>CM022297.1:529269686-529340518 GCA_011799875.1 Thinopyrum elongatum
ATGACCACAAATTTTAGCATGGTTTGTGCATGCCCACTAGAGTCCCCCACGCAAGATAAGAATGAATTCGGACACGAAACGCACTTTGCGTCACGTTCGGCAGTGTTTAGGGTTTTTTCACCGGGAAAACCCTAGAAAATTCATCGAATGTCAAAATCAACGAAAATTGGCGCATGCTTGGCATGGTGGTGGAGGGTGTGCAAAAGTTTTGGCTCGTTGGAGAAGTTGAAAAAAAGCATCTATCGGAATTGCCCTCCGGAGACCCGAACGTTCTGGTTGTACATGGTGTACGTGATGGCATGCATGAAAGACACCAAATTTTGGCATGGTGTGTGCATGCCCACTGGAGTCCCCCACGCAAGATTAGAACGAATTCGGACACGAAACGCACGTTGCGTCACGTCCGCAGGTGTTTTAGGGTTTTTTTCACGGAAAACCCTAGAAAATTCATCGAACATCGAAAATTGGCATCCAAGCTTGGCATGGTGGTGGGAGGTGTTGCAAAAAGTTTTGGCTTTGAAGGAGTTGGAAAAAAAACCTCTTTCGGACTTGCCCTCCGGCAGAGCCGAACGTCTGGTTTACATGGTGTACATGATGGCATGCATGAAATAACACAAATTTTGGCATGTGTGTGTGTGCATGCCCACTGGAGTCCCCACGCAAGTATAAAACGAATTTGGACACGAAACGCACGTTGCTCATGTCCGGCAGTGTTTTAGGTTTTTTCACCGGGAAAAACTAGAAAATTCATCGACGTCGAAAAATCAACAAAAATTAGCATGCATGTTTGGCATGGTGGTGGGAGGTGTGCAAAAAGTTTTGGCTCGTTGGGAGAGTTGAAAAAAAACCTCTTTCGACTTGCCCTCCGGCAGACCCGAACGTTCCTGGTTCTACATGTGTACGTGGTGGCATGCATGAAATAACACAAATTTTGGGTGTGTGCATCCACTCGGAGTCCCCCACGCAAGTTTAGAACGAATTCGGACACGAAACGCACTTGCGTCAATCGCAGTGTTTTAGGGTGTTTTACCGGGAAAACCTAGAAAATTCATCGAACGTCGAAAATAACGAAAATTGGCAGCATGTGCATGCGGTGGGGGGAGGGTGTGCAAAAAGTTTTGGCTCGTTTGGAGAAGTTGAAAAAAACTCTTTCGGAATTGCCCTCCGGGAGCCTCGAATGTCTGGTTGTACATGGTGTACGTGATGGCATGCATGAAATGACACCAAATTTTGGCATGGTGTGCGCAGCCCACTGGAGTCCCCCACGCAAGATTAGAACGATTCGGACACGAAACGCACGTTGCGTCACGTCCGGCGTGTTTTAGGGTTTTTTTCACCGGGAAAACCCTAGAAAATTCATCGAAGGTCAAAAATTGGATGCATGCTTGGCATGGTGGTGGGAGGGTGTGCAAAAGTTTGGCTCGTTGGAGGAGTTGAAAAAAAAACCTCTTTCGGACTTGCCTCCGGCAGACCCGAAGTTCCTGGTTGTACATGGTGTACGTGATGGCATGCATGAAATAACATGAAATTTTGGCATGGTGTGTGCATACCCACTGGAGTCCCCCACGCAAGTTTGAAAGAATTCGGACACGAAAGCACATTGCGTCACGTCCGGAGTGTTTTAGGGTTTTTTCACCAGGAACCCTAGAAAATTCATCGAATGTCGAAAATCAACGAAAATGGCATGCATGCTTGGCTGGTGGTGGGAGGGTGTGCAAAAAGTTTTGGCTCGTTTGGAGGAGTTGGAAAAAAACTCTTTCGGACTTGCCCTCCGGCAGACCCGAACGTTCCTGTTGTACAGGTGTACGTGATGGCACGCATGAAATGACACCAAATTTTAGCATGGTTTGTGCATGCCCACTAGAGTCCCCACGCAAGATTAAACGAATTCGGACACCAAACGCACGTTGCGTCACGTCCGGCAGTGTTTTAGGGTTTTTTCACCGGAAAACCCTAGAAAATTCGAACGTCAAAATCAAAAAATTGGCATGCATGCTTGGCATGGTGGTGGGAGGGGTGGAAAAAGTTTTGGGTCGGTTGGAGGAGCTGGAAAAAAAAACCTCTTTCGGACTTCCCTCCGGCAGACCCGAACGTTCCTGGTCGTACATGGTGTACATGATGGCATCATGAAATGACACCAAATTTGGCATGGTGTGTGCATGCCACTGGAGTCCCCACGCAAGGTTAGAACGAATTCGGACGACACGAAACGCATGTGCGTCACGTTCGGCGGTGTGTTTTGGGTTTTTTCACAGGAAAACCCTAGAAAATTCATCGAACGTCGAAAATCAACGAAAATTGGCATGCTGCTTGGCATGGTGGTGGGAGGGGTGTGCAAAAAGTTTTGGCTCGTTTGGAGAGTTGGAAAAAAAACTCTTTCGGACTTGCCCTCGCAGACCCGAACGTTCCTGTTGTACAGGTGTACGTGATGGCATGCATGAAATGACACCAAATTTGCATGTTGTGCATGCCCACGAGTCCCCCACGCAAGATAGAACGAATTCGGACACCAAACGCACGTTGCGTCACGTCCGGCAGTGTTTTAGGGTTTTTTCACCCGGAAAACCCTAGAAAATTCATCGAACGTCAAAAATCATAAAAATTGGCATGCATGCTTGGCATGGTGGTGGGGGGTGTGAAAAAGTTTTGGGTCGGTTGGAGGAGTGAAAAAAAAACCTCTTTCGGACTTCCCTCCGGCAGACCGAACGTTCCTGGTCGTAATGGTGTACATGATGGCATGCATGAAAATGACACCAAATTTGGCATGGTGTGTGCATGCCCACTGGAGTCCCCCACGCAAGGTTAGAACGAATTCGGACACGAAACGCATGTTGCGTCACGTTCGGGGTGTTTAGGGTTTTTTCACAGGGAAAACCCTAGAAAATTCATCGAACGTCGAAAATCAACGAAATTGGCATGCATGCTTGGCATGGTGGGGGAGGGTGTGCAAAAAGTTTTGGCTCGTTGGAGAAGTTGAAAAAAAAGCCTCTTTCGGATTGCCCTCGGGAGACTCGAATGTCCTGGTTGTACATGTGTACTGATGGCATGCATGAAATGACACCAAATTTTGGCATGGTGTGCGCATGCCCACTGGAGTCCCCCACGCAAGATTAGAACGAGTTCGGACACGAAACGCACGTTGCGTCACGTCCGGCAGTTTTAGGGTTTTTTCACCGGGAAAACCCTAGAAAATTCATCGAAGGTCACAAAATTGGCATGCATGCTTGCGTGGTGGTGGGAGGGTGTGCAAAGTTTTGGCTCGTTTGGAGGAGTTGAAAAAAAAACCTCTTTCGGACTTGCCCTCGGCAGACCCGAAGGTTCCTGGTTGTACATGGTGTATAGTGATGGCATGCTGAAATAAACAAATTTTGGCATGGTGTGTGCATACCCACTGGAGTCCCCCAGCAAGTTTGAAAGAATTCGGACACGAAAGCACATTGCGTCACGTCCGGAAGTGTTTTAGGGTTTTTTCACAGGAAACCCTAGAAAATTCATCGAATGTCGAAAATCAACGAAAAATGGCATGCATGCTTGGCATGGTGGTGGGAGGGTGTGCAAAAGTTTTGGCTCGTTTGGAGGAGTTGGAAAAAAACTCTTTCGGACTTGCCCTCCGAGACCCGAACGTTCCTGTTGTACACAGTGTACGTGATGGCAGCATGAAATGACACCAAATTTTAGCATGGTGTGTGCATGCCCACTGAGTCCCCCAGCGAAGATAAGAAGAATTCGGACACCAAACGCACGTTGCGTCACGTCCGGCAGTGTTTTAGGGTTTTTTTCACCCGGAAAACCCTAGAAAATTCATCGACGTCAAAATAATAAAAATTGGCATGCAGCTTGGCATGGTGGGGGGAGGGGGGGGAAAAAGTTTTGGGTCGGTTGGAGGATGAGTGGAAAAAAAACCTCTTTCGGACTTCCCTCCGGCAGCCCGAACGTTCCTGGTGTACATGGTGTACATGATGGATGCATGAAATGACACCAAATTTGGCATGGTGTGTGCATGCCCACTGGAGTCCCCCACGCAAGTAGAACGAATTCGGACACGAAACGCATGTTGGTCACGTTCGGCAGTGTTTAGGGTTTTTTTACAGGGAAAACCCTAGAAAATTCATCGAAGTCGAAAATCAACGAAAATTGGCATGCATTCTTGGCATGGTGGTGGGAGGGTGTGCAAAAAGTTTTGGCTCGTTTGGAGGAGTTGAAAAAAAACCTCTTTCGGACTTGCCCTCCGGCAGACCCGACGTTCCTGGTTTACATGGTTACATGGCATGCATGAAATGACACCAAATTTGGCATGGTGTGTGCATGCCCACTGAGTCCCCCACGCAAGTTAGAACGAATTCGGAACAAACGCATTGCGTCACGTCCGGCAGTGTTTTAGGGTTTTTTCACCGGAAAACCCTAGAAAATTCATCGAAGTGAAAATCAACGAAAATTGCATGCATGCTTGGCATGGTGGTGGGAGGGTGTGCAAAAAGTTTTGGCTCGTGTGTAGGAGTTGAAAAAAAACCTCTTTCGGACTTGCCCTCCGGCAGACCCAACGTTCCTGGTTACATGGTGTACGTGATGGATGCATGAAATAACCAAATTTGGCATGGTGTGTGCACGCCACTGGAGTCCCCCACCAAGATTAGAACGAATTCGGACACGAAACGCACTTGCGTCAGTCCGGCAGTGTTTTAGGTTTTTTTCACCGGGAAAACCCTAGAAAACATGAACATCGAAAATCAACGAAAATTGGCATGCATGCTTGCAGGTGGTGGGAGGGTGTGCAAAAAGTTTTGCGTCGGTGGAGGAGTTGGAAAAAAAACCTCTTTCGGACTTGCCCTCCGGCAGACCCGAACGTTCCTGGTTGTAACGGTGTACGTGATGGCATGCATGAAATGACACCAAATTTTGGCATGGTTGTGCATGCACTGAGTCCCCCACGCAAGATAAGAAGAATTCGGACCGAAACGCAATTGCGTCACGTTCGGCAGTGTTTTAGGGTTTTTTCACCGGGAAAACCCTAGAAAATTCATCGAACGTCGAAATCAACGAAAATTGGCGCATGCTTGGCATGGTGGTGGGAGGGTGTGCAAAAAGTTTTGGTCGTTTGGAGGAGTTGAAAAAACCTTTCGGAATTGCCCTCGGGAGACCCGAACGTTCCGGTTGACATGGGGATGTGATGGAGCATGAAATGACACCAAATTTGGCATGGTGTGTGATGCCCACTGAGGTCCCCCACGCAGATTAGAAAGAATTCGACAAGAAACGCACGTTGCGTACGTCCGGCAGTGTTTAGGGTTTTTTTCACGACAAAACCTAGAAAATTCATTGAACTCGAAAATGGCATGCAAGCTTGCATGTGGTGGTGGGAGGGTGTGCAAAAAGTTTTGGCTCTTTGAGAGAGTTGGAAAAAAAACCTTTCGGACTTGCCCTCCGGCAGACCGCACGTTCCTGTTGTACACAGTGTACGTGATGGCACGATGAAATGACACCAAATTTGCATGGTTTGTGCATGCCCACTGAGTCCCCCAGCAGATAAGAACGAATTCGGACACCAAACGCACGTTGGTACGTCGCGGCGTGTTTTAGGGTTTTTTCACCCGGAAAACCCTAGAAAATTCATCGAACGTCAAAAATCAAAAAATTGGCATGCATGGCTGGTGGTGGGAGGGTGTGGAAAAAGTTTGGGTCGTTTGGAGGAGTGAAAAAAACCTCTTTCGGACTTGCCCTCCGGCAGACGAAGTTCCTGGGTACATGGTGTACATGATGGCATCATGAAATGCACCAAATTTTGGCATGGTGTGTGCATGCCCACTGGAGTCCCCACGCAAGTTAGAACGAATTCGGACACGAAACGCAGTTGCGTCACGTTGGCGGTGTTTTAGGGTTTTTTTCACGGGAAAACCTAGAAAATTCATCGAACGTCGAAAATCAACGAAAATTGGCATGCATGCTTGGCATGGTGGTGGGAGGGTTGGCAAAAAGTTTTGGCTCGTTTGGAGGAGTTGGAAAAAAACTCTTTCGGACTTGCCCTCCGGCAGACCCGAACGTTCCTGTTGACAGGTGTACGTGATGGCATGCATGAAATGACACCAAATTTTGCATGGTTTGTGCATGCCCACTGAGTCCCCCACGCAAATGTAGAACGAATTCGGACACCAAACGCACGTTGCGTCACGTCCGGCAGTGTTTTAGGGTTTTTTCACCCGGAAAACCCTAGAAAATTCATCGAACGTCAAAATCAAAAATTGGCATGCATGCTTGGCATGGTGGTGGGAGGGTGTGGAAAAGTTTTGGGTCGGTTGAGGGTGGAAAAAAAACCTCTCGGACTCCCTCCGGCAGACCCGAACGTTCCTGGTGTACATGGTGTACATGATGGCATGCATGAAATGACACCAAATTTTGGCATGGTGTGCATGCCCACTGGAGTCCCCCACGCAAGGTTAGAACGAATTCGACACGAAACGCAGTTGGTCACGTTCGGCGTGTTTTAGGTTTTTTCACAGGGAAAACCCTAGAAAATTCATCGAACGTGAAAATCAACAAATTGGCTGCATGCTTGGCATGGTGGGGGAGGGTGTGCAAAAAGTTTTGGCTCGTTTGGAGGAGTTGAAAAAAAACTTTTCGGAATTGCCCTCGGGAGAACGAATGTCCTGGTTGTACATGGTGTACGTGATGGCATGCATGAAATGACACCAAATTTTGGCATGGTGTGGCATGCCACTGGAGTCCCCACGCAAGTTAGAACATTCGGACACGAAACGCACGTCTGCTCACGTCCGGCAGTGTTTTAGGGTTTTTTCACCGGGAAAACCCTAGAAAATTATCGAAGTCAAAAATTGGCATGCATGCTTGGCATGGTGGTGGGAGGGTGTGCAAAAGTTTTGGCTCGTTTGGAGGAGTTGAAAAAAAAACCTCTTTCGGACTTGCCCTCCGCAGACCCGAAGTTCCTGGTTGTACATGGTGTACGTGATGGCATGCATGAAATAACAAAATTTTGGCATGGTGTGTGCATCCCACTGGAGTCCCCCACGCAAGTTATGAAAGAATTCGGACCGAAAGCACATTGCGTCACGTCCGGAGTGTTTTAGGGTTTTTTCACCGGAAAACCTAGAAAATATCGAAGTCGAAAATCAACGAAAATGGATGCATGCTTGCATGGTGGTGGGAGGGTGTGCAAAAAGTTTTGGCTCGTTTGGAGGAGTTGGAAAAAATCTTTCGGACTTGCCCTCGGCGAGACCCGAACGTTCCTGTTGTACAGTGTACGTGATGGCAGCATGAAATCACCAAATTTTGCATGGTTGTGCATGCCCACTGAGTCCCCCACGCAAGATAGAACGAATTCGGACAAAAACGCACGTTGCGTCACGTCCGGCAGTGTTTTAGGGTTTTTTCACCCGGAAAACCCTAGAAAATTATCGAACGTCAAAATCATAAAAATGGCATGCATGCTTGGCATGGTGGTGGGAGGTGTGGAAAAAGTTTTGGCGGTTGGAGGAGTGGAAAAAAAAACTCTTTCGGACTTCCCTCCGGCAGACCCGAACGTTCCTGGTGTACATGGTGTACTGATGGCATCATGAAATGACCAAATTTTGGCATGTGTGTGCATGCCCACTGGAGTCCCCCACGCAAGGTTAGAACGAATTCGGACACGAAACGCAGTTGCGTCAGTTCGCGGTGTTTTAGGGTTTTTTCACAGGAAAACCCTAGAAAATTCATCGAACGTCGAAAATCAACGAAAATTGGCATGCATGCTTGGCATGGTGGTGGGAGGGTGTGCAAAAAGTTTTGGCTCTTTGGAGGAGTTGGAAAAAAAACTCTTTCGGACTGCCCTCCGGCAGACCGAACGTTCCTGTTGTAACGGTGTACGTGATGGCATGATGAAATGACACAAATTTTAGCATGGTTTGTGCATGCCCACTGAGTCCCCCACGCAAGATAGAACGAATTCGGACACCAAACGCACGTTGCGTCACGTCCGGCAGTGTTTTAGGGTTTTTCACCGGAAAACCCTAGAAAATTCATCGAACGTCAAAAATCATAAAAATTGGCATGATGCTTGGCATGGTGGTGGGAGGGTGTGGAAAAAGTTTGGGTCGGTTGGAGGAGTTGGAAAAAAAACCTCTTCGGACTCCCTCCGGCAGACCCGAACGTTCCTGGTCGTACATGGTGTACATGATGGCATGCATGAAATGACACCAAATTTTGGCATGGTGTGTGCATGCCCCACTGGAGTCCCCCACGCAAGGTTAGAACGAATTCGGACACGAAACGCATGTTGCGTCACGTTCGGCGGTGTTTTAGGGTTTTTTTCACAGGGAAAACCCTAGAAAATCATCGAACGTCGAAAATAACGAAAATTGGCATGCATGCTTGGCATGGTGGGGGGAGGGTGTGCAAAAAGTTTTGGCTCTTGGGAGAGTTGGAAAAAAAACCTCTTTCGGACTTGCCCTCCGGCAGACCCGAACGTTCCTGGTTGTACAGGTGTACGTGATGGCATGCATGAAATGACACCAAATTTTAGCATGGTTTGTGCATGCCCACTGAGTCCCCCACGCAAGATAGAACGAATTCGGACCAAAACGACGTTGCGTCACGTCCGGCAGTGTTTTAGGGTTTTTTCACCCGGAAAACCCTAGAAATTCATCGAACGTCAAAAATCAAAAAATTGGCATGCATGCTTGGCATGGTGGTGGGAGGGTGTGAAAAAGTTTTGGTCGTTTGGAGGAGTGAAAAAAAAACCTCTTTCGGACTTCCCTCCGGCAGACCCGAACGTTCCTGGGTACATGGGTTACGTGATGGCATGCATGAAAGACACCAAATTTTGGATGGGTTGTGCATGCCCACTGGAGTCCCCCACGCAAGTTAGAACGAATTCGGACACGAAACGCATTTGCGTCACGTTCGGCAGTGTTTTAGGGTTTTTTCACAGGGAAAACCTAGAAAATTCATCGAACGTCGAAAATCAACGAAAATTGGCATGCATCTTGGCATGGTGGTGGGAGGGTGTGCAAAAAGTTTTGGCTCGTTTGGAGGAGTTGAAAAAAAACCTCTTTCGGACTTGCCCTCCGGCAGACCGAACGTTCCTGGTACATGGTGACATGATGCATGATGAAATGACACCAAATTTGGCATGTGGTGTGCATGCCCACTGGAGTCCCCCACGCAAGATAAGAACGAATTCGGACACCAAACGCACGTTGCGTCACGTCCGGCAGTGTTTTAGGGTTTTTTCACCCGGGAAACTAGAATTCATTGAACATCGAAAATTGGCATGCAAGCTTGGCATGGTGGTGGGAGGGTGTGCAAAAAGTTTTGGCTCTTTGAAGAGTTGGAAAAAAAACCTCTTTCGGACTTGCCCTCCGGCAGAGCCGAACGTTCCTGGTTGTACATGGTGTACGTGATGGCATGCATGCAATAAAACACCAAATTTTGGCATGTGTGTGCATCCACTGGAGTCCCACGCAAGTATAAAACGAATTCGGACGAAACGCAGTTGCGTCATGTCCGGCAGTGTTTAGGGTTTTCACCGGGAAAACCCTAGAAATCATTGACATCGAAAATCAACAAAAATTGATGCAGTTTGGCATGGGGGTGGGAGGTTGCAAAAAGTTTGGCTCGTTTGGAGGAGTTGAAAAAAAAACCTCTTTCGGACTTGCCCTCCGGCAGACCGAAAGTTCCTGGTTACATGGTGTACGTGATGGCATGCATGAAATAACACAAATTTTGGCATGGTGTGTGCATGCCCACTGAGTCCCCCACGCAAGTTAGAAAGAATTCGGACACGAAACGCAGTTGGTCACATCCGGCAGTGTTTTAGGTGTTTTCACCGGGAAAACCCTAGAAAATCATCGAACGTGAAAATCAACGAAAAATTGGCATGCATGCTTGGCATGGTTGGGGAGGGTGTGCAAAAAGTTTGGCTCGTTTGGAGGAGTTGAAAAAAAACCTCTTTGGATTGCCCTCGGAGACCGAAGATCCTGGTTGTAAATGGTGTACGTGATGGCATGCATGAAATGACACCAAATTTTGGCATGGTGTGTGCATGCCACTGGAGTCCCCCACGCAAGTTAGAAACGATTCGGACACGAAACGCACGTTGCGTCACGTCCGGCATGTGTTTGGGTTTTTTCACCGGAAAACCCTAGAAAATCATCGAGGTCGAAAATTGGCATGCATGCTTGGCATGGTGGTGGAGGGTGTGCAAAAGTTTTGGCTCGTTTGGAGGAGTTGAAAAAAAACCTCTTGGACTTGCCCCCGGCAGACCCGAAGTTCCTGGTTGTACATGGTGTACGTGATGGCATGCATGAAATAACACAAATTTTGGCATGGTGTGTGCATACCCACGGAGCCCCCACGCAAGTTTGAAGAATTCGGACAGAAACGCACATTGCGTCACGTCGGAGTGTTTGTTTTAGGGTTTTTTTCACATCGAAAATTGGCATGCAAGCTTGGCATGGTGGTGGGAGGGTGTGCAAAAAGTTTTGGCTCTTTGAGGAGTTGGAAAAAAAAACCTCTTTCGGACTTGCCCTCGGCAGACCGAACGTTCTGGTTGTACATGGTGTACGTGATGGCATGCATGAAATGACACCAAATTTTGGCATGGTGTGTGCATGCCCACTGGAGTCCCCCCAAGTATAAACGAATTCGGACACGAAACGCAGTTGCGTCAGTCCGGCAGTGTTTTAGGTTTTTTACCGGGAAACCCTAGAAATTCATCGAACGTCGAAAAATCAACAAAATTAGCATGCACGTTTGGCATGGTGGTGGGAGGGTGTGCAAAAAGTGGCTCGTTGGAGGAGAGTTGAAAAAAAAACCTCTTCGGACTTGCCCTCCGCAGACCCGAAAAGTTCTGGTCTACATGGTGTACGTGATGGCGCATGAAATAACAAAATTTTGGCATGGTGTGTGCATGCCCATCGAGTCCCCACGCAAGTATTAGAACAATTGGACACGAACGCACGTTGCGTCACATCGCAGGGGTTTTAGGGTTTTTCACCGGGAAACCCTAGAAAATTCATCGAACGTCAAAATCAACGAAAATTGGCAGCATGCTTGGCATGGGTGGGGAGGGTGTGCAAAAAGTTTTGGTCGTTGGAGAAGTTGAAAAAAAACCTCTTTCGGAATTGCCCTCCGGAGACCGAAGATCCTGGTTGTACATGGTGTAGTGATGGCATGCATGAAATGACACCAAATTTTGGCATGGTGTGGCATGCCCATGGAGTCCACGCAAGATTAGAACGATTCGGACCAAAACGCACGTTGCGTCAGTCCGGCAGTGTTTTAGGGTTTTTCACCGGAAAACCTAGAAAATTCATCGAAGGTCGAAAATTGGCATGCATGCTTGCATGGTGGTGGGAGGGTGTGCAGAAAAGTTTTGGCTCGTTTGGAGGAGTTGAAAAAAAAACTCTTTTCGGACTTGCCTCGGCAGAACCGAAGGTCCTGGTTGTACATGGTGTACGTGATGGCATGCATGAAATAACACGAAATTTTGGCATGGTGTGTGCATACCCACTGGAGTCCCCCACGCAAGTTTAGAAGAATTCGAAGAAATGCACATTGGTCACGTCCGGATAGTTAGAACGATTCGGACACGAAGCATGTTGCGTCAAGTCGGGTTTTTAGGTTTTTTCAAGGAAAACCTAGAAAATTCATCGAACGTCGAAAATCAACGAAAATTGGCATGCATTCTTGGCATGGTGGTGGGAGGGTGTGCAAAAAGTTTTGGCTCGTTTGGAGGAGTTGAAAAAAAACCTCTTTCGGACTGCCCTCCGGCAGACCCGAACTTCCTGGTTATACATGGTGTACTGATGATGCATGAAATACACCAAATTAGGCATGGTGTGTGCATGCCCACTGGAGTCCCCCACGCAAGATTAGAACGAACGGCACCAAACGCACGTGTGCGTCACGTCCGGCAGTGTTTAGGGTTTTCACGGGAAAACCCTAGAAAATTCTCGAACGTGAAAATCAACGAAAATTGGCATGCATGCTTGGCATGGGGGTGGGAGGGTGTGCAAAAAGTTTTGGCCGTTGGAGGAGTTGAAAAAAAAAGCCTCTTTCGGACTTGCCCTCCGGGAGACCGAACGTTCCTGGTTGTACATGGTGTACGTGATGGCATGCATGAAATGACACCAAATTTGGCATGGTGTGCTAGCCCCTGGAGTCCCCACGCAAGATAAACGAATCGGAACGAAACGCACATTGCGTCACGTCCGGAGGTTTTTAGGGTTTTTTCACCGGGAAAACCCTAGAAAATTCATCGAACGTCGAAAAAAACGAAAATTGGCATGCATGCTTGGCATGGTGGTGGGAGGGTGTGCAAAAGTTTTGGCTCGTTTGGAGTAGTTGAAAAAAAAACCTCTTTCGGACTTGCCCTCGGCAGACCCGAAGTTCCTGGTTGTACATGGTGTACGTGATGGCATGCATGAAATACACCAAATTTTGCATGGTGGTGTGCATGCCCACTGGAGTCCCCACGCAAGTTTAGAACGAATTCGGACACGAAACGCATTGCGTCACGTCCGGCAGTGTTTAGGGTTTTTTTCACCAGGAAAACCTAGAAAATTCATCGAACATCAAAAATCAACGAAAAATGGCCAATGCTTGGCATGGTGGTGGGGGAGGGTGTGCAAATTTTTGGTCTTTGGAGGGTTGGAAAAAAAAACTTTTCGGACTGTGCCCTCCTAATACCCGAACATTTCTAGTGTACACGGTGTACGTGATGGCATGCATGATGACAGCAAATTTTAGCATGTTGCGTGCTGTGCCCACTGGAGTCCCCCATGCAAGATTAGAAACGAATTCCGAACCAAAAACGCACGTTGTGTCACGTCCACAGTTTTTAGGGTTTTCACCGGGAAAACCCTAGAAATTAATCGAACATCAAAACATATGAAATTGGCATGCATGCTTGGGCATGGGGTGGGAGGGTGTGGAAAAGTTTGGGTCGGTTGGAGGAGTGAGAAAAAAACCTCTTTCGGACTTTGCCCTGCCGAGACGCCGAACATCTGGTCGTACATGATGGGTACATGATGCATGCAGAAATGACACCAAATTTTGGCGTGGTGTGTATGCCCACTGGAGTCCCCCGACAAGATTAGAAGAATTCGGACACGAAACGCAGGTGCGTAGTATCGGGGCGACGTTTGTTTAGGGTTGTTGTCATTTCATGCATGCGATCACGTACACCGTGTACAACCAGGAACGTTCGGCTCTGCCGGAGGGCAAGTCCGAAAGAGTTTTTTTCCAACTCCTCCAAACGAGCCAAAACATTTTGCAAACCCTCCCACCACCATCGCAAGCATGCATGCCAATTTTCGTTGAATTTCGACGTTCGATGAATTTTCTAGGGTTTTCCCGTTGAAAAAAACCATAAAACACTGCCGGACATGACGCAAAGTGCGTTTCGTGTCCGAATTCGTTCTAATCTTGTGTGGGGGACTCCAGTGGGCGTGCACACACCATGCCAAAATTTGGTATTATTTCACGCATACCATCACGTACACCATGTACAACCAGGAACGTTTGGGTCCCCCGGAGGGCAGGTCCGAAAGAGGCCTTTTTTTAACCTCCTACAAACGAGCCAAAACTTTTTGCACACCCTCCCACCACCATGCCAAGCATGCATGTCAATTTTCGTTGATTTTCCACGTTCGATGAATTTTCTAGGGTTTTCACGGTGAAAAAACCCTAAAACACTGCCGGACGTGACGCAACGTGCGTTTGGTGTCCGAATTCATTCTAATCTTGCGTGGGGGACTCCAGTGGGCATGCACACACCATGCCTAAATTTGGTGTCATTTCATGCATGTCATCATGTACACCATGTATAACCAGGAACGTTCGGGTCTGCCGGAGGGCAAGTCCGAAAGAGGTTTTTTTTTGCAACTCCTCCAAACGAGCCAAAAATTTTTGCACACCCTCCCACCACCATGCCAAGAATTCATGCCAATTTTCGTTGATTTTCAACGTTCGATGAATTTTCTAGGGTTTTCCCTGTGAAAAAAACCCTAAAACACTGCCGAACGTGACGCAACATGCGTTTCGTTTCCGAATTCGTTCTAATCTTGCGTGGGGAACTCCAGTGGGCATACACACACCATGCCAAAATTTGGTGTCATTTCATGCATGCCATCATGTACACCATGTACGACCAGGAATGTTCGGGTCTGCCGGAGGGCAAGTCCGAAAGAGGTTTTTTTTTTCCAGCTCCTCCAACCGACCCAAAACTTTTTCCACACCCTCCCACCACCATGCCAAGCATGCATGCCAATTTTCAATGATTTTTTATGTTCGATGAATTTTCTAGGGTTTTCCCGGTGAAAAAACCCTAAAAAACTGTCGGACGTGACACAACGTGCGTTTGGTGTCGGAATTCCTTCTAATCTTGCATGGGGGACTCCAGTGGGCACGCACACAACATGCTAAAATTTGGTGTCATTTCATGCATGCCATCACGTACACCATGTACAACTAGAAATGTTCGGGTCTGTAGGAGGGCAAGTCCGAAAAAGTTTTTTTTTCCAACTCCTCCAAACGAGCCAAAAAAATTTGCACACCCTCCCACCACCATGCCAAGCATGCATGCCAATTTTCGTTGATTTTTGATGTTCGATGAATTTTCTAGGGTTTTCTTGGTGAAAAAACCCTAAAACACTGCCGGACGTGACGCAATGTGCGTTTCGTGTCCGAATTCGTTCTAAACTTGCGTGGGGGACTCCAGTGGGCATGCAAACACCATGCCAAAATTTGGTGTTATTTCATGCATGCCATCACGTACACCATGTACAACCAGGAACGTTCGGGTCTGCCGGAGGGCAAGTCCGAAAGAGGTATTTTTTTTCAACTACTCTAAACGAGCCAAAACCTTTTGCACACCCTCCCACCACTATGCCAAGCATGCGTGCCATGCATTGCCAATTTTTGACCTTCGATGAATTTTCTAGGGTTTTCCCGGTGAAAAAACCCTAAAACACTGCGGACGACGCAACGTGCGTTTGTGTCCGAACTCGTTCTAATCTTGCGTGGGGGACTCCATGGGCATGCGCACACCATGCCAAAATTTGGTGTCATTTCTGCATGCCATCACGTACACCATGTAAAACCAGGATCATTCGAGTCTCGGAGGGCAATTCCGAAAGAGGCTTTTTTTCAACTTCTCCAAACGAGCCAAAACTTTTTGCACACCCTCCCGCCACCATGCCAAGCATGCATGCCAATTTTCGTTGATTTTGACGTTCGATGAATTTTCTAGGGTTTTCCGGTGAAAACACCTAAAACACGCGGGAGTGACGAAAGTTGGTTCGTGTGAATTGTTCTAAACTTGCGTGGGGACTCGAGTGGGCATGCACACACCATGCCAAAATTTTGTGTTATTTCATGCATGCCATACCGTACTACAGTAGAACCAGGAACGTTCGTGGTCGCCGGAGGCAAGTCCGAAAGAGGTTTTTTTTCAACTCCTCCAAACGAGCCAAAACTTTTTGCACAACCTCCCACCACCATGCCAAACAGCATGCTAATTTTTGTTGATTTTTCGACGTTCGATGAAGTTTCTACATTTTTCCGGTGGTGAAAAAACCTAAAACACTGCCGGACATGACGCAACGTGTTGTTGTGTCCGAATTCGTTATACTTGCGTGGCGGGACTCAGTGGGCATGCACACACCATGCAAAAATTTGGTGTATTTATGCATGCCATCATGTACACCATGTACAACCAGGAACGTTCGGCTCTGCCGGAGGGCAAGTCGAAAGAGGTTTTTTTTTCCAACTCCTTCCAAATGAGCCAAAACATTTTGCACACCTCCCACCACCATGCCAGATGGATGCCAATTTTCGATGTTCGATGAATTTTCTAGGGTTTTCCGTGAAAAAAAAATAAAACACTGCGGAAGTGACGCAACGTGCGTTGTGTCCGAATTCGTTCTATCTTGCGTGGGGGACTCCAGTGGGCATGCACACACCATGCAAAATTTGGTGTCATTTCATGCATGCCATCAGTACACCATGTACAACCAGGAACGTTCGGTCCCGGAGGGCAATTCCGATAGATGCTTTTTTTTCAACTTCTCAAACGAGCCAAAACTTTTTGCACACCCTCCCACCACCATGCCAAGCATGCATGCCAATTTTCGTTGATTTTTGAATTCGATGAATTTTCTAGGGTTTTCCGGTGAAAAAACCCTAAAACACTGCCGAACGTGACGCAAATGGTGCTTGGGGAATTTTATTTGCGTGGGGATAGTGGGATGCGAAAACCATGATAAATTTGGTGTCATTTCATGCATGCATCACGTACACCGTGTACAACCAGGAACGTTCGGCTCTGCGGAGGCAAGTCCGAAAGAGGTTTTTTTTCCAACTCCTCCAAACGAGCCAAAACATTTTGCAAACCCTCCCACCACCATCGCAAGCATGCATGCCAATTTTTCGTTGATTTTCGACGTTCGATGAATTTTCTAGGGTTTCCGTGGAAAAAAAACCATAAAACACTGCCGGACATGACGCAAAAGTGCGTTTCGTGTCCGAATTCGTTCTAATCTTGGGTGGGGGACTCCAGTGGGCGTGCACACACCATGCCAAAATTGTAATTATTCATGCATACCATCACGTACACCATGTACAACCAGGAACGTTGGGTCCCCGGAGGGCAAGTCCGAAAGAGCTTTTTTTCAACTCCTACAAACGAGCCAAAACTTTTTGCACACCCTCCACCACCATGCCAAGCATGCATGTCAATTTTCGTTGATTTTCCACGTTCGATGAATTTTCTAGGGTTTTCACGGTGAAAAAACCCTAAAAACTGCCGGACGTGACGCAACGTGCGTTTGGTGTCGAATTATTCTAATCTTGCGTGGGGGACTCCAGGGCATGCACACACCATGCCTAAATTTGGTGTCATTATGCATGTCATCATGTACACCATGTATAACCAGGAACGTTCGGGTCTGCGGAGGGCAAGTCCGAAAGAGGTTTTTTTTGCAACTCCTCCAAACGAGCCAAAACTTTTTGCACAACTCCCACCACCATGCCAAGAATGCATGCCAATTTTCGTTGATTTTCACGTTCGATGAATTTTCTGAGGTTTCCCTGGAAAAAAAACCTAAAACACCGCCGAACGTGACGCAACATGCGTTCGTTTCGAATTCGTTCTAATCTTGCGTGGGGACTCAGTGGGCATACACACACCATGCCAAAATTTGGTGTCATTTATGCATGCCATCATGTACACCATGTACGACCAGGAATGTTCGGGTCTGCCGGAGGGCAAGTCCGAAAGAGGTTTTTTTTTCCAGCTCCTCCAACGACCCAAAACTCGTACACCATGTACAACAGGAACGTTCGGTCTCCCGGAGGGCAAGTCGAAAGAGGCTTTTTTTTCAACTCCTCCAACGAGCCAAAACTTTTTGCACACCCTCCCACCACCATGCCAAGCATGCATGCCAATTTTGTTGATTTTCCACGTTCGAGAATTTTCTAGGGTTTTCCCGTGTGAAAAAACCCTAAAACACTGCCGGACGTGACGCAACGTGCGTTTGGTGCCGAATTCGTTCTAATCTTGCGGGGGGACTCCAGTGGGCATGCACACACCATGCAAATTGGTGTCATTTCATGCATGTCATCATGTACACCATGTAAACCAGGAACGTTCGGTCTGCCGGAGGGCAAGTCCGAAAGAGGTTTTTTTTGCAACTCCTCCAAACGAGCCAAAACTTTTTGCAACACCTCCCACCACCATGCCAAGAATGCATGCAATTTTCGTTGATTTTCGACGTTCGTGAATTTTCTAGGGTTTTCCTGTGAAAAAACCCTAAAACACCGCCGAACGTGACGCACATGCGTTCGTGTCGAATTCGTCTACTAAACACTTCCGGACGTGAGCAATGTGCATTCATGTCGATTCTTCACTTGCGTGGGGGACTCCAGTGGGATGCACACACCATGCCAAAATTTGTGTTATTTCATGCATGCCATCACGTACACCATGTACAACAGGGACCTTCGGGTCTGCCGGAGGGCAAGTCGAAAGAGGTTTTTTTTCAATCCTCCAAACGAGCCAAAACTTTTGCACACCCTCCCACCACCATGCCAAGCATGCATGCCAATTTTCGACCTTCGATGAATTTTCTAGGGTTTTCCCGGTGAAAAAACCCTAAAACACTGCCGGACGTGACGCAACGTGCGTTTCGGTCCGAATCGTTTCATCTTGCTGGGGGACTCCGTGGGCATGCACACCATGCAAAATTTGGTGTCATTTCATGATGCCATCCCTACACCATGTACAACCAGGACATTCGGTCTCCCGGAGGGAATCCGAAAGAGGTTTTTTCAATTCTCCAAACGAGCCAAAACTTTTTGCACACCCTCCCCAACCATGCCAAGCATGCATGCCAATTTTCGTTGATTTTGACGTTCGATGAATTTTCTAGGGTTTTCCCGGTGAAAAACCCTAAAACACTGCCGGATGTGACGCAACGTGCGTTTCGTGTCCGAATTCGTTCTAAACTTGCGTGGGGGACTCAGTGGGCATGCCACACCATGCCAAAATTTTCTGTATTTTCATGCATGCCATCACTGACACCATGTGAAACCAGGAACTTCGGGTCTGCCGGAGGGCAAGTCCGAAAGAGGTTTTTTTTCAACTCCTCCAAACGAGCCAAAACTTTTTGCACACCTCCCACCACCATGCAAACTGCATGCAATTTGTTGATTTTCGACGTTCATGAATTTCTAGGGTTTCCCGGTGAAAAAACCCTAAAACACTGCCGGACGTGACGCAACATGCGTTTCGTGTCCGAATTCGTTTTATACTTGCGTGGGGACTCCAGTGGGCATGCACACACCATGCCAAAATTTTGTGTTATTCATGCATGCCATCACGTACACCATGTACAACCAGGAACGTTCGGTCTGCCGGAGGGCAAGTCGAAAGAGGTTTTTTTTTCAACTCCTTCAAAGAGCCAAAACTTTTTGCACACCCTCCCACCACCATGCCAAGCATGCATGCCCAATTTTCGATGTGTGAAAAAACCCTAAAACACTTCCGGACGTGACGCAATGTGCTTCTGTCCGAATTCTTTCTAACTTGCGTGGGGGACTCCAGTGGGATGCACACACCATGCCAAAATTGTGTTATTTCATGCATGCCATCACGTACACCATGTACAACCAGGAACTTCGGGTCTGCCGGAGGGCAAGTCCGAAAGAGGTTTTTTTTTCAACTCCTCCAAACGAGCCAAAACTTTTGCACACCCTCCACCACCATGCCAAGCATGCATGCCAATTTTCGACCTTCGATGAATTTTCTAGGTTTTCCCGGTGAAAAAACCCTAAAACACTGCCGGACGTGACGCAACGTGCGTTTCGGTGTCCGAATCGTTCTAATCTTGCGTGGGGACTCCAGTGGGCATGCGCACACCCATGCCAAAATTTGGTGTCATTTCATGCATGCCATCACGTACACCATGTACAACCAGGAACTTCGGGTCTCCCGGAGGGCAAGTCCGAAAGAGGTTTTTTTTTCAACTTCTCCAAACGAGCCAAAACTTTTGCACACCCCCACACCATGCCAACATGCATGCCAATTTTCGTTGATTTCACGTTCGATGAATTTTCTAGGGTTTTCCGGTGAAAAAACCCTAAAACACTGCCGACGTGACGCAACGTGCGTTTCGTGTCCGAATTCGTTCTAAACTTGCGTGGGGGACTCCAGTGGGCATGCACACACCATGCCAAAATTTGTGTTTTTTCATGCATGATCACGTACACCATGTAAACCAGGAACGTTCGGGTCTGCCGGAGGCAAGGCGAAAGAGGTTTTTTTTCAACCTCCAAACGAGCAAAACTTTTGCAACACCTCCCACCACCATGCCAACGTGCATGCAATTTTGTTGATTTTCGACGTTCATGAATTTCTAGGGTTTTCCCGGTGAAAAAACCCTAAAACATGCCGGACTGAGCCAACATGCGTTTCGTGTCCGAACGTTTTATACTTGCGTGGGGACTCCAGTTGGATGCACACACCATGCCAAAATTTGGTTATTTCATGCATGCCATCACGTACACCATGTACAACCAGGAACGTTCGGCTCGCGGAGGGCAAGTCCGAAAGAGGTTTTTTTTTCCAACTCCTTCAAGAGCCAAAACTTTTTGCACACCCTCACCACCATGCAAGCATGCATGCCAATTTTCGATGTTCATGATAATTTTCTAGGTTTTCCCGGTGAAAAAAACCCTAAAACACTGCCGGACGTGACGCAACGTGCGTTTGTGTTGTGAATTCGTCTAATCTTGCGTGGGGGACTCCAGTGGGCATCACACACCATGCCAAAATTTGGTGTCATTTCATGCAGCCATCACATACCCATGTACAACCAGGAACGTTCGGGTCTGCCGGAGGGCAATCCGAAGAGTTTTTTTTCAACTCTCCAAACGAGCCAAAACTTTTTGCACACCCTCCCACCACCATGCAAGATGCAGCAATTTTCGTTGATTTTCGAGTTCGATGAATTTTCTAGGGTTTTCCCGGTGAAAAAAACCCTAAAACACTGCCGACGTGACGCAAGTGCGTTTCGCGTCCGAATTCATTCTTATTTGCGTTGGGGGGACTATAGTCGGGTTTTTTTTTCAACTCCTCCAAACGAGCCAAAACTTTCTGCAAACCCCCCACCACCATGCCAAGCATGCATGCCAATTTTTTGACTTCGATGGTTTTCTAGGGTTTTCCGGTGAAAAAACCCTAAAACACTCCGGACGTGACGCAACGTGGTTTCGTGTCCGAACGTTCTAACTTGCGTGGGGGACTCCAGTGGGCATGCGCACACCATGCCAAAATTTGGTGTCATTTCATGCATGCCATACGTACACCAGTGTACAACCAGGACATTCGGGTCTCCCGGAGGGCAATCCGAAAGAGGTTTTTTTTCAACTCTCCAAACGAGCAAAACTTTTGCACACCCCTCCCACCAGCCAAGCATGTGCCAATTTTCGTTGATTTTCGACGTTCGATGAATTTTCTAGGGTTTTCCCGTGAAAAAACCTAAAAACACACCGACGTGACGCAACATGCGTTTCGTGTCCGAATTCGTTCAATCTTGCGTGGGGGACTCCATGGGCATGCACACACCATGCCAAAATTTGGTGTCATTTCAGATGCCATCATGTACACCATGTACACCAGGAACGTTCGGGTCTGCCGGAGGGAAGTCCGAAAGAGGTTTTTTTTCACTCCTCCAACGACCAAAACTTTTCGCACACCTCCCACCACCATGCCAAGCATGCATGCCAATTTTTGATTTTTGACGTTCGATGAATTTCTAGGGTTTTCCGGTGAAAAAACCCTAAAACACTGCCGGACGTGACGCAACGTGCGTTTCGTGTCCGAATTCTTCTTATCTTGCGTGGGGGACTCAGTGGGCATGCACAAACCATGCTAAATTTGGTGTCATTTCATGCATGCCATCACGTACACCTGTACAACAGGAACGTTCGGGTCTGCCGGAGGGCAAGTCCGAAAGAGGTTTTTTTTCCAACTCCTCCAAACGAGCCAAAACTTTTGCACACCCTCCCACCACCATGCCAAGCATGCATGCCAATTTTGTTGATTTTCGACGTTCGATGAATTTTCTAGGTTTCCTGTGAAAAAACCCTAAACACACCGCGACGTGACGCAACATGCGTTTCGTGTCCGAATTCGTTCTAACTTGCGTGGGGGACTCCAGTGGGCATGCACACACCATGCCAAAATTTGGTGTCATTTCATGATGCCATCATGTACACATGTACACCAGGAACGTTGGGTCTGCCGAGGAGAAGTCCAAGAGTTTTTTTTTCACTCTCCAACGAGCCAAAACTTTTTCACACCCTCCCACCACCATGCCAAGCATGCATGCCAATTTTTTGATTTGACGTTCGATGAATTTCTAGGGTTTTCCGGTGTGAAAAAACCCTAAAACACTGCCGGACTAGCGCAACGTGCGTTTGGTGTCCGAATTCGTTCTTATCTCGTGGGGGACTAGTGGGCATGCACAAACCATGCAAAATGTGTGTCATTTCATGCTGCCATCACGTACACCATGTAAACAGGAAAGTTGGGTCTGCCGCGGAGGCAAGTCCGAAGAGAGTTTTTTTCCAACTCCTCCAAACGAGCCAAAACTTTTGCACACCCTCCCACCACCATGCCAAGCATGCATGCCATTTTCGTTGATTTTCGACTTCGATGAATTTCTAGGGTTTCCTGGTGAAAAAACCCTAAAACACTCCGGACGTGACGCAATGGCTTTCGTGTCCGAATTCTTTCAACTTGCGTGGGGGACTCAGTGGGATGCACACACCATGCCAAAATTTTGTTATTTCGCATGCCATCACTACACCATGTACAACCAGGAACGTTCGGGTCTGCCGAGGGCAAGTCCGAAAGAGGTTTTTTTTTCAACTCCTCCAAACGAGCCAAAACTTTGCAAACCCTCCCACCACCATGCCAAGCATGCATGCCAATTTTTGTTGATTCGATGAATTTTCTAGGGTTTTCCCGGTGAAAAAACCCTAAAACATGCCGGACGTGACGCAAGTGCGTTGTGTCCGAACTGTTCTAATCTTGCGTGGGGGACTCCAGTGGGCATGCGCACACCATGCCAAAATTTGGTGTCATTTCATGCATGCCATCACGTACACCATGTACAACCAGGACATTCGGTCTGCCCGGAGGGCAATCCGAAAGAGGTTTTTTTTCAACTTCCCAAACGAGCCAAAACTTTTTGCAACCCTCCCCCACCACATGCCAAGCATGCATGCCAATTTCGTTGATTTTCGACGTTCGATGAATTTTCTAGGGTTTTCCCTGTGAAAAAAACCCTAAAACACCTCCGACGTGACGCAACATGCGTTTGTGTCCGAATTCGTTCTAACTTGCGTGGGGGACTCCAGTGGGCATGCACACACCATGCCAAAATTTGGTGTCATTTCATGCATGCCATCAGTACACCATTACGACACAGGAACGTGGGTCTGCCGGAGGGAAGTCCGAAAGAGGTTTTTTCTTTTTCACTCCTCCAACGACCAAAACTTTCCACACCCTCCCACCACCATGCCAAGCATGCATGCCAATTTTTATTTTTGACGTCGATGTGATTTTCTAGGGTTTTCCGGTGAAAAAACCTAAAACACTGCCGGACGTGACGCAACGTGCGTTTCGTGTCCGAATTCGTTTATCTTGCGTGGGGGACTCAGTGGGCATGCACAAACCATGCAAAATTTGGTGTCATTTCATGCATGCCATCACGTACACCTGTACAACAGGAACGTTCGGGTCTGCGGAGGGCAAGTCCGAAAGAGTTTTTTTCCAACTCCTCCAAACGAGCCAAAACTTTTTGCACACCCTCCCACCACCATGCCAAGCATGCATGCCAATTTTCGTTGATTTTCGACGTTCGATGAATTTTCTAGGGTTTTCCCTGTGAAAAAACCCTAAACACCGCCGACGGACGTGACGCAACATGCGTTTCGTTCCGAATTCGTTCTAACTTGCGTGGGGGACTCCAGTGGGCATGCACACACCATGCCAAAATTTGGTGTCATTTCATGCATGCCATCATGTACACCCTGTACGACCAGGAACGTTCGGGCTGCGGAGGGAAGTCCGAAAGAGGTTTTTTTTTCACTCCTCCAACGACCCAAAACTTTTTCCCCCCTCCCACCACCATGCCAAGCATGCATGCCAATTTTTTTGATTTTGACGTTCGATGAATTTTCTAGGGTTTTCGGTGAAAAAACCCTAAAACAATGCCGGACGTGACGCAACGTGCGTTTGTGTCCGAATTCGTTTTAATCTTGCGTGGGGACTCAGTGGGCATGCACAACCATGCAAAATTTGGTGTCATTTCATGCTGCCATCACGCACTGTGTACAAAGGAACGTTCGGGTCTGCCGGAGGGCAAGTCCGAAAGAGTTTTTTTCCAACTCCTCCAAACGAGCCAAAACTTTTGCACACCCTCCCACCACCATGCAAGCATGCATGCCATTTTCGTTGATTTTCGACATTCGATGAATTTTCTAGGGTTTCCTGGTGAAAAAACCCTAAACACTCCGGACGTGACGCAATGTGCATGTCGTGTCCGAATTCTTTCAAATTGCGGGGGGACTCCAGTGGTAGCACACACCATGCCAAAATTTCATGTTATTTCATGCATGCCATCACGTACACCATGTACAACCAGGAACTTCGGGTCTGCCGGAGGGCAAGTCCGAAAGAGGTGCCATCACGTACACCATGTACAACTAGAAATGTTCGGGTCTGTAGGAGGGCAAGTCCGAAAAACTTTTTTTTTCCAACTCCTCCAAACGAGCCAAAAAAATTTGCACACCCTCCCACCACCATGCCAAGCATGCATGCCAATTTTCGTTGATTTTTGATGTTCGATGAATTTTCTAGGGTTTTCTTGGTGAAAAAACCCTAAAACACTGCCGGACGTGACGCAATGTGCGTTTCGTGTCCGAATTCGTTCTAAGCTTGCGTGGGGGACTCCAGTGGGCATGCAAACACCATGCCAAAATTTGGTGTTATTTCATGCATGCCATCACGTACACCATGTACAACCAGGAACGTTCGGCTCTGCCGGAGGGCAAGTCCGAAAGAGGTATTTTTTTTCAACTACTCTAAACGAGCCAAAACCTTTTGCACACCCTCCCACCACTATGCCAAGCATGCGTGCCCATTTGGGACATTCAACTGATATTTCTCTAGCGGTGTGTCACTTTCCTTCCTTCCCGTGCAAAAACCCTAAAACACTGCCGAACGTGACGCAAATGCGTTTCGTGTCGAATTCATCTTATCTTGCGTGGGGGACTCTCGTGGGCATGCACAAACCATGCTAAAATTTGGTGTCATTTCATGCATGCCATCACGTACACCTGTACAACCAGGAACGTTCGGCTCTGCCGGAGGGCAAGTCCGAAAGAGTTTTTTTTCCAACTCCTCCAAACGAGCCAAAACATTTTGCAAACCCTCCCACCACCATCGCAAGCATGCATGCCAATTTTGTTGATTTCGCGTTCGATGAATTTTCTAGGGTTTTCCCGTTGAAAAAACCTAAAACACTGCCGACTACGCAAGTGCGTTTCGTGTCCGAATTCGTTCTAATCTGTGGGGACTCCAGTGGGCTGCACACACCATGCCAAAATTTGGTGTTATTTCATGCATACCATCACGTACACCATGTACAACCAGAACGTTTGGGTCCCCGGAGGGCAAGTCCGAAAGAGGCTTTTTTTCAACTCTCAAACGAGCCAAAACTTTTGCACACCCTCCCACCACCATGCCAAGCATGCATGTCAATTTTCGTTGATTTTCCACGTTCGATGAATTTTCTAGGGTTTTCACGGTGAAAAAACCCTAAAACACTGCCGGACGTGACGCAACTGCGTTTGGTGTCCGAATTCTCTAATCTTGCATGGGGGACTCCAGTGGGCATGCACACACCATGCCTAAATTTGGTGTCATTTCATGCATGTCATCGTACACCATGTATAACCAGGAACGTTCGGGTCTGCCGGAGGGCAAGTCCGAAAGAGGTTTTTTTTTGCAACTCCTCCAAACGAGCCAAAACTTTTTGCACACCCTCCCACCACCATGCCAAGAATGCATGCCAATTTTCTTGATTTTCAACGTTCGATGAATTTTCTAGGGTTTCCCTGTGAAAAAAACCCTAAAACACCGCCGAACGTGACGCAACTGCGTTTCGTTTCCGAATTCGTTCTAATCTTGCGTGGGGGACTCCAGTGGGCATACACACACCAAAATGCCAATTTGGTGTCATTTCATGCATGCCATCATGTACACCATGTACAGACAGGAATGTTCGGGTCTCCGAGGGCAAGTCCGAAGAGGTTTTTTTTTCACTCCTCCAACCGACCCAAACTTTTTCCACACCATCCCACACCATGCCAAGCATGCATCCAATTTTCATGATTTTGATGTTCGATGAATTTTCTAGGGT
Source organism: Thinopyrum elongatum (assembly GCA_011799875.1). Classification (NCBI taxonomy): domain Eukaryota; kingdom Viridiplantae; phylum Streptophyta; class Magnoliopsida; order Poales; family Poaceae; genus Thinopyrum; species Thinopyrum elongatum. The sequence goes on from CM022297.1 coordinate 529,295,672, forward strand.
TTTCCCGGTGAAAAACCCTAAAAACTGTCGGACGTGAACAACGTGCGTTGTTGGCGGAATTCTTCTAATCTTGCATGGGGACTCCAGTGGGCACCCACACACCATGCAAAATTTGGTGTCATTTCATGCATGCCATCACGTACACCATTACAACTAGAAATGTTCGGGTCTGTAGGAGGGCAAGTCCGAAAAACTTTTTTTTTCCAACTCCTCCAAACGAGCCAAAAAATTTGCACACCCTCCCACCACCATGCCAAGCATGCATGCCAATTTTCGTTGATTTTTGATGTTCGATAATTTTCTAGGGTTTTCTTGGTGAAAAAACCCTAAAACACTGCCGGACGTGACGCAATGTGCGTTTCGTGTCCGAATTCGTTCTAATCTTGCGTGGGGGACTCCAGTGGGCATGCAACACACCATGCCAAAATTTGGTGTATTTCATGCATGCCATCACGTACACCATGTACAACCAGGAACGTTCGGCTCTGCCGGAGGCAAGTCCGAAGAGGTTTTTTTTCAACTCCTAAACGAGCCAAAACCTTTTGCACACCCTCCCACCACCATGCCAAGCATGCTGCCAATTTCTTGATTTCGACGTTCGATGATTTTTCTAGGGTTTTCCGGTGAAAAAACCCTAAAACACTTCCGGATGTGACGCAACGTGCGTTCGTGTCGATTCGTTTAATCTTGCGGGAACTCCAGTGGGCTAGCACATACCATGCCAAAATTTGGTGTCATTTCATGCATGCCATCACGTACACCATGTACAACCAGGAACGTTCGGGACTCCCGGAGGGCAAGTCCGAAAGAGGTATTTTTTTTCAACTACTCCAAACGAGCCAAAACCTTTTGCACACCCTCCCACCACTATGCCAAGCATGCGTGCCAATTTTCGTTGATTTTGGACGTTCGATGATTTTTCTAGGGTTTTCCCGGTGAAAAAACCCTAAAACACTTCCGGATTGACGCAACGTGCGTTTCGTGTCCGCATCGTTGTAATCTTGCGCGGAGACTCCAGTGGGCTACACATACCATGCCAAAATTTGGTGTCATTTCATGCATGCCATCACGTACACCATGTACAACCAGGAACGTTCGGGACTCCCGAGGGCAAGTCCGAAAGAGGCTTTTTTTTCAACTCCTCAAACGAGCCAAAACTTTTTGCACACCTCCCACCACCATGCCAAGCATGCATGCCAATTTTCGTTGATTTTCCACGTTCGACGAATTTTCTAGGGTTTTCACCGTGAAAAAACCCTAAAACACTGCGGACGTGACGCAACGTGCGTTTGTTTCCGAATTCGTTCTAATCTTCTGCGTGGGGGCTCCAGTGGGCATGCACACAAATCCTAAATTTGGTGTCATTTCATGGCTTCATCATGTACACCATGTATAACCAGGAACGTTCGGGTCTGCCGGAGGGCAAGTCCGAAAGAGGTTTTTTTTGCACTCCTACCAAACGAGCCAAAACTTTTTGCACACCTCCCCCCACATGCCAAGAATGCATGCCAATTTTCGTTGATTTTCGACTTCGATGAATTTTCTAGGGTTTTCCCTGTGAAAAAAACCCTAAAACAACCGCCGACGTGACGCAACATGCGTTTCGTGTCCATTCGTTCTAACCTAAAACACTTCCGACTGACGCAATGTCTTTCATGTCGATTCTTTCTAAACTTGCGTGGGGGACTCCAGTGGGTATGCACACACCATGCCAAAATTGGTTATTTCATCATGCATGCCATCACGTACACCATGTACAACCAGGAACCTTCGTCTGCCGGAGGGCAAGTCCGAAAGAGGTTTTTTTTTAACTCCTCCAAACGAGCCAAAACTTTGCACACCCTCCCACCACCATGCCAAGCATGCATGTCCAATTTTCGACCTTCGATGAATTTTCTAGGGTTTTCCCGGGTGAAAAAACCCTAAAACATGCCGGACATGACGCAACGTGCGTTTCGTGTCCGAACTCGTTCTAATCTTCTCGTGCGGGACTCCAGTGGGATGCGCACACCAAGCCAAAATTTGGTGTCATTTCATGCATGCCATCACGTACACCATGTACAACCAGGATCATTCGAGTCTCCCGGAGGGCAATTCCGAAAGAGCTTTTTTTTCAACTTCTCCAACGAGCCAAAACTTTTGCAACACCCTCCCGCAACCATGCCAAGCATGCATGCCAATTTTCGTTGATTTTCGACGTTCGATGATTTCTAGGGTTTTCCCGGTGAAAACACCCTAAAACACTGCCGATGTGACGCAACGTGCGTTTCGTGTCCGAATTCGTTCTAAACTTCGTGGGGGACCCGAGGGGCATGCACACACATGCCAAAATTTCGGTTATTTCATGCGTGCCATCACGTACACCATGTAGAACCAGGAACTTTCGGTCTGCCGGAGGGCAAGTCCGAAAGAGGTTTTTTTTCAACTCCTCCAAACGAGCCAAAACTTTTTGCACAACCTCCCACCACCATGCCAACGTGCATGCTTTTTTTGTTGATTTTTCGACGTTCATGAAGTTTCTAGGGTTTTCTCCGGTGAAAAAACCTAAAACACTGCCGGACATGAGCAACATGCGTTTCGTGTCCGAATTCGTTCTAATCTTGCGTGGGGGACTCCGTGTGGCATGCACACCCATCCTAAAATTTGGTGTCATTTCTTGCATGTCATCATCACCATGTAAACCAGGAACGTTCGGGTCTGCCGGAGGGCAAGTCCGAAAGAGGTTTTTTTTCAACTCCTCCAAACGAGCCAAAACTTTTTGCACACCCTCCCACCACCATGCCAAGAATGCATGCCAATTTTCGTTGATTTTCGACGTTCGATGAATTTTCTAGGGTTTTCCTGTGAAAAAAACCCTAAAACACCGCCGAACGTGACGCAACATGCGTTTCGTGTCCGAATTCGTTCTAACCTGCGTGGGGATCCGTGGGCATGCACACACCATGCCAAAATTTGGTGTCATTTCATGCATGCCATCATGTACACCATGTACGACCAGGAACGTTCGGGTCGCCGGAGGGTAAGTCCGAAGAGGTTTTTTTTCCAGCTCTCCAACGACCAAAACTTTTCCACACCTCCCACCACCATCCAAGCATGCATGCCAATTTTTAATGATTTTTGACGTTCGATGAATTTTCTAGGGTTTTCCGGTGAAAAAACCCTAAAACACTGCCGGACGTGACGCAACATGCGTTTGTGTCCGAATTCGTTCTTATCTTGCGTGGGGGACTCTAGTGGGCATGCACAAACCATGCTAAAATTTGGTGTCTTTCATGCGTGCCATCACGTACACTGTGTACACTAGGAACTAGACGTTCTGGTCTGCCGGAGGGCAAGTCCGAAGAGTTTTTTTCCAACTCCTCCAAACGAGCCAAAACTTTTTGCCACCCTCCCACCACCATGCCAAGCATGCATGCCAATTTTCGTTGATTTTCGACATTCGATGATTTTCAGGGTTTTCCTGGTGAAAAAACCCTAAAACACTTCCGGACGTGACGCAATGTGCATTTCGTTGTCCGAATTCTTTAAACTTGCGTGGGGGACTCCAGTGGGTATGCACACACCATGCACAAATTTCTGTTATTTCATGCATGCCATCACGTACACCATGTACAACCAGGAACTTCGGTCTGCGAGGGCATCCGAAAGAGGTTTTTTTTTCAACTCCTCCAAACGAGCCAAAACTTTCTGCACACCCTCCCACCACCATGCCAAGCATGCATGCCAATTTTTTGACCTTCGATAATTTCTAGGGTTTTCCCGGTGAAAAAACCTAAAACACTGCCGGACGTGACGCAACGTGCGTTTCGTGTCCGAATCGTTCTAATCTTGCGTGGGGGACTCCAGTGGGCATGCGCACACCATGCCAAAATTTGGTGTCATTTCATCATGCCATCACGTACACCATGTACAACACAGGATCATTCGGTCTCCGGAGGGCAATTCCGAAAGAGGCTTTTTTTTCAACTTCTCCAAACGAGCCAAAACTTTTTGCACACCCTCCCCCCACCATGCCAAGCATGCATGCCAATTTTCGTTGATTTTCGACGTTCGAGATGATTTTCTAGGGTTTTTCCGGTGAAAACACCCTAAAACACTGCCGGATGTGACGCAAGTGCGTTTCGGTCCGAATTCGTTCTAAACTTGCGTGGGGGACTCGAGTGGGCATGCACACACCATGCCAAAATTTTGTGTTATTTCATGCATGCCATCCGTACTACTACATGTAAACCAGGAACGTTCGGGTCTGCCGGAGGGCAAGTCCGAAAGAGGTTTTTTTCAACTCTCCCAAACGAGCCAAAACTTTTTGCACAACCTCCCACCACCATGCCAACATGCATCAATTTTGTTGATTTTCGACGTTCGATGAATTTCTACATTTTTCCCGGTGAAAAACCTAAAACACTGCCGACATGACCAACGTCTTTTTCGTGCCGAATTCGTTTTATACTTGCGTGGGACTCCAGTGGGCATGCACACACCATGCCAAAATTTGGTGTTATTTCATGCATGCCATCATGTACACCATGTACAACCAGGAACGTTCGGTCTCCCGGAGGGCAAGTCCGAAAGAGGTTTTTTTTTCCAACTCCTTCCAAAGAGCCAAAACTTTTGCACACCCTCCCACCACCATGCCAAGCGTGATGCCAATTTTCGATGTTCGATGAATTTTCTAGGGTTTTCCCGGTGAAAAAAACCCTAAAACACTGCCGGATGTGACGCAACGTGCGTTTCGTGTCCGAATTCGTTCTATTCTTGCGTGGGGGACTCCAGTGGGATGCACACACCATGCAAAAATTGGGTCATTTCATGCATGCCATCACTACACCATGTACAACCAGGAACGTTCGGGTCTCCGGAGGGCAATTCCGATAGAGTGCTTTTTTTCAACTTCTCCAAACGAGCCAAAATTTTTGCACACCCTCCCACCACCATGCCAAGCATGCATGCCAATTTTCGTGATTTTGACATTCGATGAATTTTCTAGGGTTTTCCCGGTGAAAAAACCTAAAACACTGCCGAACGTGACGCAAATGCGTTTCGTGTCCGAATTCATTCTTATCTTGCGTGGGGGACTCAGTGGGCATGCACAAACATGCAAAATTTGGTGTCATTTCATGCATGCCATCACGTACACCGTGTACAAACCAGGAACGTTCGGCTCGCCGGAGGGCAAGTCCGAAAGAGTTTTTTTTCCAACTCCTCCAAACGAGCCAAAACATTTTGCAAACCCTCCCACCACCATCGCAAGCATGCATGCCAATTTTCGTTGATTTTCGACGTTCGATGAATTTTCTAGGGTTTTCCCTGGAAAAAAACCATAAAACACTGCCGGACATGACGCAAATGCGTTTCGTGTCCGAATTCGTTCTAACTTGTGTGGGGACTCCAGTGGGCTGCACACACCATGCCAAAATTTGGTATTATTTCATGCATCCATCACGTACACCATGTACAACCAGGAACGTTGGTTCCCCGGAGGGCAAGTCCGAAAGAGGCTTTTTTTCAACTCCTCCACAAACGAGCCAAAACTTTTTGCACCCTCCCCACACCATGCCAAGCATGCATGTCAATTTTCGTTGATTTTCACGTTCGATGAATTTTCTAGGGTTTTCACGGTGAAAAAACCCTAAAACACTGCGACGTGACGCAACGTGCGTTTGGTGTCCGAATTCATTCTAATCTTGCGTGGGGGACTCCAGTGGGCATGCACCACCATGCCAAATTTGGTGTCATTTCATGCATGTCATCATGTACACCATGTATAACCAGGAACTTCGGGTCTGCCGGAGGGCAAGTCCGAAAGAGGTTTTTTTTGCAACTCCTCCAAACGGACAAAACTTTTTGCCACACCTCCCACCACCATGCCAAGAATGCATGCCAATTTTCGTTGATTTTCACGTTCGATGAATTTTCTAGGGTTTCCTGTGAAAAAAACCCTAAAACACGCCGAACGTGACGCAACATGCGTTTCGTTCCGAATTCGTTCTAATCTTGCGTGGGGACTCCAGTGGGCATACACACACCATGCCAAAATTGGTGTCATTTCATGCATGCCATCATGTACACCATGTACGACCAGGAATGTTCGGGTCTGCCGGAGGGCAAGTCCGAAAGAGGTTTTTTTTTCCAGCTCCTCCAACCGCCCAAAACTTTTTCCACACCCTCCCACCACCATGCCAAGCATGCATGCCAATTTTCAATGATTTTGAGTTCGATGAATTTTCTAGGGTTTTCCCGGTGAAAAACCCTAAAAAACTGTCGGACGTGACACACGTGCGTTTTGTCGGAATTCTTCTAATCTGCATGGGGGACTCCAGTGGGCACGCACACACCATGCTAAAATTTGGTGTCTTTCATGCATGCCATCACGTACACCATGTACAACTAGAATGTTCGGTCTGTGGGAGGGCAAGTCCGAAAAAGTTTTTTTTTCCAACTCCTCCAAAGACCAAAAAATTTGCACACCCTCCCACCACCATGCCAAGCATGCATGCCAATTTTCGTTGATTTTTTGTTCGATGAATTTTCTAGGGTTTTCTGGTGAAAAAACCCTAAAACACTGCCGACGTGACGCAATGTGCGTTTCGTGTCCGAATTCGTTCTAAACTTGCGTGGGGGACTCCAGTGGGCATGCAACACCATGCCAAAATTTGGTATTATTTCATGCATGCCATCACGTACCCCATGTACAAACCAGGAACGTTCGGGTCTGCCGGAGGGCAAGTCCGAAAGAGGTATTTTTTTTCAACTACTCCCAAACGAGCCAAAACCTTTTGCACACCCTCCCACCACATGCCAAGCATGCGTGCCAATTTTCGTTGATTTTCGACGTTCGATGATTTTTCTAGGGTTTTCCCGGTGAAAAAACCCTAAAACACTCGGATGTGACGCAACGTCGTTTCGTGTCCGCATTCGTTGTAATCTTCCGTGGAGACTCCAGTGGGCTGCACATACCATGCCAAAATTTGGTGTCATTTCATGCATGCCATCACGTACACCATGTACAACCAGGAACGTTCGGGCTCCGGAGGGCAAGTCCGAAAGAGGTTTTTTTTCAACTCCTCCGAACGAGCCAAAACTTTTTGCACACCCTCCCACCACCATGCCAAGCATGCATGCCAATTTTCGTTGATTTTCACGTTCGAATTTTCTAGGGTTTTCCCCGTGAAAAAACCCTAAAACACTGCCGGACGTGACCAACGTGCGTTTGGTTCCGAATTCGTTCTATCTTGCGTGGGGGACTCCAGTGGGCATGCACACACCATGCCTAAATTTGGTGTCATTCATGCATGTCATCAGTACACCATGTAAACCAGGAACGTTCGGGTCTGCCGGAGGGCAAGTCCGAAAGAGGTTTTTTTGCAACTCCTCCAAAGAGCCAAAACTTTTTGCACACCCTCCCACCACCATGCCAAGAATGCATGCCAATTTTCGTTGATTTTCGACGTTCGATGAATTTTCTAGGGTTTTCCTGTGAAAAAACCTAAAACACACGCCGATTGACGCAATGCGTTGTGTCGAATCGTTCTACTAAACCTCCGGACGTGACGCAATGTGCATTTCATGTCCGAATTCTTTCTAAACTTGCGTGGGGGACTCCAGTGGTTGCACACACCATGCCAAAATTTCTATATTCATTCATGCCATCACGTACACCATGTACAACAGGAACCTTCGGGTCTGCCGGAGGGCAAGTCCGAAAGAGAGTTTTTTTTTAACTCCTCCAAACGAGCCAAAACTTTCTGCACACCCTCCCACCACCATGCCAAGCATGCATGCCAATTTTCACCTTCGATGAATTTTCTAGGGTTTTCCAGGTGAAAAAACCCTAAAACATGCCGGACATGACGCAACGCGTTTCGTGTCCGAACTCGTTCTAATCTTGCGTGCGGACTCCAGTGGGCATGCGCACACCATGCCAAAATTTGGTGTCATTTCATGCATGCCATCACGTACACATGTACAACCAGGATCATTCGAGTCTCCCGGAGGGCAATTCCGAAGAGGTCTTTTTTTTCAACTTCTCCAAACGCCAAAACTTTTTGCACACCCTCCCGCCTCCATGCCAAGCATGCAACTGCGCATTTTCGTTGATTTTCGACGTTCGATGAATTTTCTATTTTCCCGGTGAAAACACCCTAAAACACTGCCGGATGTGACGCAAGTTCGTTTCGTGTCCGAATTCGTTCTAAACTTGCGTGGGGGACTCGAGTGGGCATGCACACACCATGCCAAAATTTTGTGTTTTTCATGCATGCCATCACGTACTACATGTAGACCAGGAACTTCGGGTCTGCGGAGGGCAAGTCCGAAAGAGGTTTTTTTTCAACTCCTCCAAACGAGCCAAAACTTTTTGCACAACCTCCCACCACCATGCCAAACATCATGCTAATTTTGTTGATTTTTGACGTTCGATGAAGTTTCTCATTTTCCCGGTGAAAAAACCTAAAACACTGCCGGACATGACGCAACGTCTGTTTCGTGTCCGAATTCGTTTTATACTTGCGTGCGGGACTCCAGTGGGCATGCACACACCATGCCAAAATTTGTGTTATTTCATGCATGCCATCATTACACCATGTACAACACGAGGGAGTCCCTCCGGAGGGCAAGTCCGAAAGATTTTTTTTTTCCAACTCCTTCAAATGAGCCCAACATTTTGCACACCCTCCCACACACCATGCCAAGCGTGATGCCAATTTTTCGATGTTTCGATTTTCTAGGGTTTTCCCGTGAAAAAAAACCCTAAAACACTGCCGGACGTGACGCAACGTGCGTTTCGTGTCCGAATTCGTTCTATTCTTGGTGGGGGACTCCAGTGGGCATGCACACACCCATGCCAAAATTTGGTGTCATTTCATGCATGCCATCACGTACACCATGTACAACCAGGAACGTTCGGTCTCCCGGAGGGCAATTCCGAAGATGCTTTTTTTTCACTCTCCAAACGAGCCAAAACTTTTTGCACACCCTCCCACACCATGCCAAGCATGCATGCCAATTTTCGTTGATTTTTGACATTCGATGAATTTTCTAGGGTTTTCCCGGTGAAAAAAACCCTAAAACAACTGCCGAACGTGACGAAACTGCGTTTCGTGTCCGAATTCTTCTTATCTTGCGTGGGGGACTCTAGTGGGCATGCACAAACCATGCTAAAATTTGGTGTCATTTCATGCATGCCATCACGTACACCGTGTACAACCAGGAACGTTCGGCTCTGCCGGAGGGCAAGTCCGAAAGAGTTTTTTTCCAACTCCTCCAAACGAGCCAAAACTTTTTGCACACCCTCCCACCACCATGCCAAGCATGCATGCCAATTTTCGTTGATTTTCGACGTTCGATGAATTTTCTAGGGTTTTCCGTGAAAAAACCATAAAACACTGCCGACATGACGCAAAGTGCGTTTCGTGTCCGAATTCGTTCTAATCTTGTTGGGGGACTCCAGTGGGCGTGCACACACCATGCCAAAATTTGTATTATTTCATGCATACCATCACGTACACCATGTACAACCAGGAACGTTTGGGTCCGGAGGGCAAGTCCGAAAAGGCCTTTTTTTCAACTCCCTCAACGAGCCAAAACTTTTGCACGCCCTCCCACCACCATGCCAAGCATGCATGTCAATTTTCGTTGATTTTCCACGTTCGATGAATTTTCTAGGGTTTTCCACGTGAAAAAACCCTAAAACACTGCCGGACGTGACGCAACGTGCGTTTGGTGTCCGAATTCTTCTAATCTTGCTGGGGGACTCCAGTGGGCATGCACACACCATGCCTAAATTTGGTTGTCATTTCATGCATGTCATCATGTACACCATGTAACAGGAACGTCGGGTCTGCCGGAGGGCAAGTCCGAAAAGGTTTTTTTTGCAACTCCTCCAAACGAGCCAAAACTTTTTGCACACCCCCTCCCCACCATGCCAAGAATGCATGCCAATTTTCGTTGATTTTCACGTTCGATGATTTTCTACTAGGGTTTCCCTGTGAAAAAAACCCTAAAACACCGCCGAACGTGACGCAACATGCGTTTCGTTTCCGAATTCGTTCTAATCTTGCGTGGGGACTCCAGTGGGCATACACACACCATGCCAAAATTGGTGTCATTTCATCATGCCATCATGTACACCATGTACGACCAGGAAGTTCGGGTCTGCCGGAGGGCAAGTCCGAAAGAGTTTTTTTTTTCCAGCTCCTCCAACCGACCCAAAACTTTTCCACACCTCCCACCACCATGCCAAGCATGCATGCCAATTTTCAATGATTTTTGATGTTCGATGAATTTTCTAGGGTTTTCCCGTGAAAAAACCCTAAAAACTGTCGGACGTGACCACAACGTGCGTTTGGTGTCGGAATTCTTCTAATCTTGCATGGGGGACTCCAGTGGGCACGCACACACCATGCTAAAATTTGGTGTCATTTCATGCATGCCATCACGTACACCATGTACAACTAGAAATGTTCGGGTCTGTGGGGCAAGTCCGAAAAAGTTTTTTTTTCCACTCCTCCCCTCCCTTTTGCCCACCCCTCCCACCCCATGCCAAGCATGCATGCCAATTTCGTTGATTTTTATGTTCGATAATTTTCTAGGGTTTTCTTGGTGAAAAAACCCTAAAACACTGCCGGACGTGACGCAATGTGCGTTTCTGTCCGAATTCGTTCTAAACTTGCGTGGGGGACTCCATTACACATGTACAACCAGGATCATTCGGTCTCCCGGAGGGCAATTCCGAAAGAGGCTTTTTTTTCAACTTTCAAACGAGCCAAAACTTTTTGCACACCCTCCCCACCATGCCAAGCATGCATGCCAATTTTCGTTGATTTTCACGTTCGATGAATTTTCTAGGTTTTCCCGTGTGAAAAAACCCTAAAACACTGGGAGTGAGCAACGTGCGTTTCGTGTCGAATTCGTTCTAAACTTGCGTGGGGGACTCAGTGGGCATGCCACACCCTGCCAAAATTTGGTGTTATTTCATGCATGCCATCACGTACACCATAGTAAACCAGGAATTCGGGTCTGCCGGAGGGCAAGTCCGAAAGAGGTTTTTTTTCAACTCCTCCAAACGAGCCAAAACTTTTTGCACAACCTCCCACCACCATGCCAAACTGCAAATTTTTTTGATTTTCGACGTTCGATGAATTTCTAGGGTTTTCCCGGTGAAAAAACCCTAAAACACTGCCGGACTGACGCACATGCGTTTCGTGTCCGAATTCGTTTTATATCTTGCGTGGGGGACTCCAGTGGGCATGCACACAACATGCAAAATTTGGTGTTATTCATGCATGCCATCACGTACACCATGTACAACCAGGAACGTTCGGCTCGCGGAGGGCAGTCCGAAAGAGGTTTTTTTTTCAACTCCTCAAGAGCCAAAACTTTTTCACACCCTCCCACCACCATGCAAGCTTGCATGCAAATTTTCGATGTTGAAAAAAAACCCTAAAAAACTTCGGACGTGACGCAATGTGCTTTCTGTCCGAATTTTTCTAAACTTGGTGGGGGATCTAGTGGGATGCACACACCATGCCAAAATTTTGTGTTATTTCATGCATGCCATCACGTACACTGTACAACCAGGAACCTTCGGGTCTGGGGAGGCAAGTCCGAAAGAGTTTTTTTTCAACTCCTCCAAACGAGCCAAAACTTTCGACACCCTCCCACCACCATGCCAAGCATGCATGCCAATTTTCTGACCTTCGATGAATTTTCTAGGGTTTTCCCGGTGAAAAAACCCTAAAACACTGCGGACGTGACGCAACGTGCGTTTCGTGTCCGAATCGTTCTAATCTTGCGTGGGGACTCAGTGGGCAGCGCACACCATGCCAAAAATTGGTGTCATTTCATGCATGCCATCACGTACACCATGTACAACCAGGACATTCGGGTCTCCGGAGGGCAATCCGAAAGAGGTTTTTTTTCAACTTTCCAAACGAGCCAAAACTTTTGCACACCCCCCCACCATGCCAAGCATGCATGCCAATTTTCGTTGATTTTCACGTTCGATGAATTTTCTAGGTTTTCCGGTGAAAAAACCCTAAAACACTGCCGGACGTGACGCAAAGTGCGTTTCGTGTCCGAATTCGTTCTAAATTGGTGGGGGACTCAGTGGGCATGCACACAACATGCCAAAATTTGGTGTTATTTCATGCATGCCATCACGTACACCATGTAAACCAGAACTTCGGGTCTGCGGAGGGCAAGTCCGAAAGAGGTTTTTTTTTCAACTCCTCCAAACGAGCCAAAACTTTTTGCACACCTCCCCACCCCCTGCCAAATGCATGCAATTTTGTTGATTTTCGACGTTCGATGAATTTCTAGGGTTTTCCGGTGAAAAAACCCTAAAACACTGCCGGACTGACGCAACATGCGTTTCGTGTCCGAATTCGTTTTATACTGCGTGGGGACTCCAGTGGGCATGACACCCCATGCCAAAATGGTGTTATTCATGCATGCCATCACGTACACCAGTACAACCAGAACGAGTCGCTCGCCGGAGGGCAAGTCCGAAAGAGGTTTTTTTTCAATCCTTCAAGAGCCAAAACTTTTTGCACACCCCCCCACCACATGCCAAGCTTGCATGCCAATTTTCGAATGTGAAAAAAAACCCTAAAACACTTCCGGACGTGACGCAAGTGCTTTCTGTCCGAATTCTTTCTAACTTGCGTGGGGGACTCCAGTGGCATGCACACACACCATGCCAAAATTTGGTGTTATTTCATGCATGCCATCACGTACACCATGTACAACCAGGAACTTCGGGTCTGCGGAGGGCAAGTCCGAAAGAGGTTTTTTTTTTCAACTCCTCCAAACGAGCCAAAACTTTTTGCACACCCTCCCACCACCAGCCAAGCATGCATCCAATTTTTGACCTTCGATGAATTTTCTAGGGTTTTCCCGGTGAAAAACCCTAAAACACTGCCGGACGTGACGCAAAGTGCGTTTCGTGTCCGAATCGTTTAATCTTGCGTGGGGACTCCAGTGGGCATGACCACACCATGCCAAAATTTGGTGCATTTCATGCATGCCATCACGTACACCATGTACAACCAGGACATTCGGTCTCCGGAGGGCAATCCGAAAAAGGTTTTTTTTCAACTTCTCCAAACGAGCCAAAACTTTTTGCCAACCCTCCCACCACCATGCCAAGCATGCATGCCAATTTTCGTTGATTTTCACGTTCGTGAATTTTCTAGGGTTTTCCCGGTGAAAACAACTAACAACTGCGGAGTGAGCCAACGTGCGTTTCGTGTCGAATTCGTTCTAAACTTGCGTGGGGGACTCAGTGGGCATGCACACACCATGCCAAAATTTGTGTTATTTCATGCATGCCATCACGTACACCATGTAAAACCAGGAACTTCGGGTCTGCCGGAGGCAAGTCCGAAAGAGGTTTTTTTTTCAACTCCTCCAAACGAGCCAAAACTTTTTGCACAACTCCCACCACCATGCCAAATGCATGCATTTTTGTGATTTTCGACGTTCATGATTCTAGGGTTTTCCTGGTGAAAAAACCCTAAAACACTGCCGGACTGACGCAACATGCGTTTCGTGTCCGAATTCGTTTTATCTTGCGTGGGGACTCCAGTGGGCATGCACACACCATGCCAAAATTTGGTGTTATTCAGCATGCCATCACGTCACCATGTACAACCAGGAACGTTGGCTCGCCGGAGGGCAAGTCCGAAAGAGGTTTTTTTTTCAACTCTCTCAAAGAGCCAAAACTTTTTGCAAACCTCCCACACCATGCCAAGCTTGCATGCCAATTTTCGAGGTTGGTGAACAAAAAACCCTAAAACACTTCCGGACGTGACGCAAGTGCTTTCTGTCCGAATTCTTTTCAACTTGCGTGGGGGACTCCAGTGGGATGCACACACCATGCCAAAATTTGGTTATTCATGCATGCCATCAAGTACACCATGTACAACCAGGAACTTCGGGTCTGCCGGAGGGCAAGTCCGAAAGAGGTTTTTTTTTCAACTCCTCCAAACGAGCCAAAACTTTTGCACACCCTCCCACCACCATGCCAAGCATGCATGCCAATTTTCGATTCGATGTGAATTTTCTAGGGTTTTCCGGTGAAAAAACCCTAAAACACGCGGACGTGACGCAACGTGGTTTCGTGTCCGAACTGTTCTAATCTTGCGTGGGGACTCCAGTGGGCATGCCACACCATGCCAAAATTTGTGTGTCATTTCATGCATGCCATCGTACACCATGTACAACCAGAGACATTCGGTCTGCCGGAGGGCAATCCGAAAGAGGTTTTTTTTCAACTCTCCAAACGAGCCAAAACTTTTGCACACCCCCACACCATGCCAAGCATGCATGCCAATTTTCGTTGATTTTCACGTTCGATGAATTTTCTAGGTTTTCCCGGTGAAAAAACCCTAAAACACTGCCGGAGTGACGCAACGTGCGTTTCGTGTCCGAATTCGTTTTAACTTGCGTGGGGGACTCAGTGGGCATGCACACCATGCCAAAATTTGTGTTATTTCATGCATGCCTCAAGTACACCATGTAAACCAGGAACTTTGGGTCTGCCGGAGGGCAAGTCCGAAAGAGGTTTTTTTTTCAACTCCTCCAAACGAGCCAAAACTTTTTGCACAACCTCCCACCACCATGCCAAATGCATGCAATTTTGTTGATTTTTCGACGTTCGAATTTTCTAGGGTTTCCCGGTGAAAAAACCCAAAACACTGCCGGACTGACGCAACTGCGTTTCGTGTCCGAATTCGTTTTATAATTGCGTGGGGGACTCCAGTGGGCATGCACACACATGCCAAAATTTGGGTTATTCATGCATGCCATCACGTACACCATGTACAACCAGGAACGTTCGGTCGCCGGAGGGCAAGTCCGAAAGAGGTTTTTTTTTCAATCCTCCAAGAGCCAAAACTTTTTGCACACCCTCCCACCCCATGCCAAGCATGCATGCCAATTTTCGTTTCTTGTGAAAAAAAAAACCCTAAAACACTTCCGGACGTGACGCAAGTGCTTTCTGTCCGAATTCTTCTAACTTGCGTGGGGGACTCCAGTGGGATGCACACACCATGCCAATTTGTGTTATTTCATGCATGCCATCACGTACACCATGTACAACCAGGAACGTTCGGGTCTGCCGGAGGGCAAGTCCGAAAGAGGTTTTTTTTTCAATCCTCAAACGAGCCAAAACTTTTGCACACCCTCCCACCACCATGCCAAGCATGATGCCAATTTTCGCATTCGATGAATTTTCTAGGGTTTTCCGGTGAAAAAACCCTAAACACTGCGGACGTGACGCAACGTGCGTTCGTGTCCGAATCGTTTAATCTGCGTGGGGACTCCAGTGGGCATGCGCACACCATGCCAAAATTTGGTGTCATTTCATGCATGCCATCACGTACACCATGTACAACCAGACATTCGGTTCCCGGAGGGCAATCCGAAAGAGGTTTTTTTTCAACTTCTCCAAACGAGCCAAAACTTTGCACACCCCTCCCCACCATGCCAAGCATGCATGCCAATTTTCGTTGATTTTCACGTTCGATGAATTTTCTAGGTTTTCCGTGTGAAAAAACCCTAAAACACTGCCGGAGTGACGCAACGTGCGTTGTGTCCGAATTCGTTCTAAACTTGCGTGGGGGACTCAGTGGGCATGCACACACCATGCCAAAATTGGTGTTATTTCATGCATGCCATCACGTACACCATGTAAACCAGGAACGTTCGGGTCTGCCGGAGGGCAAGTCCGAAAGAGGTTTTTTTTCAACTCTCCAAACGAGCCAAAACTTTTGCACACCTCCCACCACCATGCCAATGCATGCAATTTTGTTGATTTTCGACGTTCATGAATTTCTAGGGTTTTCCCGGTGAAAAAACCCTAAAACACTGCCGGAATGACGCAACTGCGTTTCTGTCCGAATTCGTTTTATACTTGCGTGGGGACTCCAGTGGGCATGCAACACCATGCCAAAATTTGGTGTATTTCATGCATGCCATCACGTACACCATGTACAACCAGGAACGTTCGGCTCGCCGGAGGGCAAGTTCGAAAGAGGTTTTTTTTCAACTCCTCCAAAGAGCCAAAACTTTTTGCACACCCTCCCACCACCATGCAAGCTGCATGCCAATTTTCGATGTGCGCGTGAATTTCAAAAAAAACCCTAAAACACTCGGACGTGACGCAAGTGCTTTCTGTCCGAATTCTTCTAAACTTGCGTGGGGGACTCCAGTGGGATGCACACACCATGCCAAAATTTGTGTATTTTATGCATGCATCACGTACACCATGTACAACCAGGAACGTTCGGGTCTGCCGGAGGGCAAGTCCGAAAGAGGTTTTTTTTCAACTCCTCCAAAGAGCCAAAACTTGCACACCCTCCCACCACCATTCAAGATGCATGCCAATTTTCGACCTTCGATGAATTTTCTGGGTTTTCCGTGTGAAAAAACCCTAAACACTGCCGGACGTGACGCAACGTGCGTTTCGTGTCGAATCGTTCTAATCTTGCGTGGGACTCCAGTGGGCATGCCACACCATGCCAAAATTTGGTGTCATTTCATGCATGCCATCACGTACACCATTGACAACCAGGACGTTCGGTCTGCCGGAGGGCAATCCGAAAGAGGTTTTTTTTTCAACTTCTCCAAAGAGCCAAAACTTTTTGCACACCCTCCCACACCATGCCAAGATGCATGCCAATTTTCGTGATTTTCACGTTCGATGAATTTTCTAGGTTTTCCCGGTGAAAAACCCTAAAACACTGGGGAGTGACGCAACGTGCGTTTCGTGTCCGAATTCGTTCTAAACTTGGTGGGGGACTCAGTGGGCATGCACACACATGCCAAAATTGTTGTTATTTCATGCATGCCATCACGTACACCATGTAAACCAGGAACTTCGGGTCTGCCGGAGGGCAAGTCGAAAGAGGTTTTTTTTTCAACTCCTCAAACGAGCCAAAACTTTTGCACAACCTCCCACCACCATGCCAAGTGCATGAATTTTTTGATTTTCACGTTCATGAATTTCTAGGGTTTCCGGTGAAAAAACCCAAAACACTGCCGGATGACGCAACATGCGTTTCGTGTCCGAATCGTTTTATACTTGCGTGGGGACTCCAGTGGGCATGCACACACCATGCCAAAATTTGGTGTTATCATGCATGCCATCACGTACACCATGTACAACCAGGAACGTTCGGCTCGCCCGAGGGCAAGTCCCAAAGAGGTTTTTTTTTCAACTCCTCAAAGAGCCAAAACTTTTTGCACACCCTCCACCACCATGCCAAGCTGCATGCCAATTTTTGATTGTGAAAAAAAACCCTAAAACACTCGGAAGTGACGCAAGTGCTCTGTCCGAATTCGTTTTAACTTGCGTGGGGGACTCCAGTGGGATGCACACACCATGCCAAAATTTGTGTTATCATGCATGCCATCACGTACACCATGTCAACCAGGAACTTCGGGTCTGCCGGAGGGCAAGTCCGAAAGAGGTTTTTTTTTAACTCCTCCAAACGAGCCAAAACTTTTGCACACACCTCCACCACCATGCCAAGCATGCATGCCAATTTTCGTTGACGTTCGATGAATTTTCTAGGGTTTTCCGGTGAAAAAACCCTAAAACACTGCCGGACGTGACGCAACGTGCGTTTCGTGTCCGAACTGTTCTAACTGCTGGGGACTCAGTGGGCATGCCACACCATGCCAAAATTTGGTGTATTTCATGCATGCCATCAGTACACCATGTACAACCAGGACATTCGGTCTCCGGAGGGAAATCCGAAAGAGGTTTTTTTCAACTTCTCAAACGAGCAAAACTTTTTGCACACCCTCCCCACACCATGCCAAGCATGCATGCCAATTTTCGTTGATTTTCACGTTCGATGAATTTTCTAGGTTTTCCGTGATGAAACACCTAAAACACTGCGGAGTGACAACGTGCGTTTCGTGTCCGAATTCGTTCTAAACTTGCGTGGGGGACTCAGTGGGCATGCAAACACCATGCCAAAATTTGTGTTATTTCATGCATGCCTCAGTACACCATGTAAACCAGGAACGTTGGGTCTGCCGGAGGGCAAGTCCGAAAGAGGTTTTTTTTCAACTCCTCAAAAGAGCCAAAACTTTTGCACAACCTCCACCCACCATGCCAAATGCATGCAATTTTTTTGATTTTCGACGTTCATGAATTTCTAGGGTTTTCCCGGTGAAAAAACCCTAAAACACTGCCGGACTGACGCAACATGCGTTTCGTGTCCGAATTCGTTTTAATCTTGTGGGGACTCCAGTGGGCATGCACACACCATGCCAAAATTTGTGTTATTATGCATGCCATCACGTACACCATGTACAAACAGGAACGTTCGGGCCGCGGAGGGCAAGTCCGAAAGAGGTTTTTTTTCAACTCTCTCACAGAGCCAAAACTTTTGCACACCCTCCCACCACCATGCCAGCTTGCAATGCCAATTTTCGATGTGAAAAAAAAACCCTAAAACACTGCCGGACGTGACGCAAGTGCTTTTGTCCGAATTCTTTTAACTTGCTGGGGGGACTCCAGTGGGATGCACACACCATGCCAAAATTTGTGTTATTTCATGCATGCCATCACGTACACCATGTACAACCAGGAACTTCGGGTTGCCGGAGGGCAAGTCCGAAAGAGGTTTTTTTTCAACTCCTCCAAAGAGCCAAAACTTTTGCACACCCTCCCACCACCATGCCAAGCATGCAAGCCAATTTTCGACCTTCGATGAATTTCTATGGGTTTTCCCGGTGAAAAAACCCTAAAACACTGCCGGACGTGACGCAACGTGCGTTTCGTGTCCGAATCGTTCTAATCTTGCGTGGGGACTCCAGTGGGCATGCAACACCATGCCAAAATTTGGTGTATTTCATGCATGCCATCACGTACACCATGTACAACAGGACATTCGGTCTCCCGGAGGGCATCCGAAAAAGGTTTTTTTTCAACTTCTCAAAGAGCCAAAACTTTTGCACACCCTCCCCACCATGCCAAGCATGCATGCCAATTTTCGTTGATTTTCACGTTCGATGAATTTTCTAGGTTTTCCCGGTGAAAACCCTAAAACACTGGGAGTGACGCAACGTGCGTTTCGTGTCCGAATTCGTTCTAACTTGCGTGGGGGACTCAGGGGGCATGCACACACACATGCCAAAATTTGTGTTATTTCAGCATGCATCACGTACACCATGTAGTAAACCAGGAACTTTGGGTCTGCCGGAGGGCAAGTCCGAAGAGGTTTTTTTTTCAACTCCTCCAAACGAGCCCAAACTTTTTGCACACCTCCCACCACATGCCAAATGCATGCAATTTTGTTGATTTTCGCGTTCATGAATTTCTAGGGTTTTCCGGTGAAAAAACCCTAAAACACTGCCGGACTGACGCAACTGCGTTTCGTGTCCGAATTCGTTTTTAACTTGCGTGGGGAATCCAGTGGGCATGCACACACCATGCCAAAATTTGGTGTTATCATGCATGCCATCACGTACACATGTACAACCAGGAACGTTCGGCTCGCCGGAGGGCAAGTCCGAAAGAGGTTTTTTTTTCCAACTCCTCAAAGAGCCAAAACTTTTTGCACAACTCCCACCACCATGCCAAGCGATGCATGCCAATTTTCGATGTGAAAAAACCCTAAAAACACTTCCGGACGTGACGCAATGTGTTTCTGTCCGAATTCTTTTAACTTGCGTGGGGGACTCCAGTGGGATGCCACACCATGCCAAAATTTGTGGTATTTCAGCATGCCATCACGTACACCATGTACAACCAGGAACTTCGGGTCTGCCGGAGGGCAAGTCGAAAGAGGTTTTTTTTTCAACCCTCAACGAGCCAAAACTTTTGCACACCCTCCCACCACCATGCCAAGCATGCATGCCAATTTTCGACCTTCGATGAATTTTCTAGGGTTTTCCCGGTGAAAAAACCCTAAAACACTGCCGGACGTGACGCAACGTGGTTTCGGTGTCCGAATCGTTCTAATCTTGCGTGGGGACTCCAGGGGGCATGCAACACCATGCCAAAATTGGTGTCATTTCATGGATGCCATCACGTACACCATGTACAACCAGGACATTCGGGTCTCCGGAGGGCAATCCGAAAGAGGTTTTTTTCAACTTCTCAAACGAGCCAAAACTTTTTGCACACCCTCCCCACCATGCCAAGATGCATGCCAATTTTCGTTGATTTTGACGTTCGATGAATTTTCTAGGGTTTTCCCTGTGAAAAAACCCTAAACACTGCGAAGTGACGAACATGCGTTTCGTGTCCGAATTCGTTCTAACCTGCGTGGGGGACTCCAGTGGGCATGCACACACCATGCCAAAATTTGTGTGTCATTTCATGCATGCCATCAGTACACCATGTACACACAGGAACGTTCGGTTGCGGAGGGAAGTCCGAAAGAGGTTTTTTTTCACTCCTCCAACGAGCCAAAACTTTTCCACACCCTCCCACCACCATGCCAAGCATGCATGCCAATTTTTTTGATTTGACGTTCGATGAATTTTCTAGGGTTTCGGTGAAAAAACCCTAAAACACTGCGGACGTGACGCAAAGTGCGTTGTGTCCGAATTCGTTCTTATCTTGCGTGGGGGACTCAGTGGGCATGACAAACCATGCAAAATTTGGTGTCATTATGCATGCATCACGTACACCATGTACACAGGAACGTTCGGGTCTGCCGGAGGGCAAGTCCGAAAGAGTTTTTTCAACTCCTCCAAACGAGCCAAAACTTTTTGCACACCCTCCCACCACCATGCCAAGCATGCATGCCAATTTTCGTTGATTTTCGACGTTCGATGAATTTTCTAGGTTTCCCGGTGAAAAAAACCCTAAAACACTCCGACGTGACGCAACATGCGTTTTGTCCGAATTCGTTCTAACTTGCGGGGGGGACCAGGGGGCATGAACCACCATGCCAAAATTTGGTGTCATTTCATGCATGCCATCATGTACACCATGTAGACAAGGAACGTTCGGGTCTGCCGGAGGGAAGTCCGAAAGAGTTTTTTTTCCACTCTCCAACGACCAAAACTTTTTGCACACCCTCCCACCACCATGCCAAGCATGCATGCCAATTTATGTTTTGACGTTCGATGAATTTTCTAGGGTTTTCCGGGTAAAAAACCCTAAACACTGCCGGACGTGACGAACTGCGTTTTGTGTCCGAATTCGTTCTTACTTGCGTGGGGGATCTAGTGGGCATGCACAAACCATGCTAAAATTTGGTGTCATTTCATGCTGCCATCACGTACACGTGTACAAAGGAACGTTCGGGTCTGCGGAGGGCAAGTCCGAAAGGTTTTTTTCCAATCCTCCAAACGAGCCAAAACTTTTTGCACACCCCTCCCACCCCAGCCAAGGCATGCCAATTTCGTGATTTTCGACTTCGATGAATTTTCTAGGGTTTTCCGGTGAAAAAACCCTAAAACACTTCCGACGTGACGCAATGTGCTTTCGGTGCCGAATTCTTTCAAACTTGCGTGGGGGACTCCAGTGGGCTGCACAACATGCCAAAATTTTGTTTATTCATGCATGCCATCACGTACACCATGTACAACCAGGAACCTTCGGGTCTGCCGGAGGGCAAGTCGAAAGAGGTTTTTTTTTCAACTCCTCCAAACGAGCCAAAACTTTGCACACCCTCCCACACCATGCCAAGCATGCATGCCAATTTTTGACCTTCGATGAATTTTCTAGGGTTTTCCCGGTGAAAAAACCCTAAAACACTGCGGACGTGACGCAACGTGCGTTTTGTGTCCGAATTCGTTCTAATCTTGCGTGGGGGACTCCAGTGGGCATGCGCACACCATGCCAAAATTTGGTGTCATTCATGCATGCCATCACGTACACCATGTAAACCAGGACATTCGGTCTGCCGGAGGGCAATCCGAAAGAGGTTTTTTTTCAACTCCAAACGAGCCAAAACTTTTGCACACCCTCCCCCACCATGCCAAGCATGCATGCCAATTTCGTTGATTCGACGTTCGATGAATTTTCTAGGGTTTTCCCGGTGAAAAACCCTAAAACACTGCCGGAGTGACGCAAGTGCGTTTCGTGTCCGAATTCGTTCAACTTGCGTGGGGGACTCACGTGGGCATGCACACACCATGCCAAAAAAGACGTTCGATGATTTTTCTAGGGTTTTCCCGGTGAAAAAACCCTAAAACACTTCCGGATGTGACGCAACGTGCGTTTCGTGTCCGCATTCGTTGTAATCTTGCGCGGGAGACTCCAGTGGGCTAGCACATACCATGCCAAAATTTGGTGTCATTTCATGCATGCCATCACGTACACCATGTACAACCAGGAACGTTCGGGACTCCCGGAGGGCAAGTCCGAAAGAGGCTTTTTTTTCAACTCCTCCAAACGAGCCAAAACTTTTTGCACACCCTCCCACCACCATGCCAAGCATGCATGCCAATTTTCGTTGATTTTCCACGTTCGACGAATTTTCTAGGGTTTTCACCGTGAAAAAACCCTAAAACACTGCCGGACGTGACGCAACGTGCGTTTGGTTTCCGAATTCGTTCTAATCTTGCGTGGGGGACTCCAGTGGGCATGCACACAAAATCCCTAAATTTGGTGTCATTTCATGCATGTCATCATGTACACCATGTATAACCAGGAACGTTCGGGTCTGCCGGAGGGCAAGTCCGAAAGAGGTTTTTTTTGCATCTCCTCCAAACGAGCCAAAACTTTTTGCACACCCTCCCACCACCATGCCAAGAATGCATGCCAATTTTCGTTGATTTTCGACTTTCGATGAATTTTCTAGGGTTTTCCCTGTGAAAAAAACCCTAAAACACCGCCGAACGTGACGCAACATGCGTTTCGTGTCCTAATTCGTTCTAACCTAAAACACTTCCGGACGTGACGCAATGTGCATTTCATGTCCGAATTCTTTCTAAACTTGCGTGGGGGACTCCAGTGGGTATGCACACACCATGCCAAAATTTCGTGTTATTTCATGCATGCCATCACGTACACCATGTACAACCAGGAACCTTCGGGTCTGCCGGAGGGCAAGTCCGAAAGAGGTTTTTTTTTAACTCCTCCAAACGAGCCAAAACTTTCTGCACACCCTCCCACCACCATGCCAAGCATGCATGCCAATTTTCGACCTTCGATGAATTTTCTAGGGTTTTCCGGGTGAAAAAACCCTAAAACAATGCCGGACATGACGCAACGTGCGTTTCGTGTCCGAACTCGTTCTAATCTTGCGTGCGGGACTCCAGTGGGCATGCGCACACCAAGCCAAAATTTGGTGTCATTTCATGCATGCCATCACGTACACCATGTACAACCAGGATCATTCGAGTCTCCCGGAGGGCAATTCCGAAAGAGGCTTTTTTTTCAACTTCTCCAAACGAGCCAAAACTTTTTGCACACCCTCCCGCAACCATGCCAAGCATGCATGCCAATTTTCGTTGATTTTCGACGTTCGATGAATTTTCTAGGGTTTTCCCGGTGAAAACACCCTAAAACACTGCCGGATGTGACGCAACGTGCGTTTCGTGTCCGAATTCGTTCTAAACTTGCGTGGGGGACCCGAGAGGGCATGCACACACCATGCCAAAATTTCATGTTATTTCATGCGTGCCATCACGTACACCATGTAGAACCAGGAACTTTCGGGTCTGCCGGAGGGCAAGTCCGAAAGAGGTTTTTTTTTCAACTCCTCCAAACGAGCCAAAACTTTTTGCACAACCTCCCACCACCATGCCAAACGTGCATGCTATTTTTTGTTGATTTTTCGACGTTCAATGAAGTTTCTAGGGTTTTCCCGGTGAAAAAACCGTAAAACACTGCCGGACATGATGCAACATGCGTTTCGTGTCCGAATTCGTTCTAATCTTGCGTGGGGGACTCCAGTGGGCATGCACACACCATCCCTAAATTTGGTGTCATTTCCTGCATGTCATCATGTACACCATGTATAACCAGGAACGTTCGGGTCTGCCGGAGGGCAAGTCCGAAAGAGGTTTTTTTTGCAACTCCTCCAAACGAGCCAAAACTTTTTGCACACCCTCCCACCACCATGCCAAGAATGCATGCCAATTTTCGTTGATTTTCGACGTTCGATGAATTTTCTAGGGTTTTCCCTGTGAAAAAAACCCTAAAACACCGCCGAACGTGACGCAACATGCGTTTCGTGTCCGAATTCGTTCTAACCTAAAACACTTCCGGACGTGACGCAATGTGCATTTCATGTCCGAATTCTTTCTAAACTTGCGTGGGGGACTCCAGTGGGTATGCACACACCATGCCAAAATTTCGTGTTATTTCATGCATGCCATCACGTACACCATGTACAACCAGGAACCTTCGGGTCTGCCGGAGGGCAAGTCCGAAAGAGGTTTTTTTTTCAACTCCTCCAAACGAGCCAAAACTTTCTGCACACCCTCCCACCACCATGCCAAGCATGCATGCCAATTTTCGACCTTCGATGAATTTTCTAGGGTTTTCCCGGTGAAAAAACCCTAAAACACTGCCGGACATGACGCAACTTGCGTTGCGTGTCCGAACTCGTTCTAATCTTGCGTGCGGGACTCCAGTGGGCATGCGCACACCATGCCAAAATTTGGTGTCATTTCATGCATGCCATCACGTACACCATGTACAACCAGGATCATTCGAGTCTCCCGGAGGGCAATTCCGAAAGAGGCTTTTTTTTCAACTTCTCCAAACGAGCCAAAACTTTTTGCACACCCTCCCGCAACCATGCCAAGCATGCATGCCAATTTTCGTTGATTTTCGACGTTCGATGAATTTTCTAGGGTTTTCCCGGTGAAAACACCCTAAAACACTGCCGGATGTGACGCAACGTGCGTTTCGTGTCCGAATTCGTTCTAAACTTGCGTGGGGGACTCGAGTGGGCATGCACACACCATGCCAAAATTTCGTGTTATTTCATGCGTGCCATCACGTACACCATGTAGAACCAGGAACTTTCGGGTCTGCCGGAGGGCAAGTCCGAAAGAGGTTTTTTTTTCAACTCCTCCAAACGAGCCAAAACTTTTTGCACAACCTCCCACCACCATGCCAAACGTGCATGCTAGTTTTTGTTGATTTTTCGACGTTCAATGAAGTTTCTAGGGTTTTCCCGGTGAAAAAACCCTAAAACACTGCCGGACATGACGCAACATGCGTTTCGTGTCCGAATTCGTTCTAATCTTGCGTGGGGGACTCCAGTGGGCATGCACACACCATCCCTAAATTTGGTGTCATTTCCTGCATGTCATCATGTACACCATGTATAACCAGGAACGTTCGGGTCTGCCGGAGGGCAAGTCCGAAAGAGGTTTTTTTTGCAACTCCTCCAAACGAGCCAAAACTTTTTGCACACCCTCCCACCACCATGCCAAGAATGCATGCCAATTTTCGTTGATTTTCGACGTTCGATGAATTTTCTAGGGTTTTCCCTGTGAAAAAAACCCTAAAACACCGCCGAACGTGACGCAACATGCGTTTCGTGTCCGAATTCGTTCTAACCTAAAACACTTCCGGACGTGACGCAATGTGCATTTCATGTCCGAATTCTTTCTAAACTTGCGTGGGGGACTCCAGTGGGTATGCACACACCATGCCAAAAATTCGTGTTATTTCATGCATGCCATCACGTACACCATGTACAACCAGGAACCTTCGGGTCTGCCGGAGGGCAAGTTCGAAAGAGGTTTTTTTTTCAACTCCTCCAAACGAGCCAAAACTTTCTGCACACCCTCCCACCAGCATGCCAAGCATGCATGCCAATTTTCGACCTTCGATGAATTTTCTAGGGTTTTCCCGGTGAAAAAACCCTAAAACACTGCCGGACATGACGCAACTTGCGTTGCGTGTCCGAACTCGTTCTAATCTTGCGTGCGGGACTCCAGTGGGCATGCGCACACCATGCCAAAATTTGGTGTCATTTCATGCATGCCATCACGTACACCATGTACAACCAGGATCATTCGAGTCTCCCGGAGGGCAATTCCGAAAGAGGCTTTTTTTTCAACTTCTCCAAACGAGCCAAAACTTTTTGCACACCCTCCCGCAACCATGCCAAGCATGCATGCCAATTTTCGTTGATTTTCGACGTTCGATGAATTTTCTAGGGTTTTCCCGGTGAAAACACCCTAAAACACTGCCGGATGTGACGCAACGTGCGTTTCGTGTCCGAATTCGTTCTAAACTTGCGTGGGGGACCCGAGAGGGCATGCACACACCATGCCAAAATTTCATGTTATTTCATGCGTGCCATCACGTACACCATGTAGAACCAGGAACTTTCGGGTCTGCCGGAGGGCAAGTCCGAAAGAGGTTTTTTTTTCAACTCCTCCAAACGAGCCAAAACTTTTTGCACAACCTCCCACCACCATGCCAAACGTGCATGCTATTTTTTGTTGATTTTTCGACGTTCAATGAAGTTTCTAGGGTTTTCCCGGTGAAAAAACCGTAAAACACTGCCGGACATGATGCAACATGCGTTTCGTGTCCGAATTCGTTCTAATCTTGCGTGGGGGACTCCAGTGGGCATGCACACACCATCCCTAAATTTGGTGTCATTTCCTGCATGTCATCATGTACACCATGTATAACCAGGAACGTTCGGGTCTGCCGGAGGGCAAGTCCGAAAGAGGTTTTTTTTGCAACTCCTCCAAACGAGCCAAAACTTTTTGCACACCCTCCCACCACCATGCCAAGAATGCATGCCAATTTTCGTTGATTTTCGACGTTCGATGAATTTTCTAGGGTTTTCCCTGTGAAAAAAACCCTAAAACACCGCCGAACGTGACGCAACATGCGTTTCGTGTCCGAATTCGTTCTAACCTAAAACACTTCCGGACGTGACGCAATGTGCATTTCATGTCCGAATTCTTTCTAAACTTGCGTGGGGGACTCCAGTGGGTATGCACACACCATGCCAAAATTTCGTGTTATTTCATGCATGCCATCACGTACACCATGTACAACCAGGAACCTTCGGGTCTGCCGGAGGGCAAGTCCGAAAGAGGTTTTTTTTTCAACTCCTCCAAACGAGCCAAAACTTTCTGCACACCCTCCCACCACCATGCCAAGCATGCATGCCAATTTTCGACCTTCGATGAATTTTCTAGGGTTTTCCCGGTGAAAAAACCCTAAAACACTGCCGGACGTGACGCAACGTGCGTTTCGTGTCCGAACTCGTTCTAATCTTGCGTGGGGGACTCCAGTGGGCATGCGCACACCATGCCAAAATTTGGTGTCATTTCATGCATGCCATCACGTACACCATGTACAACCAGGATCATTCGAGTCTCCCGGAGGGCAATTCCGAAAGAGGCTTTTTTTTCAACTTCTCCAAACGAGCCAAAACTTTTTGCACACCCTCCCGCCACCATGCCAAGCATGCATGCCAAGTTTCGTTGATTTTCGACGTTCGATGAATTTTCTAGGGTTTTCCCTGTGAAAAAAACCCTAAAACACCGCCGAACGTGACGCAACATGCGTTTCGTGTCCGAATTCGTTCTAACCTTGCGTGGGGGACTCCAGTGGGCATGCACACACCATGCCAAAATTTGGTGTCATTTCATGCATGCCATCATGTACACCATGTACGACCAGGAACGTTCGGGTCTGCCGGACGGTAAGTCCGAAAGAGGTTTTTTTTTCCAGCTCCTCCAACCGACCCAAAACTTTTTCCACACCCTCCCACCACCATGCCAAGCATGCATGCCAATTTTTAATGATTTTTGACGTTCGATGAATTTTCTAGGGTTTTCCGGGTGAAAAAACCCTAAAACACTGCCGGACGTGACGCAACGTGCGTTTGGTGTCCGAATTCGTTCTTATCTTGCGTGGGGGACTCTAGTGGGCATGCACAAACCATGCTAAAATTTGGTGTCATTTCATGCATGAATTTTCTAGGGTTTTCCCGGTGAAAAAACCCTAAAACACTGCCGGACGTGACGCAACGTGCGTTTCGTGTCCGAACACGTTCTAATCTTGCGTGGGGGACTCCAGTGGGCATGCGCACACCATGCCAAAATTTGGTGTCATTTCATGCATGCCATCACGTACACCATGTACAACCAGGATCATTCGAGTCTGCCGGAGGGCAATTCCGAAAGAGGCTTTTTTTTCAACTTCTCCAAACGAGCCAAAACTTTTTGCACACCCTCCCACCACCATGCCAAGAATGCATGCCAATTTTCGTTGATTTTCGACGTTCGATGAATTTTCTAGGGTTTTCCCTGTGAAAAAAACCCTAAAACACCGCCGAACGTGACGCAACATGCGTTTCGTGTCCGAATTCGTTCTAACCTTGCGTGGGGGACTCCAGTGGGCATGCACACACCATGCCAAAATTTGGTGTCATTTCATGCATGCCATCATGTACACCATGTACGACCAGGAACGTTCGGGTCTGCCGGAGGGTAAGTCCGAAAGAGGTTTTTTTTTCCAGCTGCTCCAACCGACCCAAAACTTTTCCACACCCTCCCACCACCATGCCAAGCATGCATGCCAATTTTTAATGATTTTTGACGTTCGATGAATTTTCTAGGGTTTTCCGGGTGAAAAAACCCTAAAACACTGCCGGACGTGACGCAACATGCGTTTGGTTTCCGAATTCGTTCTTATCTTGCGTGGGGGACTCTAGTGGGCATGCACAAACCATGCTAAAATTTGGTGTCATTTCATGCGTGCCATCACGTACACTGTGTACAACTAGGAACGTTCTGGTCTGCCGGAGGGCAAGTCCGAAAGAGTTTTTTTCCAACTCCTCCAAACGAGCCAAAACTTTTTGCGCACCCTCCCACCACCATGCCAAGCATGCATGCCAATTTTCGTTGATTTTCGACATTCGATGAATTTTCTAGGGTTTTCCTGGTGAAAAAACCCTAAAACACTTCCGGACGTGACGCAATGTGCATTTCGTGTCCGAATTCTTTCAAAACTTGCGTGGGGGACTCCAGTGGGTATGCACACACCATGCCAAAATTTCATGTTATTTCATGCATGCCATCACGTACACCATGTACACCAGGAACCTTCGGTCTGCCGGAGGGCAAGTCCGAAAGAGGTTTTTTTTTCAACTCCTCCAAACGAGCCAAAACTTTCTGCACCCCCTCCCACCACCATGCCAAGCATGCATGCCAATTTTTGACCTTCGATGAATTTTCTAGGGTTTTCCCGTGAAAAAACCCTAAAACACTGCCGGACGTGACGCAACGTGCGTTTCGTGTCCGAACTCGTTCTAATCTTGCGTGGGGACTCCAGTGGGCATGCGCACACCATGCCAAAATTTGGTGCATTTCATGCATGCCATCACGTACACCATGTACAACCAGGATCATTCGAGTCTCCCGGAGGGCAATTCCGAAAGAGGCTTTTTTTTACTTCTCCAAACGAGCCAAAACTTTTTGCACACCCTCCCGCACCATGCCAAGCATGCATGCCAATTTTCGTTGATTTTCGACGTCGATGAATTTTCTAGGGTTTTCCCGGTGAAAAACACCTAAAACACTGCCGGATGTGACGCAAGTTGCGTTTCGTGTCCAATTCGTTCTAAACTTGCGTGGGGGACTCGAGTGGGCATGCACACACCATGCCAAATTTTGTGTATTTCATGCATGCCATCACGTACTACATGTAGACCAGGAACGTTCGGGTCTGCCGGAGGGCAAGTCCGAAAGAGGTTTTTTTTCAACTCCTCCAAACGAGCCAAAACTTTTTGCACACCCCCCACCACCATGCCAAACATGCATGCTAATTTTGTTGATTTTTCGACGTTCGATGAAGTTTCTACTTTTTCCCGGTGAAAAAACCTAAACAACTGCCGGACAGACCAAACGTCTGTTTCGTGTCCGAATTCGTTTTATACTTGCGTGCGGGACTCCAGTGGGCATGCACACACCATGCCAAAATTTGGTGTTATTTCATGCATGCCATCATGTACACCATGTACAACCAGGAACGTTCGGCTCTGCCGGAGGGCAAGTCCGAAAGAGGTTTTTTTTTCCAACTCCTTCAAATGAGCCAAAACATTTTGCACACCCTCCCACCACCATGCCAAGCTTGGATGCCAATTTTCGATGTTCGATGAATTTTCTAGGGTTTTCCCGGTGAAAAAAACCCTAAAACACTGCCGGATGTGACGCAACGTGCGTTTCGTGTCCGAATTCGTTCTATTCTTGCGTGGGGGACTCCAGTGGGTATGCACACACCATGCAAAAATTTGGTGTCATTTCATGCATGCCATCACGTACACCATGTACAACCAGGAACGTTCGGGTCTCCCGGAGGGCAATTCCGATAGATGCTTTTTTTCAACTTCTCCAAACGAGCCAAAACTTTTTGCACACCCTCCCACCACCATGCCAAGCATGCATGCCAATTTTCGTTGATTTTTGACATTCGATGAATTTTCTAGGGTTTTCCCGGTGAAAAAACGCTAAAACACTGCCGAACGTGACGCAAATGCGTTTCGTGTCCGAATTCATTCTTATCTTGCGTGGGGGACTCTAGTGGGCATGCACAAACCATGCTAAAATTTGGTGTCATTTCATGCATGCCATCACGTACACCGTGTACAACCAGGAACGTTCGGCTCTGCCGGAGGGCAAGTCCGAAAGAGTTTTTTTCCAACTCCTCCAAACGAGCCAAAACATTTTGCAAACCCTCCCACCACCATCGCAAGCATGCATGCCAATTTTCGTTGATTTTCGACGTTCGATGAATTTTCTAGGGTTTTCCCGTTGAAAAAAACCATAAAACACTGCCGGACATGACGCAAAATGCGTTTCGTGTCCGAATTCGTTCTAATCTTGTGTGGGGGACTCCAGTGGGCGTGCACACACCATGCCAAAATTTGGTATTATTTCATGCATACCATCACGTACACCATGTACAACCAGGAACGTTTGGGTCCCCCGGAGGGCAAGTCCGAAAGAGGCCTTTTTTTCAACTCCTACAAACGAGCCAAAACTTTTTGCACGCCCTCCCACCACCATGCCAAGCATGCATGTCAATTTTCGTTGATTTTCCACGTTCGATGAATTTTCTAGGGTTTTCACGGTGAAAAAACCCTAAAACACTGCCGGACGTGACGCAACGTGCGTTTGGTGTCCGAATTCATTCTAATCTTGCATGGGGGACTCCAGTGGGCATGCACACACCATGCCTAAATTTGGTGTCATTTCATGCATGTCATCATGTACACCATGTATAACCAGGAACGTTCGGGTCTGCCGGAGGGCAAGTCCGAAAGAGGGTTTTTTTTGCAACTCCTCCAAACGAGACAAAACTTTTTGCACACCCTCCCACCACCATGCCAAGAATGCATGCCAATTTTCGTTGATTTTCAACGTTCGATGAATTTTCTAGGGTTTTCCCTGTGAAAAAAACCCTAAAACACCGCCGAACGTGACGCAACATGCGTTTCGTTTCCGAATTCGTTCTAATCTTGCGTGGGGGACTCCAGTGGGCATACACACACCATGCCAAAATTTGGTGTCATTTCATGCATGCCATCATGTACACCATGTACGACCAGGAATGTTCGGGTCTGCCGGAGGGCAAGTCCGAAAGAGGTTTTTTTTTTCCAGCTCCTCCAACCGACCCAAAACTTTTTCCACACCCTCCCACCACCATGCCAAGCATGCATGCCAATTTTCAATGATTTTTGATGTTCGATGAATTTTCTAGGGTTTTCCCGGTGAAAAACCCTAAAAAACTGTCGGACGTGACACAACGTGCGTTTTGTGTCGGAATTCCTTCTAATCTTGCATGGGGGACTCCAGTGGGCACGCACACACCATGCTAAAATTTGGTGTCATTTCATGCATGCCATCACGTACACCATGTACAACTAGAAATGTTCGAGTCTGTAGGAGGGCAAGTCCGAAAAAGTTTTTTTTTCCAACTCCTCCAAATGAGCCAAAAAAATTTGCACACCCTCCCACCACCATGCCAAGCATGCATGCCAATTTTCGTTGATTTTTTATGTTCGATGAATTTTCTAGGGTTTTCTTGGTGAAAAAACGCTAAAACACTGCCGGACGTGACGCAATGTGCGTTTCGTGTCCGAATTCGTTCTAAACTTGCGTGGGGGACTCCAGTGGGCATGCAAACACCATGCCAAAATTTGGTATTATTTCATGCATGCCATCACGTACCCCATGTACAACCAGGAACGTTCGGGTCTGCCGGAGGGCAAGTCCGAAAGAGGTATTTTTTTTCAACTACTCCAAACGAGCCAAAACCTTTTGCACACCCTCCCACCACTATGCCAAGCATGCGTGCCAATTTTCGTTGATTTTCGACGTTCGATGATTTTTCTAGGGTTTTCCCGGTGAAAAAACCCTAAAACACTTCCGGATGTGACGCAACGTGCGTTTCGTGTCCGCATTCGTTGTAATCTTCCGCGGGAGACTCCAGTGGGCTAGCACATACCATGCCAAAATTTGGTGTCATTTCATGCATGCCATCACGTACACCATGTACAACCAGGAACGTTCGGGACTCCCGGAGGGCAAGTCCGAAAGAGGCTTTTTTTTCAACTCCTCCGAACGAGCCAAAACTTTTTGCACACCCTCCCACCACCATGCCAAGCATGCATGCCAATTTTCGTTGATTTTCCACGTTCGACGAATTTTCTAGGGTTTTCACCGTGAAAAAACCCTAAAACACTGCCGGACGTGACACAACGTGCGTTTGGTTTCCGAATTCGTTCTAATCTTGCGTGGGGGACTCCAGTGGGCATGCACACACCATCCCTAAATTTGGTGTCACTTCATGCATGTCATCATGTACACCATGTATAACCAGGAACGTTCGGGTCTGCCGGAGGGCAAGTCCGAAAGAGGTTTTTTTTGCAACTCCTCCAAACGAGCCAAAACTTTTTGCACACCCTCCCACCACCATGCCAAGAATGCATGCCAATTTTCGTTGATTTTCGACGTTCGATGAATTTTCTAGGGTTTTCCCTGTGAAAAAAACCGTAAAACACCGCCGAACGTGACGCAACATGCGTTTCGTGTCCGAATTCGTTCTAACCTAAAACACTTCCGGACGTGACGCAATGTGCATTTCATGTCCGAATTCTTTCTAAACTTGCGTGGGGGACTCCAGTGGGTATGCACACACCATGCCAAAATTTCGTGTTATTTCATGCATGCCATCACGTACACCATGTACAACCAGGAACCTTCGGGTCTGCCGGAGGGCAAGTCCGAAAGAAGTTTTTTTTTAACTCCTCCAAACGAGCCAAAACTTTCTGCACACCCTCCCACCACCATGCCAAGCATGCATGCCAATTTTCGACCTTCGATGAATTTTCTAGGGTTTTCCAGGTGAAAAAACCCTAAAACAATGCCGGACATGACGCAACGTGCGTTTCGTGTCCGAACTCGTTCTAATCTTGCGTGCGGGACTCCAGTGGGCATGCGCACACCATGCCAAAATTTGGTGTCATTTCATGCATGCCATCACGTACACCATGTACAACCAGGATCATTCGAGTCTCCCGGAGGGCAATTCCGAAAGAGGCTTTTTTTTCAACTTCTCCAAACGAGCCAAAACTTTTTGCACACCCTCCCGCCACCATGCCAAGCATGCATGCCAATTTTCGTTGATTTTCGACGTTCGATGAATTTTCTAGGGTTTTCCCGGTGAAAACACCCTAAAACACTGCCGGATGTGACGCAAGTTGCGTTTCGTGTCCGAATTCGTTCTAAACTTGCGTGGGGGACTCGAGTGGGCATGCACACACCATGCCAAAATTTTGTGTTATTTCATGCATGCCATCACGTACTACATGTAGAACCAGGAACGTTCGGGTCTGCCGGAGGGCAAGTCCGAAAGAGGTTTTTTTTCAACTCCTCCAAACGAGCCAAAACTTTTTGCACAACCTCCCACCACCATGCCAAACATGCATGCTAATTTTTGTTGATTTTTCGACGTTCGATGAAGTTTCTACATTTTTCCCGGTGAAAAAACCTAAAACACTGCCGGACATGACGCAACGTCTGTTTCGTGTCCGAATTCGTTTTATACTTGCGTGCGGGACTCCAGTGGGCATGCACACACCATGCCAAAATTTGGTGTTTTTTCATGCATGCCATCATGTACACCATGTACAACCAGGAACGTTCGGCTCTGCCGGAGGGCAAGTCCGAAAGAGGTTTTTTTTCCAACTCCTTCAAATGAGCCAAAACATTTTGCACACCCTCCCACCACCATGCCAAGCTTGGATGCCAATTTTCGATGTTCGATGAATTTTCTAGGGTTTTCCCGGTGAAAAAAACCCTAAAACACTGCCGGACGTGACGCAACGTGCGTTTCGTGTCCGAATTCGTTCTATTCTTGCGTGGGGGACTCCAGTGGGCATGCACACACCATGCAAAAATTTGGTGTCATTTCATGCATGCCATCACGTACACCATGTACAACCAGGAACGTTCGGGTCTCCCGGAGGGCAATTCCGATAGATGCTTTTTTTTCAACTTCTCCAAACGAGCCAAAACTTTTTGCACACCCTCCCACCACCATGCCAAGCATGCATGCCAATTTTCGTTGATTTTTGACATTCGATGAATTTTCTAGGGTTTTCCCGGTGAAAAAACCCTAAAACACTGCCGAACGTGACGTAAATGCGTTTCGTGTCCGAATTCATTCTTATCTTGCGTGGGGGACTCTAGTGGGCATGCACAAACCATGCTAAAATTTGGTGTCATTTCATGCATGCCATCACGTACACCGTGTACAACCAGGAACGTTCGGCTCTGCCGGAGGGCAAGTCCGAAAGAGTTTTTTTCCAACTCCTCCAAACGAGCCAAAACATTTTGCAAACCCTCCCACCACCATCGCAAGCATGCATGCCAATTTTCGTTGATTTTCGACGTTCGATGAATTTTCTAGGGTTTTCCCGTTGAAAAAAACCATAAAACACTGCCGGACATGACGCAAAGTGCGTTTCGTGTCCGAATTCGTTCTAATCTTGAGTGGGGGACTCCAGTGGGCGTGCACACACCATGCCAAAATTTGGTATTATTTCATGCATACCATCACGTATACCATGTACAACCAGGAACGTTTGGGTCTCCCGGAGGGCAAGTCCGAAAGAGGCCTTTTTTTCAACTCCTACAAACGAGCCAAAACTTTTTGCACGCCCTCCCACCACCATGCCAAGCATGCATGTCAATTTTCGTTGATTTTCCACGTTCGATGAATTTTCTAGGGTTTTCACGGTGAAAAAACCATAAAACACTGCCGGACGTGACGCAACGTGCGTTTGGTGCCCGAATTCATTCTAATCTTGCGTGGGGGACTCCAGTGGGCATGCACACACCATGCCAAGAATGCATGCCAATTTTCGTTGATTTTCAACGTTCGATGAATTTTCTAGGGTTTTCCCTGTGAAAAAAACCCTAGAACACCGCCGAACGTGACGCAACATGCGTTTCGTTTCCGAATTCATTCTAATCTTGCGTGGGGGACTCCAGTGGGCATACACACACCATGCCAAAATTTGGTGTCATTTCATGCATGCCATCATGTACACCATGTACGACCAGGAATGTTCGGGTCTGCCGGAGGGCAAGTCCGAAAGAGGTTTTTTTTTCCAGCTCCTCCAACCGACCCAAAACTTTTTCCACACCCTCCCACCACCATGCCAAGCATGCATGCCAATTTTCAATGATTTTTGATGTTCGATGAATTTTCTAGGGTTTTCCCGGTGAAAAAACCCTAAAAAACTGTTGGACGTGACACAACGTGCGTTTGGTGTCGGAATTCGTTCTAATCTTGCATGGGGGACTCCAGTGGGCACGCACACACCATGCTAAAATTTGCTGTCATTTCATGCATGCCATCACGTACACCGTGTACAACTAGAAATGTTCGGGTATGTAGGAGGGCAAGTCCGAAAAAGTTTTTTTTTCCAACTCCTCCAAACGAGCCAAAAAAATTTGCACACCCTCCCACCACCATGCCAAGCATGCATGCCAATTTTCGTTGATTTTTGATGTTCGATGAATTTTCTAGGGTTTTCCTGGTGAAAAAACCCTAAAACACTGCCGGACGTGACGCAATGTGCGTTTCGTGTCCGAATTCGTTCTAAACTTGCGTGGGGGACTCCAGTGGGCATGCACACACCATGCCAAAATTTGGTGTTATTTCATGCATGCCATCACGTACACCATGTACAACCAGGAACGTTCGGGTCTGCCGGAGGGCAAGTCCGAAAGAGGTATTTTTTTTCAACTACTCCAAACGAGCCAAAACCTTTTGCACACCCTCCCACCACCATGCCAAGCATGCGTGCCAATTTTCGTTTTTTTCGACGTTCGATGATTTTTCTAGGGTTTTCCCGGTGAAAAAACCCTAAAACACTTCCGGATGTGACGCAATGTGCGTTTCGTGTCCGCATTCGTTGTAATCTTGCGCGGGAGACTCCAGTGGGCTAGCACATACCATGCCAAAATTTGGTGTCATTTCATGCATGCCATCACGTACACCATGTACAACCAGGAACGTTCGGGTCTCCCGGAGGGCAAGTCCGAAAGAGGCTTTTTTTTCAACTCCTCCGAACGAGCCAAAACTTTTTGCACACCCTCCCACCACCATGCCAAGCATGCATGCCAATTTTCGTTGATTTTCCACCTTCGACGAATTTTCTAGGGTTTTCACCGTGAAAAAACCCTAAAACACTGCCGGACGTGACGCAACGTGCGTTTGGTGCCCGAATTCGTTCTAATCTTGCGTGGGGGACTCCAGTGGGCATGCACACACCATGCCTAAATTTGGTGTCATTTCATGCATGTCATCATGTACACCATGTATAACCAGGAACGTTCGGGTCTGCCGGAGGGCAAGTCCGAAAGAGGTTTTTTTTGCAACTCCTCCAAACGAGCCAAAACTTTTTGCACACCCTCCCACCACCATGCCAAGAATGCATGCCAATTTTCGTTGATTTTCGAAGTTCGATGAATTTTCTAGGGTTTTCCCTGTGAAAAAAACCCTAAAACACAGCCGAACGTGACGCAACATGCGTTTCGTGTCCGAATTCGTTCTAACCTAAAACACTTCCGGACGTGACGCAATGTGCATTTCATGTCCGAATTCTATCTAAACTTGCGTGGGGGACTCCAGTGGGTATGCACACACCATGCCAAAATTTCATGTTATTTCATGCATGCCATCACGTACACCATGTACAACCAGGGACCTTCGGGTCTGCCGGAGGGCAAGTCCGAAAGAGGTTTTTTTTCAACTCCTCCAAACGAGCCAAAACTTTCTGCACACCCTCCCACCACCATGCCAAGCATGCATGCCAATTTTCGACCTTCGATGAATTTTCTAGGGTTTTCCCAGTGAAAAAACCCTAAAACACTGCCGGACGTGACGCAACGTGCGTTTCGAGTCCGAACTCGTTCTAATCTTGCGTGCGGGACTCCAGTGGGCATGCGCACACCATGCCAAAATTTGGTGTCATTTCATGCATGCCAATTTTTGACCTTCGATGAATTTTCTAGGGTTTTCCCGGTGAAAAAACCCTAAAACACTGCCGGACGTGACGCAACGTGCGTTTCGTGTCCGAACTCGTTCTAATCTTGCGTGGGGGACTCCAGTGGGCATGCGCACACCATGCCAAAATTTGGTGTCATTTCATGCATGCCATCACGTACACCATGTACAACCAGGATCATTCGAGTCTCCCGGAGGGCAATTCCGAAAGAGGCTTTTTTTTCAACTTCTCCAAACGAGCCAAAACTTTTTGCACACCCTCCCGCCACCATGCCAAGCATGCATGCCAATTTTCGTTGATTTTCGACGTTCGATGAATTTTCTAGGGTTTTCCCTGTGAAAAAAACCCTAAAACACCGCCGAACATGACGCAACATGCGTTTCGTGTCCGAATTCGTTCTAACCTTGCGTGGGGGACTCCAGTGGGCATGCACACACCATGCCAAAATTTGGTGTCATTTCATGCATGCCATCATGTACACCATATACGACCAGGAACGTTCGGGTCTGCCGGAGGGTAAGTCCGAAAGAGGTTTTTTTTTCCAGCTCCTCCAACCGACCCAAAACTTTTTCCACACCCTCCCACCACCATGCCAAGCATGCATGCCAATTTTTAATGATTTTTGACGTTCGATGAATTTTCTAGGGTTTTCCGGGTGAAAAAACCCTAAAACACTGCCGGACGTGACGCAACGTGCGTTTGGTGTCCGAATTCGTTCTTATCTTGCGTGGGGGACTCTAGTGGGCATGCACAAACCATGCTAAAATTTGGTGTCATTTCATGCATGCCATCACGTACACCGTGTACAACTAGGAACGTTCGGGTCTGCCGGAGGGCAAGTCCGAAAGAGTTTTTTTCCAACTCCTCCAAACGAGCCAAAACTTTTTGCACACCCTCCCACCACCATGCCAAGCATGCATGCCAATTTTCGTTGATTTTCGACGTTCGATGAATTTTCTAGGGTTTTCCCTGTGAAAAAACCCTAAAACACCGCCGAACGTGACGCAACATGCGTTTCGTGTCCGAATTCGTTCTAACCTTGCGTGGGGGACTCCAGTGGGCATGCACACACCATGCCAAAATTTGGTGTCATTTCATGGATGTCATTTCATGGCGGCGGCGTTCCTGAATCGAGGCTAGGCGTGGAGACAAGGAGTCGAGGACGTGGCGGAGTCGATGGGGAGTTTCCTTCATAGCGAAGTTAACGAATTCACCGCTGCGTTGTTTCTGCTGTTCTTTTTCTCCTTGTCACTGTTTCCAATCTGACGTGGATAGCCCCAGCGATCGGCCCTTCTTTCACTGTTGATGGACGCGGCCGACGACCGCACCACCGGAGACTGCGACCACTAGGAAAATGGCGGCGATGAGGAGGCTCGGCCCTTGGCGCAGACCCCTGCCCCCGAGCGATGCAGCGTCGGATCTACCGCCGGCATGGAGGCCCGAGCTAGGGCAGCCGCCGCGGTGTCGGGTGCGCCGGCGAGGTCTCTGGGACTGCGCGGCGAGGGAATGGCGCGACTTCCGGTCGTGGGTTCCGGCGACCAAAGCCGTAGATCTGTGACACTATGTCCACTCTATTTCCTCCATGTTTCTACTCAAGGTGTCGTGTGTGTCGCGGGGTCGTGGAAAAGGCCGGCCCATCGGATGATGAAGCATATCATCAAATTCTACACTAAGCATATCATAAAAATTACTACACTAAAGTAACATATCATGACATGGCGGATAACAATTGTCCTTGTCAGACGGGTCACGAATGGCATCCCGACGTAGGCATCACGTGGCGGAAGTTTTTCCCAGAGGTTGTCCGTTTCATCCTCATTCAGCCTCAATCCTTGGGCAGGTAGCCCAGGTGCCCCCAGGTTGCACAGGTAGCTGCCACGTGGCATGTTTGCCGTCTGTTGGTAGACGGCAAAGCTCTTTGCCATCTGCTGGCAGACGGCAAAGTGCCTGTATTGCCCCTGTTAATTCTGTTTTTTCTTAAATTCAATCAATTTCCAATATATATATATATATATATATATATATATATATATATATATATATATATTCATTTCAAAATACTTTCAGCAAGCATACATATCCCTGCCATATGGACTTGATCATCCAACACATATATATACCAAATCAAAAGTCCATATCCAACATATATATAGCCAACATATCCAACAATTAAGCAAAAAGTCCATATACAATGGTTTCATCCATACATACATATATGGGTAGCAAGTTTCACATTGTTCATCCTACAAAATGAAAACAAAACGGAAGGACAAGGAGAAGAGTAGACTCCATCAACGCAAGCTTCCATGACCTGAAGCAAATCTGCAAAATGGGAAAGAAGAAAGTTAGAAAAAGAAGACTAGAAGAAGAAGAAGAAGAAGAAGAAGAAGACTAGAAGAAGAAGAAGAAGAAGAAGAACATAGGTAAGCTAATTATGTCATAGGTATCTCCTCTTCTTGTTCTTTTTCTTCTTCTAACATAGGTAACCTAGGTAATTATGCCATTTTTGAGCTAACTAAGCATATTAAGTCATTTTGGAGGAAAAAATGCTAAGTGTAGGTCATTTTAGAGCTAACCTAGGTAAATAGGTCATTTTGGAGCTAAGTAAGGTTATTATGTAATTTTTGAGGAAAATAAGCTAAGTATATGACATTTTGGAGCTAAACCAAGGTTATTATGCCATTTTTTTAAGCATGCATGCCAATTTTCGGTGATTTTCGACGTTCGATGAATTTCTAGGGTTTTCCGGTGAAAACACCCTAAAAACGCCGAGTGACGCAAGTGGTTTCGTGTCCGAATTCGTTCTAAACTTGCGTGGGGGACTCGAGTGGGCATGCACACCATGGCCAAAATTTTGTGTTATTTCATGCATGCCATCACGTACACATGAAACCAGGAACGTTCGGGTCTGCCGGAGGGCAAGTCCGAAAGAGGTTTTTTTTAACTCTCCAAACGAGCCAAAACTTTTTGCACACATCCCACCACCACCATGCCAAATGCATGCTATTTTTGTTTGATTTTTCGAACGTTCGATGAATTCTACGTTTTCCCAGTGAAAAAAACCTTAAAACACTGCGGCTGAAATGACGCAACGTGCGTTTCGTGTCCAAATTCGTTTTATTGCGTGCGGGACTCCAGTGGGCATGCACACACCATGCCAAAATTTGGTGTTATTCAGGATGCCATCTGTACACCATGTACAACCAGGAACGTTCGGCTCTCGCGGAGGGCAAGTCCGAAAGAGGTTTTTTTCCAAAATCTCTCAAAAGAGCCACAAAACTTTTTGCACACCTCCCACCCACAATGCCAAGCTTGGAGCCAATTTTCGATGTTCGATGAATTTTCTAGGGTTTTCCCGGTGAAAAAACCCTAAAACACTGTCGGAGTGACGCAACGTGCGTTTCGTGTCCGAATTCGTTCTAATCTTGCGTGGGGGACTCCAGTGGCATGCACACACATGCCAAAATTTTGGTGCATTTCATGCATGCCATCATACGAACACCATGTACAACCGGAACGTTCGGGTCTCCGGAGGGCAAGTCCGGAAGATGTTTTTTTTTCAACTTTCCAAACGAGCCAAAACTTTTGCACACCCTCCACCCACCATGCCAAGCGATGCAATTTTCGTTGATTTTTGAATTCGATGAATTTTCTAGGGTTTTCCGGTGAAAAAAACCCTAAAACACTGCCGGAACGTGACGCAACAGTGCGTTTCTGTCCGAATTCATTCTTATCTTGCGTGGGGGACTCCAGTGGGCATGCACAACCATGCCTAAAATGGTGTCATTTCAGGCTGCCATCACGTACACCGTTGTACATCCAGGAACGTGGCTCTGCCGGAGGGCAAGTCCGGAAAGGTTTTTTTTCCAACTCCTCCAAACGAGCCAAAATTTTTGCACACGTCCCACCACCAGGAGAGTATGCATGCCAATTTTCGTTGTTGATTTCGGTTCGATGAATTTTCTAGGTTTTCCGGTGAAAAAAACCATAAACAATGCCGAACTGACGCAAAGTGCGTTTCGTGTCCGAATTCGTTCTAATCTGTGGTGGGGGACTCCAGTGGGCGTGCACACACCATGCCAAAAATTTGGTGTTATTTCTGCATGCCATCACGGACACCATGTACAACCAGGAACGTTGGGTCTCCCGGAGGGCAAGTCCGAAAGAGGCTTTTTTCAACTCCTAAAACGAGCCAAAACTTTTTCACACCCTCCACACCATGCCAAGCATGCATGTCAATTTTGTTGATTTCCAGTTCGATGAATTCTAAGGTTTTCACGGTGAAAAAACCCTAAAACAAGCCGGACGTGACGCAACGTGTGTTTGGTGTCCGAATTCGTTCTAATCTTGCGTGGGGGACTCCAGTGGGCATGTACACACCATGCCAAAATTTGGTGTCATTCATGCATGTCATCATGTACACCATGTAAACCAGGAACGTTCGGTCTGCCGGAGGGCAAGTCCGAAAGAGAGTTTTTTTGCAACTCCTCCAAACGAGCCAAAATTTTGCACACATCCCACCACCATGCCAAGAATGCAGCCAATTTTCGTTGATTTTCGACGTTCGATGAATTTTCTAGGGTTTTCCTGTGAAAAAAACCCTAAAACACGCCGAACGTGACGCAACATGCGTTTCGTTCGAAATTCGTTGTAATCTTGCGTGGGGGACTCCAGTGGGCAACACACACCATGCCAAAATTTGGGTGTCATTTCATGCATGCCATCATGTACACCATGTACGACCAGGACGTTCGGGTCTGCCGGAGTGCAAGTCCGAAAGAGGTTTTTTTTTCCAGCTCCTCCAACCGACCCAAAACTTTTTTCCACACCCATCCCACCACCATACCAAGCATGATGCCAATTTTCAAGATTTTTGATGTTCGATGAATTTTCTAGGGTTTTCCCGGTGAAAAAACCCTAAAAACTGCGGACGTACACAACATGCTTTGGTGTCGGAATTCTCTAATCTTGCATGGGGGACTAGTGGGCATGCACACACCATGCTAAAATTTGGTGTCATTTCATGGAGCCATCAAGTACACCGTGTACAACTAGAAAAGTTCGGGTCTGTGGAGGGCAAGTCCGAAAAAGTTTTTTTTCCAACTCCTCCAACGAGCCAAAAAAAATGCACACCCTCCACCACCATGCCAATTTTCGTTGATTTTTGAGTTCGATGAATTTTCTAGGGTTTCCTGGTGAAAAAAAACCATAAAACACTGCCGGACATGACGCAAAAAGTGCGTTCGTGTCCGAATTCGTTCTAATTTGTGTGGGGGAATCCAGTGGCGTGCACACACCATGCCAAATTTGGGATATTTCATGCATACCATCACGTACACCATGTACAACCAGGAATGTTCGGGTCCGGAGGGCAAGTTCGAAAAGAGTTTTTTTTTCCAGACTCTCCAACCGACCCAAAACTTTTTCCACACCCTCCCACCACCATGCCAAGCAGCAGCCATCAATGATTTTGATTTCGATGAATTTTCTAGGGTTTTCCCGGGAAAAAAACCCTAAAACAACTGCTCGGACGTGACTGACACAACGTGCGTTGGTGTCGGAATTCGTTATATCTTGCAGGGGGACTCCAGTGGGCACGCACACACCATGCTAAAATTTGGTGTCATTTCATGGATGCCATCAGTACACCAGTGTACAACTAGAAATGTTCGGGTCTTTGGAGGGCAAGTCCGAAAAAGTTTTTTTTCCAACTCCTCCAAACGAGCCAAAACTTTTTGCACACCCTCCCGCCACCATGCCAAGCATGCATGCCAATTTTCGTTGATTTTCGACGTTCGATGAATTTTCAAGGGTTTCCCGGTGAAAACACCTTAAAACACGCAGGATGGACGCAAGTTGCGTTTCGTGTCCGAATCGTTCTAAACTTGCGTGGGGGACTCGAGTGGGCATGCACACACCATGCCAAAATTTCGTGTATTTCATGCATGCATCACGTACACCATGTAGAACCAGGAACTTTTGGGTCGGCGGAGGGCAAGTCCGAAAGAGGTTTTTTTTCAACTCCTCCCAACGAGCCAAAACTTTTTGCACACCTCCCACCACCATGCCAAATGCATGCAATTTTTGTTGATTTTTGAAGTTCATGAAGTTTCTAGGGTTTTCCCGGTGAAAAAAACCATAAACACTGCCGGACATGACGCAACAGCGTTTCGGTGTCCGAATTCGTTTAATATGCGTGGGGGCTCCAATGGGCATGCACACACCATCCACTAAAATGGTGTCATTTCATGCATGTCATCATGTACACCATGTAAAACCAGGAACGTTCGGGTTCTGCGGAGGGCAAGTCCGAAAAGAGGTTTTTTTTGCAACTCTCCAAAGGCCAAAACTTTTTGCACACCCCTCCCACCACCATGCAAGATGCATGCCAATTTTCGTTGATTTTCGACGTTGATGAATTTTCTAGGTAGTTTTCCCTGTGAAAAAAACCCTTAAAACACGCCGAACGTGACGCAACTGCGTTCGTGTCCGAATTCGTTCTACTTGCGTGGGGGACTCCAGTGGGCATGCACACACATGCCAAATTTGGTGTGTCATGCATGCATGCCATCATGACACCATGTACGACCGGGAGACGTTCGGGTCTGCCGGAGGGAAGTCCGAAAAGAGGTTTTTTTTCAGCCTCCAAACGACCCAAACTTTTTCACACCCTCCCACCACCATGCCAAGCATGCATGCCAATTTTTGATTTTGCACGTTCGATGATTGTTTAGGGTTTCCCGGTGAAAAAACCCTATAAAACACTGCCGGAATGACGCAAGTGCGTTTGGTGTCCGA
This sequence comes from Thinopyrum elongatum, assembly GCA_011799875.1. NCBI lineage: Eukaryota > Viridiplantae > Streptophyta > Magnoliopsida > Poales > Poaceae > Thinopyrum > Thinopyrum elongatum. The sequence continues at coordinate 529,339,960 of CM022297.1, forward strand.
ATTCGTTCTTATCTTGCGTGGGGGACTCTAGTGGGCATGCACAACCATGCTAAAATTTGGTGTCATTCATGCATGCATCACGTACACATGTGTACAACTAGGAACGTTCGGGTCTGCGGAGGGCAAGTCCGAAAGAGTTTTTTTCCAACTCCTCCAAACGAGCCACAAACTTTTTGCACACCCTCCACCACCATGCCAAGCATCATGCCATTTCGTTGATTTCGACATTCGATGAAATTTTCTAGGGTTTCCTGGTGAAAAAACCAACCTAAAAACACTTCGGAAGTGAGACGCAATGTGCATATTCGTTCCGAATCTTCAAACTTGCGTGGGGGACTCCAGGGGGATGCACACACCATGCCCAAAATTTCTGTTATTTCATGCATGCCATCACGTACACCATGTACAACCAGGAACCTTGGGTCTGCCGGAGGCAAGTCCGAAAGATTTTTTTTTTCAACTCCCAAACGAGCCAAACTTTCTACACACCCTCCCACCACCATGCCAAGCATGCATGCCAATTTCGACTCGATGAATTTTCTAGGGTTTTCCCGGTGTG
>CM022297.1:529340543-529353372 GCA_011799875.1 Thinopyrum elongatum
TTGCATGCTGTTGGCATGGTGGTGGGAGGGGTGTGGAAAAGTTTTGGGTCGTTGGAGGAGCTTGAAAAAAAACCCTTTCGACTTGCCTCCGGCGACCCGAACGTTCCTGGTCGTACATGTTGTACATGATGGCATGCATGAAATGACACCAAATTTTGGCATGGTGTGTGTGCCCACTGGTCCCCCACGCAAGATTAGAACGAATTCGGAAACGAAACGCATTTGCGTCACGTTCGGAGTGTTTTAGGGTTTTTTTCACAGGGAAAACCCTAGAAAATCATCGAACGTCGAAATCACAACGAAATTGGCATGCATCTTGGCGGTGGTGGGAGGTGTGCAAAAGTTTTGGCTCGTTTGGAGAGTTGAAAAAAAAACCTCTTTCGGACTTGCCCTCCGGCAGCCCGAACGTTCCTGGTTATACATGGTGTACATGAGACATCGCTGAAATGACACCAAATTTAGGCATGGGTGTGTGCATGCCCACTGAGCCCCCACGCAAGATTAGAACGAATTCGGACACCAAACCGCAGTTGCGTCACGTCCGGCAGTGTTTAGGGTTTTTTCACCGTGAAAACCCTAGAAAATTCATCGAACGTGGAATCAACAAATTGACATGCATGCTTGGCATGGTGTGGGAGGGGTGTGAAAAAGTTTTGGCTCGTTTGGAGAGTTGAAAAAAGGCCTCTTTCGGACTTGCCCTCCGGGAACCCAACGTTCCTGGTTGTACATGGTGTACGTGATGGTATCGTGAAATAATACCAAATTTTGGCATGGTGTGTGCACGCCCACTGGAGTCCCCCACACAATTAGAACGAATTCGGACAGAAACGCACTTTGCGTCAGTCCCAGTGTTTTTTGTTTTTTTCACCGGGAAAACCTAGAAAATTCATCGAACGTCGAAAATCAACGAAAATTGGCATGCATGCTGCCTATGTGTGGGGAGGTGTGCAAAAAGTTTTGGCTCGTTGGAGGAGTTGGAAAAAACTCTTTCGGACTTGCCCTCCGCAGACCGAACGTTCCTGGTTGTACGGTGTACGTGATGCAGGCATGAAATGACACCAAATTTTGCATGGTTTGTGCATGCCCACTGAGTCCCCCACGCAATAAGATGATTCACACGAAACGCATTTGCGTCACGTCGGCATGTTTTAGGGTTTTTTTAAACCGGGAAAACCCTAGAAAATTCATCGAATCGAAAATCACGAAAATTGGTGCATGCTTGGCATGGTGGTGGGAGGGTGTGCAAAAAGTTTTGGCTCGTTTGGAGAAGTTGAAAAAACATCTTCGGAATTGCCCTCCGAAGACCCACGTTCCTGGTTGTACTGTGTAGTATGATGGCATGCATGATGACACCAAATTTGGCATGTGTGTGCATGCCCACGTAGTCCCCCGCAAGATTAGAAACGAATTCGGCACGAAACGCACGTTGCGTCACGTCCGGCAGTGTTTGTTTTTTTTTTCACCGGGAAAACCCTAGAAAATTCATCGAACATGGAAAATTGGCATCCAAGCTTGGCATGGTGGTGGGAGGGTGTGCAAAAAGTTTTGGCTCTTGAAGGAGTTGGAAAAAAAACCCTCTTTCGGACTTGCCCTCCGCAAGCCGAACGTTCCTGGTTGTACATGGTGTACATGATGGCATGCATGAAATAACACCAAATTTTGGCATGGTGTGTGGCATGCCCCACTGGAGTCCCCCGCAAGTATAGAACGAATTCGGACACGAAACCACGTTGCGTCATGTCCGGCAGTGTTTTAGGTTTTTAACCGGGAAAACCCATAGAAACTTCATCGAAGTCGAAAAACAAAAAATTGCATGCATGTTTGGCATGGTGGTGGGAGGTTGTTCAAAAGTTTTGGCTCGTTTGGAGGGTTGAAAAAAAACCTCTTTCGGACTTGCCCTCCGGCAGACCCACGTTCCTGGTTCTACATGGTGTACGTGATGGCATGCATGAAATGACACAATTTTGGCATGGTGTGTGCATGCCCACTCGAGTCCCCCACGCAAGTTTAGACGATTCGGACACAAAACGCACGTTGCGTCACTCCGGCAGTGTTTTAGGGTTTTTTCACCGGGAAAACCTTGAAATTCATCGAACGCGAAAATCAACGAAAATTGGCATGCATGCTTGGCATGGTGGGGGAGGGTGTGCAAAGTTTTGGCTCGTTTGGAGGATTGGAAAAAAAAACTCTTTCGGACTTGCCCTCCAAGCCCCCGAATTTCTCTGTGGTACAGTGTTACGTGATGGCATCCATGAAATGACACCAATTTTGCATGGTGTGTGCGTGCCCACTGGAGTCCCCCACGCAAGATTAGAACGAATTCGACACCAAACGCTGTTGCTCACTTCCCAGTTTTTTAGGGTTTTTTTCACCGGGAAAACCCTAGAAAATTCATCGAACTCAAAAATCAGAAAATTGGCATGCATGCTTGGCATGGTGTGGAGGGTGTGGAAAAGTTTTGGGTCGTTTGGAGGAGTGAAAAAAAAAACCTCTTTCGAACTTGCCCTCCGGCAGACCCGAACTTCCTGGTTTACATGGTGTACGTGATGGATGCATGAAATAAACCAAATTTTGGCATGGTGTGTGCACGCCACTGGAGTCCCCCACCAAGATTAGTAGAACAATTCGGACACGAAACGCACTTTCGTCAGTCCGGCAGTGTTTTAGTTTTTTTTCACACAGAAACCCTAGAAAATTCATCGAACAAAATCAAAAAATCATTTGGCATGGTGGTGGGAGGGTGTGCAAAATTTTTTTGGCTCGTTTGGAGGAGTTGGAAAAACTCTTTTCGGACTTGCCCTCCCAGACCCAACTTTCTGTGTACAGGTGTACGTGATGGCATCCATGAAATGACACCAAATTTTGGCATGTTGTGTTGCGTGCCCACTGGAGTCCCCAGCAAGTATAACGATTCGCGACACAAACGCATGTTGTCACGTCCGCAGTTTTTTAGGGTTTTTTCACACGGGAAAACCCTAGAATCATCGACATAAAAATCAGAAAATTGGCATGCGCTTGGATGGTGTTGGGAGGTGTGGAAAAAGTTTTGGCTCGTTGGAGGAGTGGAAAAAAAACCTCTTTCGGACTTGCCTCCGGCAACCCGAACGTTCCTGGTCACATGGTGTACATGATGGCATGCATGAAATGACACCAAATTTTGGCATGTGTGTGTATGCCCACTGAGTCCCCCACGCAATTTAAACGAATTCGAAACGAAAACGCATGTTGCGTCACGTCGGCGTGTTTTAGGGTTTTTTTCACGGAAAACCCTAGAAAATTCATCGAACGTCGAAAATCAACGAAAATGGCATGCATTCTTGGCATGGTGGTGGGAGGGTGTGCAAAAAGTTTTGGCTCGTTTGGAGGGTTAAAAAACCTCTTTCGGACTTGCCCTCCGGCAGACCCAACGTTCCTGGTTTACTGGTGTACCTGATGACATGCATAAATGACACCAAATTTGGCATGGTGTGTCATGCCCACTGGAGTCCCCCAGCAAGATTAGAACGAATTCGACACCAACACACGTTGCGTCACGTCCGGCTGGGTTTTAGGGTTTTTTCACCGGAAAACCTGAAAATTCATCGACGTGGAATCAACGAAAATTGGCAGCATGCTTGGCATGGTGTGGGAGGGTGTGCAAAAAGTTTTGGCTCGTTTGAGGGTTGAAAAAAGCCTCTTTCGGACTTGCCCTCCGGAGACCCAAACGTTCCTGGTTGTACATGGTGTACGTGATGGTATGCATGAAATAATACCAAATTTTGGCATGGTGTGTGCACGCCCACTGGAGTCCCCCCACAGATTAGAACGAATTCGGACACGAAACGCTTGCTTCATTTCGGCATTGTTTTATGGGTTTTTTTCACCGGGAAAACCCTAGAAAATTCATCGAACTTCGAAAATCAACGAAAATTGCATGCATCTTCCATGGTGGTGGAGGTGTGCAAAATTTTTGGCTCGTTTGGAGAGTTGGAAAAAAACACTTTCGGACTTGCCCTCCGGCAGACCCGAACGTTCCTGGTGTACACGGTGTACGTGATGGCATGCAGTGAATGACACCAAATTTTAGCATGGTTTGTGCATGCCCACTAGAGTCCCCCACGCAAGATAAGAAAATTCGGACACGAAACGCACTTGCGTCACGTTCGGCAGTGTTTTAAGGGTTTTTTCACCGGGAAACCCTAGAAAATTCATCGAAGTCAAAATCAACGAAATTGGCATGCATGCTTGGCATGGTGGTGGAGGGTGTGCAAAAGTTTGGCTCGTTTGGAGAAGTTGAAAAAAAAGCATCTTCGGAATTGCCCTCCGGAGACCCGAACGTTCCTGGTTGTACATGGTTGTACGTGATGGCATGCATGAATACACCAAATTTTGGCATGGTGTGTGCATGCCCACTGGGTCCCCCACGCAAGATTGAACGAATTCGGACACGAAACGCACGTTCGTCACTCCGCATGTTTTAGGGTTTTTTTCACCGGGAAAACCCTAGAAATCATCGAACATCGAAAATTGGCATCCAAGCTTGGCATGGTGGTGGGAGGGTGTGCAAAAAGTTTTGGCTCATTTGAGTTTGGAAAAAAAAACCTCTTTCGGACTTGCCCTCCGGCAGACCGAACGTTCCTTGTGTACATGGTGTACATGATGGCATCCATGAAATAACACCAAATTTTGGCATGGTGTGTGCATGCCCACTGGAGTCCCCACGCAAGTATAAACGAATTGGACACGAAACGCACTTTGCGTCATGTCCGCATGTTTTAGGGTTTTTTCACGGAAAACGTGAAAACTTCATCGACGTCGAAAAATCAACAAAAATTAGCATGCATGTTTGGCATGGTGGTGGAGGTTGTGCAAAAGTTTGGCTCTTTTGGAGGAGTTGAAAAAAAACCTCTTTCGGACTTGCCCTCCGGCAGAACCCGACGTCCCTGGTTCTACATGGGTACGTGATGGCATGCATGAAAAACACAAATTTTGGCATGGTGGTGCATGCCCACTGAGTCCCCCCGCAAGTTTTAGAACGAATTCGGACACGAAACGCACTTGCGTCACATTCCGGCAGTGTTTTAGGGTGTTTTCACCGGGAAAACCCTAGAAATTCATCGAACGTCGAAAATCAACGAAATTGGCATGCATGCTTGGCATGGTGGGGAGGTGTGCAAAAGTTTGGCTCGTTTGGAGAAGTTGAAAAAAAAGCCTCTTTCGGAATTGCCCTCCGGGCAGACCGAAGATTCCTGGTTGTACATGGTGTACGTGATGGCATGCATGAAATACACCAAATTTGGCATGGTGTTGCACATCCCCCTGGAGTCCCCCAGCAAGATTAGAACGAATTCGGACACGAAACGCCGTTGCGTCACGTCCGGCAGTGTTTTTAGGGTTTTTTCACACGGGATTGAATATTAAGTCATTTTGGAGGAAAAAAATTGCCTAAAGTATAAGTCATTTAGAGCTATCCTAGGTAAAATAGGTCATTTTGGAGCTAAGTAAGGTTAGTATGTCATTTCGAGGAAAATAAGCTAAGTATATGACATTTTGGAGCTAAAAACCAGGTTATTATGCCATTTTTTTTACCTAAGTAAGCAAAATTATGTCATAAATGAACTAGCTAAGCAAGTAGGCCAAAATCAATGTTCTTACCTTATCAGCAATCTTTGTCACAAAATGAACTCGACTTCAAAGTATTTCACAACCAGTATCCATTGATGGAGCTTATACCAAGGATTGTGATGCAGTGTAAGCAGAGACACAGAGATTACAGAAGATTAAACATTGCACCTACCTGAAAGTCAGAAAGTGGTGATCCCCTCATGAAGCTCGAAGTTCTGGAAGTAGAGAAGCCGTCCCCTATCCATAGCAAACATGACAGCTGAACTTTTCTGAATTTCAGGTAGGTGCAACGTTTATCTTCCTGTAAATCTCAGTGTCGCTGCATTACTGCATCACAACTCCTTAGTATAAGCTCCATCAATGGATACTGGTTGTGAAATACTTGGAGCTAATTATGTCATAAATGAACTAATTGAGCTAAGTAAGCTAATTATGTCATAAATAAACAATTAAGCTAAGTATAGGTCATTATGAGCTAGCCTAGGTAGTTATGCCATTGTTGTGTTAACTAAGCTTATTATGTCATTTTGGAGGAACCAAACTAAGTTATAGGTCATTTTGAGAGCTAACCTAGGTGAAATAGGTCATTTTGGAGCTAAGTTAGGTTATTATGTAATTTCGAGGAAAATAAGCTAAGTATATGACATTTGGAGCTAAATGGTCATTCTTAAGCTAAGTATGCATTTGTTAAGCAAAACACTTGGAAAAACTTACCAGTCATTACGATAGGTGAAGGACCGGTCGCACCAGTGTAGACGGAGAAGGATCGCACACCATGCCAAAATTTGGTGTTATTTCATGCATGCCATCACGTACACCATGTACAACCAGGATCATTCGAGTCTCCCGGAGGGCAATTCCGAAAGAGGCTTTTTTTTCAACTTCTCCAAACGAGCCAAAACTTTTTGCACACCCTCCCGCCACCATGCCAAGCATGCATGCCAATTTTCGTTGATTTTCGACGTTCGATGAATTATCTAGGGTTTTCCCGGTGAAAACACCCTAAAACACTGCCGGATGTGACGCAAGTTGCGTTTCGTGTCCGAATTCGTTCTAAACTTGCGTGGGGGACTCGAGTGGGCATGCACACACCATGCCAAAATTTTGTGTTATTTCATGCATGCCATCACGTACTACATGTAGAACCAGGAACGTTCGGGTCTCCCGGAGGGCAAGTCCGAAAGAGGTTTTTTTTCAACTCCTCCAAACGAGCCAAAACTTTTTGCACAACCTCCCACCACCATGCCAAACATGCATGCTAATTTTTGTTGATTTTTCGACGTTCGATGAAGTTTCTACTTTTTTCCCAGTGAAAAAACCTAAAACACTGCTGGACATGACGCAACGTGCGTTTCGTGTCCAAATTCGTTTTATACTTGCGTGCGGGACTCCAGTGGGCATGCACACACCATGCCAAAATTTGGTGTTATTGCATGGATGCCATCATGTACACCATGTACAACCAGGAACGTTCGGCTCTGCCGGAGGGCAAGTCCGAAAGAGGTTTTTTTTTCCAACTCCTTCAAATGAGCCAAAACTTTTTGCACACCCTCCCACCACCATGCCAAGCTTGGATGCCAATTTTCGATGTTCGATGAATTTTCTAGGGTTTTCCCGGTGAAAAAAACCCTAAAACACTGTCGAACGTGACGCAACGTGCGTTTCGTGTCCGAATTCGTTCTAATCTTGCGTGGGGGACTCCAGTGGGCATGCACACACCATGCCAAAATTTGGTGTCATTTCATGCATGCCATCACGTACACCATGTACAACCAGGAACGTTCGGGTCTCCCGGAGGGCAATTCCGATAGATGCTTTTTTTTCAACTTCTCCAAACGAGCCAAAACGTTTTGCACACCCTCCTACCACCATGCCAAGCATGCATGCCAATTTTCGTTGATTTTTGACATTCGATGAATTTTCTAGGGTTTTCCCGGTGAAAAATCCCTAAAACACTGCCGAACGTGACGCAAAGTGCGTTTCGTGTCCGAATTCATTCTTATCTTGCGTGGGGGACTCTAGTGGGCATGCACAAACCATGCTAAAATTTGGTGTCATTTCATGCATGCCATCACGTACACCGTGTACATCCAGGAACGTTCGGCTCTGCCGGAGGGCAAGTCCGAAAGAGTTTTTTTCCAACTCCTCCAAACGAGCCAAAACTTTTTGCACACCGTCCCACCACCATGGGAAGTATGCATGCCAATTTTCGTTGATTTTCGACGTTCGATGAATTTTCTAGTTTTTTCCCGGTGAAAAAAACCATAAAACACTGCCGGACATGACGCAAAGTGCGTTTCGTGTCCGAATTCGTTCTAATTTTGTGTGGGGGACTCCAGTGGGCGTGCACACACCATGCCAAAATTTGGTATTATTTCATGCATACCATCACGTACACCATGTACAACCAGGAACGTTTGGGTCTCCCGGAGGGCAAGTCCGAAAGAGGCCTTTTTTTCAACTCCTACAAACGAGCCAAAACTTTTTTCACACCCTCCCACTACCATGCCAAGCATGCATGTCAATTTTCGTTGATTCTCCACGTTCGATGAATTTTCTAAGGTTTTCACGGTGAAAAAACCCTAAAACACTGCCGGACGAGACGCAACGTGTGTTTGGTGTCCGAATTCGTTCTAATCTTGCGTGGGGGACTCCAGTGGGCATGTACACACCATGCCTAAATTTGGTGTCATTTCATGCATGTCATCATGTACACCATGTATAACCAGGAACGTTCGGGTCTGCCGGAGGGCAAGTCCGAAAGAGGTTTTTTTTGCAACTCCTCCAAACGAGCCAAAACTTTTTGCACACATTCCCACCACCATGCCAAGAATGCATGCCAATTTTCGTTGATTTTCGACGTTCGATGAATTTTCTAGGGTTTTCCCTGTGAAAAAAACCCTAAAACACCGCCGAACGTGACGCAACATGCGTTTCGTTTCCGAATTCGTTGTAATCTTGCGTGGGGGACTCCAGTGGGCATACACACACCATGCCAAAATTTGGTGTCATTTCATGCATGCCATCATGTACACCATGTACGACCAGGAACGTTCGGGTCTGCCGGATGGCAAGTCCGAAAGAGGTTTTTTTTTCCAGCTCCTCCAACCGACCCAAAACTTTTTCCACACCATCCCACCACCATACCAAGCATGCATGCCAATTTTCAATGATTTTTGATGTTCGATGAATTTTCTAGGGTTTTCCCGGTGAAAAAACCCTAAAAAGCTGTCGGACGTGACACAACATGCGTTTGGTGTCGGAATTCGTTCTAATCTTGCATGGGGGACTCCAGTGGGCACGCACACACCATGCTAAAATTTGGTGTCATTTCATGGATGCCATCACGTACACCGTGTACAACTACAAATGTTCGGGTCTGTAGGAGGGCAAGTCCGAAAAAGTTTTTTTTTCCAACTCCTCCAAACGAGCCAAAAAAATTTGCACACCCTCCCACCACCATGCCAATTTTCGTTGATTTTTGATGTTCGATGAATTTTCTAGGGTTTTCCTGGTGAAAAAAACCATAAAACACTGCCGGACATGACGCAAAGTGCGTTTCGTGTCCGAATTCGTTCTAATCTTGTGTGGGGGACTCCAGTGGGCGTGCACACACCATGCCAAAATTTGGTATTATTTCATGCATACCATCACGTACACCATGTACAACCAGGAATGTTCGGGTCTCCCGGAGGGCAAGTCCGAAAGAGGTTTTTTTTTTCCAGCTCCTCCAACCGACCCAAAACTTTTTCCACACCCTCCCACCACCATGCCAAGCATGCATGCCAATTTTCAATGATTTTTGATGTTCGATGAATTTTCTAGGGTTTTCCCGGTGAAAAAACCCTAAAAAACTGTCGGACGTGACACAACATGCGTTTGGTGTCGGAATTCGTTCTAATCTTGCATGGGGGACTCCAGTGGGCACGCACACACCATGCTAAAATTTGGTGTCATTTCATGGATGCCATCACGTACACCGTGTACAACTAGAAATATTCGGGTATGTAGGAGGGCAAGTCCGAAAAAGTTTTTTTTTCCAACTCCTCCAAACGAGCCAAAACTTTTTGCACACCGTCCCGCCACCATGCCAAGCATGCATGCCAATTTTCGTTGATTTTCGACGTTCGATGAATTTTCAAGGGTTTTCCCGGTGAAAACACCCTAAAACACTGCCGGATGTGACGCAAGTTGCGTTTCGTGTCCGAATTCGTTCTAAACTTGCGTGGGGGACTCGAGTGGGCATGCACACACCATGGCAAAATTTCGTGTTATTTCATGCATGCCATCACGTACTACATGTAGAACCAGGAACGTTCGGGTCTGCCGGAGGGCAAGTCCGAAAGAGGTTTTTTTTCAACTCCTCCAAACGAGCCAAAACTTTTTGCACAACCTCCCACCACCATGCCAAACATGCATGCTAATTTTTGTTGATTTTTTGACATTCGATGAAGTTTCTAGGGTTTTCCCGGTGAAAAAACCATAAAACACTGCCGGACATGACGCAACGTGCGTTTCATGTCCGAATTCGTTTTATACTTGCGTGCGGGACTCCAGTGGGCATGCACACACCATGCCAAAATTTGGTGTCATTTCATGCATGCCATCACGTACACCATGTACAACCAGGATCATTCGAGTCTCCCGGAGGGCAATTCCGAAAGAGGCTTTTTTTTCAACTTCTACAAACGAGCCAAAACTTTTTGCACACCCTCCCGCCACCATGCCAAGCATGCATGCCAATTTTCGTTGATTTTCGACGTTCGACGAATTTTCTAGGGGTTTCCCTTTGAAAACACCCTAAAACACTGCCGGATGTGACGCAACGTGCGTTTCGTGTCCGAATTCGTTCTAAACTTGCGTGGGGGACTCGAGTGGGCATGCACACACCATGCCAAAATTTTGTGTTATTTCATGCATGCCATCACGTACACCATGTAGAACCAGGAACGTTCGGGTCTGCCGGAGGGCAAGTCCGAAAGAGGTTTTTTTTTCAAATCCTCCAAACGAGCCAAAACTTTTTGCACAACCTCCCACCACCATGCCAAACATTCATGCTAATTTTTGTTGATTTTTCGACGTTCGATGAAGTTTCTAGGGTTTTTCCGGTGAAAAAACCCTAAAACACTGCCGGACATGACGCAACGTGCGTTTCGTGTCCGAATTCGTTTTATACTTGCGTGCGGGACTCCAGTGGGCATGCACAGACCATGCCAAAATTTGGTGTTATTTCATGCATGCCATCATGTACACCATGTACAACCAGGAGCGTTCGGCTCTGCCGGAGGGCAAGTCCGAAAGAGGGTTTTTTTTCCAACTCCTTCAAATGAGCCAAAACTTTTTGCACACCCTCCCACCACCATGCCAAGCTTGGATGCCAATTTTCGATGTTCGATGAATTTTCTAGGGTTTTCCCGGTGAAAAAAACCCTAAAACACTGCCGGACGTGACGCAACGTGCGTTTCGTGTCCGAATTCGTTCTAATCTTGCTTGGGGGACTCCAGTGGGCATGCACACGCCATGCCAAAATTTGGTGTCATTTCATGCATGCCATCACGTACACCATGTACAACCAGGAACGTTCGGGTCTGCCGGAGGGCAAGTCCGAAAGAGGTTTTTTTTTCCAACTCCTCCAAACGAGCCAAATCTTTTTGCACACCCTCCAACCACCATGGCAAGCATGCATGCCAATTTTCGTTGATTTTCGACGTTCGATGAATTTTCTAGGGTTTTCCCGGTGAAAAAAACCATAAAACACTGCCGGAAATGACGCAAAGTGCGTTTCGTGTCCGAATTCGTTCTAATCTTGTGTGGGGGACTCCAGTGGGCGTGCACACACCATGCCAAAATTTGGTATTATTTCATGCATACCATCACGTACACCATGTACAACCAGGAACGTTTGGGTCTCCCGGAGGGCAAGTCCGAAAGAGGCCTTTTTTCAACTCCTACAAACGAGCCAAAACTTTTTGCACACCCTCCCACCACCATGCCAAGCATGCATGTCAATTTTCGTTGATTTTCCACGTTCGATGAATTTTCTAGGGTTTTCACGGTGAAAAAACCCTAAAACACTGCCGGACGTGACGCAACGTGCGTTTGGTGTCCGAATTCGTTCTACTCTTGCGTGGCGGACTCCAGTGGGCATGCGCACACCATGCCAAAATTTGGTGTCATTTCATGCATGCCATTACGTACACCATGTACAACCAGGATCATTCGAGTCTCCAGGAGGGCAATTCCGAAAGAGGCTTTTTTTTCAACTTCTCCAAACGAGCCAAAACTTTTTGCACACCCTCCCGCCACCATGCCAAGCATGCATGCCAATTTTCGTTGATTTTCGACGTTCGATGAATTTTCTAGGGTTTTCCCAGTGAAAACACCCTAAAACACTGCCGGATGTGACGCAACGTGCGTTTCGTGTCCGAATTCGTTCTAAACTTGCGTGGGGGACTCGAGTGGGCATGCACACACCATGCCAAAATTTCGTGTTATTTCATGCATGCCATCATGTACACCATGTAGAACCAGGAACGTTCGGGTCTGCCGGAGGGCAAGTCCGAAAGAGGTTTTTTTTTCAACTCCTCCAAACGAGCCAAAACTTTTTGCACAACCTCCCACCACCATGCCAAACATGCATGCTAATTTTTGTTGATTTTTCGACGTTCGATGAAGTTTCTAGGGTTTTCCTGGTGAAAAAACCCTAAAACACTGCCGGACATGACGCAACGTGCGTTTCGTGTCCGAATTCGTTTTATACTTGCGTGCGGGACTCCAGTGGGCATGCACACACCATGCCAAAATTTGGTGTCATTTCATGCATGCCATCACGTACACCATGTACAACCAGGATCATTCGAGTCTCCCGGAGGGCAATTCCGAAAGAGGCTTTTTTTTCAACTTCTACAAACGAGCCAAAACTTTTTGCACACCCTCCCGCCACCATGCCAAGCATGCATGCCAATTTTCGTTGATTTTTGACGTTCGACGAATTTTCTAGGGGTTTCCCTTTGAAAACACCCTAAAACACTGCCGGATGTGACGCAACGTGCGTTTCGTGTCTGAATTCGTTCTAAACTTGCGTGGGGGACTCGAGTGGGCATGCACACACCATGCCAAAATTTTGTGTTATTTCATGCATGCCATCACGTACACCATGTAGAACCAGGAACGTTCGGGTCTGCCGGAGGGCAAGTCCGAAAGAGGTTTTTTTTTCAAATCCTCC
>CM022297.1:529353397-529377710 GCA_011799875.1 Thinopyrum elongatum
TTAAGGTGTTTTTCAATCTTTTTTCACCGGGAAAACCCTGAAAATTCATCGAGGTCTAAATTGGCATGCTGCTGGCATGGTGTGGGAGGTGTCAAAAGTTTGGGCTCGTTTGGAGGAGTTGAAAAAAAACCTCTTTCGGACGTTCCCTCGCCGGAAGACCCGAAGGTCCCTGGTTGTACATGGTGTACGTAATGGCATGGCATGAAATAACACTAAGTTTTTTGGCATGTGTGTGTGCGTTACCCACTGGAGTCGCCCACGGCAATTTTTAGATAGAATTCGGACTGAAATCGCATTGCGTCACGTCCGAAGTGTTTAGGTTAGAACGAATTCGGACACAAACGCATGTTGCGTCAAGCGTTTCGCGGCGGTGTTTTAGGGTTTGTTTCACAGGGAAAACTAGAAATTCATCGAACGTCGAAAATCAACGAAAATTGGCATGCATGCTTGGCATGGGGTGGGAGGGTGTGCAAAAGTTTGTGCTCGTTTGGAGGAGTTGCAAAAAAACCTCTTTCGGACTTGCCCTCCGGCAGACCCGAACGTTCCTGGTTATACTGTGTACGTGATACATGCAATGAAATGACACCAATTTTTTAGGCATGGTGTGTTGCATGCCCACTGAGTCCCCCACGCAAGATTTCGAACGAATTCGGGTCACCAAACGCACGTTGCGTCAACGTCCGGCAGTGTTTTAGGGTTTTTTCACGGTGAAAACCCTAGAAATTCATCGACGTGAAACATCCAACGAAATTGCATGCATGCTTGGCATTGGTGGTGGGAGGGTGTGCAAAAAATTTGGCTCGATTTGTAGGGTTGAAAAAAAAGCCTCTTTCGGACTTCCCTCCAAGGGAGAGCCCGAACGTCCTCCTGGTTGTACATGGTGTACGGTGTAGGCATGCAAATAAACACCCAATTTTGGCATGGTTGTGCATGCCCACTGGAGTCCCCCACGCAAGTATTACAAACGAATTCGGACACGAAACGCACTTTGCGGTCACTGTCCGGAGTGTTTTTTAGGGTTTTTTTTTATTCCACCGAAAAACCCTAGAAACACATCGAACGTCGAAAAACTAACGAAAATTAGCATGCATGTTGGCATGGTGGTGGGAGGGTGTGCAAAAGAGTTTGGCTCGTTTGGAGAGTTGAACAAAAAAACCTCTTTCGGACTTGCCCTCCCCGGCAGACCCGAACGTTCCTGGTTGTACATGGTGTACGTGATGGCATGCATGAAATAACCACAAATTTTGGCTGGGTGTGTGCATGCCCCTGGAGTCCCCCCGCAAGATTAGAACGAATTACACCAAACGCACGTTGCGTCACGTCCGGCAGTGTTTTTTAGGGTTGTTTCATCACCGTGAAAACCCTAGAAAATTCATCGAACCGTGAAAATCGACGAAAATTGACATGCATGCTTGGCATGTGGTGGGAAGGTGTGTGCAAAAAGTTTTGGCTCATTTAGGAGTTGAAAAAAGGGGCCTCTTTCGGACTTGCCCTCCGGAGACCAAACTTCCTGTGTACATGGTGTACGTTATGGTCATGCAATGAAATATGACAACCAAATTTGGCATGGTGTGGCCATTCCCACTGGAGTCCCCCACACAGATTAGAACCGAATTCGGACACGAAACGCACTTTTGGCGTCATTCCGGCATGTTTTTAATGGTTTTTTTTCAACCGGGAAAACCCTAGAAAATTCATCGAAATCGAAAATTCAACAAAATTGGCATGCATGCCTTCCATGGTGGGAGGGAGGTGGTGTGCAAAAAGTTTTGGCTCGTTTGAGGAGTTGAAAAAAACTCTTCGGACTTGCCCCCGGCCGACACCGAACGTTCCTGGTTGTACAACTGGTGTAACGTGATGGCATGCATGAATGACAAACCAAATTTTTGCATGGTGTGTGCATGCCCCACTGAGTCCCCCACGCAAGATAGAATTAGAATTTCGTGACTGCGAAACGCACTTTGCGTCACGTTCGGCAAGTGCTTTTAATGGTTGTTTTTCACCCGGGAAACCCTAGAAAATTCATCGAACGTCGAAAATCAACGAAAATTGGCCATGCATGCTTGGCATGTGGGTCGGAGGGTGTGGCAAAAGGTTTGGCTCGTTTGGAGAAGTTGAAAAAAGCAGTCTTTCGGAATTGCCCTCCGGGAGACCGAACGTTCCTGTTGTACATGGGTGTGTGATGGCATGCTGAATGGACAACCAAATTTTTGGCATGGTTTGATGCCCCTCGGAGTCCCCCACCAGTTAGAACGAATTCGACAGACCGCACGTTTCGTCACGTCCGGCAGTGTTTAGGGTTTTTTCAACCGGAAAACCTAGAAAATTCATCGACAGTCGAAATTGGCATGCAGCTTTGGCATGTGGTGGGAGGGTGTCAAAAAGTTTTGGCTCTTTGGAGGGTTGGAAAAAAAACCTCTTTCGATTGCCTCACGTGCAACCTGAACTTCCTTTCCGGTTGTACATGGTGTACGTGATGGCTATGCAATAACACCAAATTTTGTCATGGTGTGTGCATGCCCACTGGAGTCCCCCAACGCAACTAAAAACGATTCGGACACGAAACGCATCTTGCGTCACGTCCCGGCAGTGTTTTAAACGGTTTTTTTCACACCGGAAAACCCTAGAACCTTCATGAACGTCGAAAATCAACAAAAATTGGCATCACGTTTGGGGCAATGGTGGTGGGAGGGTGTGGCAAAAGTTTTGCTCGTTTGGAGGAGTTGAAAAAAAACCTCTTTCGGACTTGCCCTCCGCGACCCGAACGTTCCTGGTTTACATGGTGTACGTGATGTCATGCATGAAAACACAAATTTGGCATGGTGTCGTGTGCATGCCCCACTGAGCCCCCACCGAAGATTAGACAAATTCGACACCAAACGCACGTATGCGTCACATCCGGCAGGTTTTTAGTTTAGGGTTTTTCCACGGTGAAAACCCTAGAAAATTCATCGAACGTAAATCACGAAAATTGGCATGCTGCTGGCATGGTGGTGGGAGGGTGTGCAAAAAGTTTTGGCTCTGTTTGAGAGTTGAAAAAAGACCTCTTTCGTTTCGATTGCCCTCCGGGAGACCCGAACGTTCCTGGTTGTACATTGGTGTACGTGATGGCATGCATGAAATACACCAAATTTTGGCATGGGTGTGGTATGCCCCCACTGGATCCCGCAGCAAGATTTAAACGATTCGTACCGACAAACGCACTGCTCAGTTCCGGCGTGTTTTTAGGGTTTTTTCATTCACCGGGAAAGACCCTAGAAAATTCATCGAAGATCAGAAATTGGCATGCATGCTTGCATGGTGGTGGGAGTGTGAGTGCAGAAAGTTTAGGCTCGTTTGGAGGAGTTGGAAAAAACCGGTCTTTCGGACTAGCCCTCCGGCAACCCGAAGTCCTGTTGTACATGGATGTCCTGATGGCAATGCATGAAAAACACACGTTTGGCAAGTGTGTGCGACCCACTGGAGTCGCCCACGCAGTTAGATAGAATTCGGACAGAAGATGCACATTGCCGTCACGTCCGGAGGAGTGTTTTAGTTAGGATTCGGAGAAGCTTTCTCCTTCCGTTTTTATTTTTTTCACACGGGAAACCCTAGAAACTTCATCGAACGTCGAAATCACGAAAATTGGGCATGCATCTTGCATGGTGGTGGGAGGGTGTGCAAAAGTTTTGGGCTCGTTTTGGAGGAGTGAAAAAAAACCTCTTTCGGACTGCCTCTCCGGCAGACCCGAACGTTCCTGGTTCTACATTGGTGGTACATGATGCATCTGAAAATACACCAAATTTGGCATGGTGTGTGCATGCCCACTGGATCCCCCACGGCAAGTTAAGAACGAATTCGGGCACCAAACGCACGTTGCGTCACTTCCGGCAGTGTTTTAGGGTTTTTTCACGTGAAAACCCTAAAAAATTCATCGAACGTGGAAAATCAACGAAAATTGGCATGCATGCTTGGCATGGTGGCGGGAGGGTGTGCAAAAGTTTTGGCTGTGTTTGAGGAAGTTTGAAAAAAAAGCCTCTTTCGTGATTGCCCTCCGGGAGACCCGAAGTTGCCTGGTTGTACATGGTTAACGTGATGGCATCATGAAATGACACCAAATTTTGCATGGTATGTGCATGCCCACTGGAGTCCCCACGCAAGATTATAACGAGCGTCCGAAACGCACGTTGCGTCCACTCCGGAAGTGTTTTTAAAAGGTTTTTTATCACGGAAACCCTAGAAAATTCATCGAGGAAGCGAAAATTGGCACCATGCTTGGCTGGGTGGTGGGAGGGTTGCAAAGGTTTTGGCTCGTTGGAGTGAGTTGAAAAAAAAACCTCTTTCGGACTTGCCCTCCGGCAGACCCGAAGTTCTGGTTGTACATGGTGTACGTGATGGCATGCATGAAATAACACACGAAATTTTTGGCATGGTGTGTGCATACCCACTGGAGTCCCCCACGCAAGTTTAGACGAATTCGACACGAAATGCCATTGCGTCACGTCCGGGATGTTTTTGGGTTTTTTCACCAGGAAAACCCAGAAAATTCATCGAACCGAAAATCAACGAAAATTGGCATGCATGCTTGGCATGGTGGGTGGGAGGGTGTGCAAAGTTTTGGCTCGTTTGGAGGAGTTTGGAAAAAAAAACTCTTTCGGACTTGCCCTCCTCAGACCCAACTTTCCTGTTGTACACAGTGTACGTGATGGCATGCATGAAATGACACAAATTTTAAGCATGGTTTGTGCATGCCCACTGAGTCCCCCACTGCAAGATAAACAATTTCGGACATCCAAACGCTCGTTGCGTCACTCCGGCAGTTTTTTAGGGTTTTTTTTTCAACCCGAAAACCCTAGAAAATTCATCGGACGTCAAAATCATTGAAAATTGGCATGCTGCTTGGCATGGTGGTGGGAGGGTGTGGAAAAAGTTTTGGGTCGTTGGAGGAGCTGAAAAAAAACCTCTTTCGTACTTGCCATCCGGCAGACCCGAACGTTCCTGGTCGTACATGGTGTACATGATGGCATGCATGAAGGATACCAAATTTTGGCATGTGTGGTTGTGCATGCGCCCACGCAAGGATTAGACCACTTCGGAACACGAAAAACGCATGTTGCGTCACGTTCGGCGGTGTTTTAAGGGTTTTTTTCACAGGGAAAACCCTAGAAAATTCATCGAACGTCGAAAATCAACAAAATTGGCATGCATTCTTGGCATGGTGTGGGAGGTGTGCAAAAAGTTTTGGCTCGTTTGAGGAGTTGCAAAAAAACCTCTTTCTGGACTTGCCCCTCCGGCGAGAAGAGTTGGTCATGATTGGAGTGAATGGGTGGTGTAATCCCATTTATTCAATGGTGTACATTGCATGCAAATGACACCAAATTTGGCATGGTGTGTGCATCCCAGGGAGTCCCCCACGCAGATTAGAACGAAATTCGGACAAACAAACACCCGTTGCGTCACGTCCGGCAGGGTTTTAGGGTTTTTTTTCACCGTGAAAACCCTAGAAAATTCATCGAACGGGAAAATCAACGAAAATTGAATGCATGCTGGCAATGGTGGTGAGGGTGTGGAAAAAGTTTTGGCTCATTTGTAGGATTGAAAAAAAGGCCTCTTTCGGACTTGCCCTCCGGCAGACCCGAACGTTCCTGTTTGTACTGTGTACGTGGGTGCATGAATAAACACGAAATTTTGGCATGGGTGTGCATCCCCACTGGAGTCCCCCACGCAATTAGAACGAATTCGGACAGAAAGCCACTTGCGTCACGTCCGGCAATTGTTTTAATGGTTTTTTTCACCGGAAAAACCCTAAAAATTCATCGACAGCGAAAATCAACGAAATGTGGCATGCATGCTTGCCATGTGTGGGAGGGTGTGCAAAAGTTTTGGCTCTTTTGGAGGAGTTGGTAAAAAAAACCTCTTTCGGACTTGCCCTCCGGCAGAGCCTGAACGTTCCTGGTTGTACATGGTGTACGTGATGGCATGCACATGAAATACACCAAATTTGCATGGTTGTCATGCCCACTGGAGTCCCCCACGACAGATAATAATGAATTCGGACACGAAACGCACTGTTGCGTCATGTCCGGCAGGTTTTTGGGTTTTTTCACCGGACACCCTAGAAAATTCATCAAGATTAAAATCAGAAAATTGGCATGCATTGCTTGGCATGTGGTGGGGGTGTGCAAAAAGTTTTGGCTCGTTGGAAAGTTGAAAAAAAGCACTCTTCGAATTGCCCTCCCGGAGACCCGAACGTTCCTGGTTGTACATGGTGTTACGTGATGGCATGCATGAAATGACACCAAATTTTGGCATGGTGTGTGCATGCCCCACTGGAGTCCCCCACGCAGATAGAAACGAATTCGGACACGAAACCACTTGCGTCCGTCCGGCAGTGTTTTAGGGTTTTTTTTCACCGGGAAACCCTAGAAAATTCATCGAACGTCGAAAATTGGCATCAAGCTTGGCAATGGTGGTGGGAGGGTGTGCAAAAGTTTTGGCTCGTTTGAGGAGATTTGAAAAAAAACCCTCTTTCGGACTTGCCCTCCGCAGACCCGAACGGTTCCTGGTGTACATGGTGTACACTGATGGCATGCATGAAATAACACCAAATTTGGGCATGGTGTGGTGTGCATGCCCACTGGAGTCCCCCACGCAAGTTTAGACGAATTCGGACACGAACGCACGTTGCGTATCTCCGGCAGTGTTTTATGTTTTTTCACAAGTGAAAACCCTAGATTCATCGAACGTCAAAAATCAACAACAAAATTGGCATGCATGCTTGGCTGGTGGTGGGAGGGTGTGCAAAAAGTTTTGGCTCGTTTGGAGAGTTTGAAAAAAACCTCTTTCGGCTTGCCCTCCGGTACCGAACGTTCCTGGTTGTACATGTGTACGTGATGGCATGCATGAAATGACACCAAATTTTTGGCATGGTGTGTGCAGTGCCCACATGAGTCCCCCTCACGCAAGTTAGAACTGATTCGGACACGAAACGCACTTGCGTCACAATCCGGCAGTGTTTTAGGTGTTTTTCACCGGGAAACCCTAGAAAATTCATCGAACGTCAAAATCCGAAAATTGGCATGCATTGCTTGGCATGGTGGGGGAGGTGTGCAAAAAGTTTTGGCTCTTTGGAGGAGTTGGAAAAAAAAAACTCTTTTCGGACTGCCTCCTCCAGACCCGAACTTTCTTTTGTCAACATGGTGTACGTGATGGCATCATGAATATAACCAAATTTTGGCATGGTGTGTGCTGCCCACTGGAGTCCCCCACGCAAGATTAGAACGAATTCGTACACGAAACGCATTTGCGTCACGTCCGACAGTTTTTTTAGGGTTTTTTCATTCACCTGAGAAAAACCCTAGAAATTCATCGAACTAAATAATCAAAAATTGGCATGCATGCTTGCATGGTGGTGGGAGGGGTGGAAAAAGTTTTGGCTCGTTGGGAGGAGTTGAAAAAAAACCTCTTTCTCGACTTGCCCTCCGGAGACCCGAACACTTCCTGGTTTTACATGGTGTACGTGATGGTATGCAATGAATATACACAATTTGGCATGTGTGTGCACGCCCACTGGAGTCCCCCACACAAGATTAGAACGAATTCGGACACGAAACGCACTTTGCCTCATGTCCGGCAGTGTTTTATGGTTTTTTTCACACGGAAAACCCTAGAAAATTCATCGAACATCAAAATCAAGAAAATTGGCATATGGTGGGATGGGTTGGTGCAAAAAGTTTTGGCTCGTTTGGGAGGAGTTGGAAAAAAAAATTCTTTCGGACTTGCCCTCCTCACGCCGAACTTTCTTGTTGTACAGGTTACGTGATGGCTCCTGAATGACACCCAAATTTGGCATGGTGTGTGCATGCCCACTGGAGTCCCGCCCAGCAAGATTAAACGAATTCGGACACAAAACTGCATGTTGCGTCACGTCCGGCAGTGTTTTAGGGTTTTTCAATCAAGGAAAAACCCTAGAAATTCATCGAACATCGAAAATCATGAAATTGGCAGCATGTTGGTATGGGGTGGGAGGTGGGAAAAAAGTTTTGGCTCGTTTGAGGAGTGGAAAAAAAACCTCTTTCGACTGCCCTCCGGCAGACCCGAACGTTCCTGGTCGTACATGGTGTTGCATGATTGGCATGCATGAAATCAACACAAATTTTTGTCATGGTGTGGTATGCCCACTGGATCCCCACGCAGATAAAACGAATTCGGACACGAAACGCATGTTTCGTCCTGTCCGGCGTGTTTTAGGGTTTTTCACTGGGAAAATCCTAGAAAATTCATCGACGTCAAATCAACAAAATTGGCATGCATGCTTGGCATGGTGGCGGAGGGTGTGCAAAAAGTTTTGGCTCGTTTGGGAGAAGTTGAAAAAAACCTCTTTCTGAATTGCCCTCCGGGACCCGAACTTGTCCTGGTTTAGATGTGTACGTGATGGCATGCATGAATGACACCCAATTTTGGCATGGTGTTGCGCATGCCCACTGGATTCCCCCACGCAAATTAGAAACGAGTTCGGAACAACAAACCACGTTGCGTCACGTCCGCAGTGTTTTAAGGGTTTTTTTACAACCGGGAAAACCTAGAAATTCACCTAGAAGTCGAAAATTGGCATGCATGCTTGGCATGGTTGGTGAGGGTGTGAGAAAGTTTGGCTCGTTTGAGGAGTTGAAAAAAAAACCTCTTTCCGGACTTGCCCTGGAGACCCGAAGTTCCTGGTTGTACTGGTGTACGTGAGGGTCATGCATAAATAACACGAAATTTTGGCATGTTTGTGCACCCCCACTGGAGTCCCCCACCAAGAATTTAGAAGAAATTCGGACACGAAATGCCATTGCGTCACGTCCGGAGTTTTTAGTTTTTTCACCAGGAAAACCCTAGAAAAGTCATCGAACGTCGAACAAAACGAAAATTGGCATGCATACTGGCATGTGTGGGAGGTGTGCAAAAAGTTTTGGCTCGTTTGGAGGAGTTGGAAAAAACTCTTTCGGACTTGCCCTCCGGCAGACCCGAACGTTCCTCTGGTTGTACACAGGTAACGTATGGCATGCATGAAATGACAACACCAATTTATCATGGTTTGTGCATGCCCACTAAGAGTCCCCCACGCAAGATAAGAATGAATTCGGACACAAACGCCTTGCGTCACGTCGGCAGTGTTTTAAGGGTTTTTTTCACCGGAAAACCCTAGAAATTCATCGATGGCAAAATCCATGAAAATTGGCATGCATGCTTGGCATGGTGGAGGTGTGGAAAAAGTTTTGGGTCGTTTGGAGAAGCGAAAAAAAAACGCTCTTCGGACTTGCCATCCCGCAGACCCGAACGTTCCTGGTTCGTACATGGTGTACTGATGGCATGCATGAAATGTCACCAAATTTTGGCATGGTGTGGTCCATGCCCACTGGACTCCCCCGCAGATTAGAACGAATTCGGACACGAAACGCATGTTGCTCACGTTCGCGTTTGTTTTAGGGTTTTTTTCACAGGAAACCCTAGAAAATTCATCGAACTCGAAAATTGGCATCCAACTTGGCATGGTGTGGGGGGGTGTGCAAAAAGTTTTGGCTCGTTTGAGATTGGAAAAAAAAAAACCTCTTTCTCGGACTTGCCTCCCCGGCAGACCGAACGTTCCTGGTTATACTGGTTGTACATGATGGACAGCATGAAATAACACCAAATTTGGCATGGTGTGTGCATTGCCACTGGAGTCCCGCACGCACGATCGAACGAATTCGGACACAAACGCACGTTGCGTCACGTCCATCGTGTTTTAGGTTTTTTTCATCACCGTGAAAAACGTGACCCATTCATCGAACGTGGAAAATCAACGAAAATTGCATGCATGCTTGGCATGGTGGTGGGAGGGTGTGCAAAAAGTTGGCTCGTTTGTAGGAGTTGAAAAAAAAGCCTCTTTTCGGACTTGGCCCTCCGGAGACCCAAACGTTCCTGGTTGTACATGGTGTACGTGATGGATGCACGAAATAATACCAATTTTTGGCATGGTTGTGCATACTTCACCCACTGGAGTCCCCACCAGTTTGATAGAATTCGGACCATGAATGCACTTGCGTTCAGTCCGGGTTAAAACGTAGACAGTGTTTCACTCGGTTTTTTTAATCACCGGGAAAACCTAGAAATCATCGAACGTCGAAATAAACGAAAATTGGCATGCATGCTTGCCATGGTTGTTTGGAGGGTGTCAAAAAGTTTGGCTCGTTTGGAGAGTTGGAAAAAAAAACCTCTTTCGGACTTGCCCTCCGCAGACCCGAACGTTCCTGGTTGTACATGGTGTACGTGATGGCATGCATGAAATGACACCAAATTTTGGCATGGTGTGTGCATGCCCACTGGAGTCCCCCACGCAAGATTAGAACGAATTCGGACCAAACGCACGTTGCGTCACGTCCGGCATGTTTTAAGGGTTTTTTTCACGGCGAAAACCCTAGAAATTCTCGACTATCAATCACACGAAATTGGCTCATGCATTGGCATGGTGGTGGGGGTGGGCAAAAAGTTTTGGCTCATTTGAGGAGGTTGGAAAAAAAAACCTCTTTCGACATGCCCTCCGGGAGCGTGACGTTTCCTGGTTGTACTGGTGTAGTGATGGCATGCATGAAATACAACCAAATTTGGCATGGTTGTGCATGCCCACTGGAGTCCCCCCGCGCAGGTTACAAACGAATTCGGACACGAACGCATGTTGCGTCACATCCGTGCATTTTTTAGGTTGTTTTTTCACCGGGAACCCTAGAAACTCATCGAACGTCGAAAAAATCAAAAAAACAAAATGCAATGTTTGGCATGGTGGTGGAGGGGTTCAAAAAGGTTTTGGCTGTTTGGAGATTTGAAAAAAAAACCTCTTTCGACTGCCCCCTCGGCAGACCCAACGTTCCTGGTTCTACATGGTGTACGTGATGGCATGCGATGATAACACCAAATTTTGGCATGGTGTGTGCATCGCCCACTCGAGTCCCCCACGCAAGTTTAGAACGAATTCGACACGAAACGCACGTTGCGTCACATCCGGCAGTGTTTTAGGGTTTTTTTCACAAGGAAAACCCATAGAGAAATTCATCGAACGTCAAAAATCAACGAAATTGGCATGCATGCTTGGCATGGTGGGGAGGGTGTGCAAAAATTTTTGGTCGTTGGAGGCGTGAAAAAAAACTTTTTCGGATTGCCCCCTAACCCGAAATTTCACTCTTGTACGGTGTTACGCTGGCCATGCTGAAATTGTACACCAAATTTTGGCATGGTGTGCGCATGCCCACTGGGGTCCCTCACGCAAGATTAGAACAGTTCGGACACGAAACGCACGTTGCGTCAGTCCCGGCAGTGATTTAGGGTTTTTTTCACCGGAGAAACCCAGAAAATTCATCGAAGGCGAAATCCAAAATTGCTGCATGTTGTGCATGGTGGTGGGGGAGGTTGTGCAGAAAGTTTTGGCTCTGTTTGGAGGGTTGAAAAAAAACCTCTTTCGGACTTTTCCCTCCGTAGACCCCGAAGTTCCTGGTTGTACATGGTGTACGTGATGGCATGCATAAAATAAACGAAATTTTTGGCATGGTGTGTGCAGCCCCTCGGAGTCCCCACGCAAGATTAGAACGAATTCGGACACGAAACGCACTTTGCGTCACGTCCGGAGGTTTTGGGTGTTTTTCACCAGGAAAACCCTAAAAACTCATCGAACGGCGAAAATCAACGAAATGGCATGCATGCTTGGCATGGTGGTGGGAGGGTGTGCAAAAAGTTTTGGCTCGTTTGGAGAAGTTGAAAAAAAACTCTTTCGGAATTGCCCTCCGGCAGACCCGAACGTTCCTGGTTGTACATGGTGTACGTGATGGCATGCATGAATGACACCAAATTTTAGCATGGTGTGCCATGCCCACGGAGTCCCCCACGCAGAGTAGAACGAATTCGGACACAAACGCACGTTGCGTCACGTCCGCGTGGTTTTTAGGGTTTTTTCACCGGGAAAACCCTAGAAATTCATCGAAGGTCAAAATTTGGCATGCAGTTGGCATGGTGGTGGGAGGGTGTGCAGAAAAGTTTTGGCTCGTTGGAGGAGTTGAAAAAAAAAAAAAACCTCTTTCGGACTTGCCCTCCGGCAGACCCGAACGTTCCTGGTTGTACATGTGTACGTTATGGCATGCATGAAATTAACACCAATTTTGGCATGGTTTGTGCATGCCACTGGAGTCCCCACGCAAGTTTAGAAAGAATTCGGACACAACGAATGCACTTGCGTCACGTTTCCCGGAGTTTTTAGGGTTTTTTCACCAGGAAAACCCTAGAAAAGTTCATCGAACGTCGAAATCAACAAAATTGCAGCATGCTTGGCATGGTGGTGGGAGGGTGTGCAAAAGTTTTGGCTCGTTTGGAGGAGTTGTTAAAAAAAACTCTTTCGGACTTGCCCTCCGGCACGACCCGAACGTTCCTGGTTTTACATGGTACGATGATGGCATGCAGAAATGACAAACCAAATTTAGGCATGGTTGTGTGCATGCCCACTGAGTCCCCCACGCAAATTAGAACGAATTCGGCACCAAACGCACGTTGCGTCACGTCCGGCAGTGTTTTTAGGGTTTTTCCACCTAAAAACCCTAGAAAATTCATCGAACGTCGAAAATCAATCGAAAATTGGCATGCATGCTTGGCATGGTGGGTGGAGGGTGTGAAAAAGTTTTGGCTCGTTTGGAGGATGAAAAAAAAAGCCTCTTTCTTGGACTTGCCCTCCGCAGACCCGAACTTTCCTGGTTGTACATGGTGTAACTGATGGCATGCATGAAATGTCACCAAATTTTTGGCATGTGTTGCATGCCCACTGGACTCCCCCACGCAAGATTAGAACGAATTCGACACGAAACCATGTTGCGTCACTTCCGGCAGTGTTTTAGGTTTTTTTCACCGGGAAACCCTAGAAAATTCATCGAACTATCGAAAATCAACGAAAATTGGCCTGCAATTCCTTGGCATGGTGGTTGGAGAGTTGTGCAAAAAGTTTTGTGCTCGTTTGGAGGAGTTGTAAAAAAAAACCTCTTTTCGGACATGCCCTCCGGCAGACCCAACTGTTCCTTTTGTACATGTGTTACATGAATGGCATGCATGAAATGACACCAAATTTTTGGCATGGTGTGTGCTGCCCACTGGAGTCCCCCAGCAAGATTAGAAACGAATTCGGACACACGAACGCACGTTGCGTCACTCCGGCAGTGGTTTTAGGGTTTTTTTCACCGGAAAACCCTAGAAAATTCATCGAACGTAAAATCAAGAAAATTGGCATGTCATGCTTGGCATGGTGGTGGGAGGGTGTGCAAAAGTTTTGGCTCTTTGGAGGAGTTGGAAAAAAACCTCTTTCCGGACTTTGCCCTCCGGAGACCAACAACGTTCCCTGGTTTGTACATGGTGTACGTGATGGCATGCCTGAAATAACCAAATTTTGGGCATGTTTGGTGCATGCCCCACTGAGTCCCCCCACGCAGATGTAGAACGAATTCGGACACGAAACGCACTTTGCGTCAGTCCTGCCGCAGTGTTTTTAGTTTTTTTTCACCCGGAAAACCCTAGAAAATTCATCGACGTCGAAAAATCAACGAACTTGGCATGCATGCTTGGCATGGTGGTTGGAGGGTGTGGCAAAAATTTTGGTCGTTTGGAGGAGTTGGAAAAAAAAACCCCTCTTTCGGACTTGCCCTCCGGCAGACACCGAACTGTCCTGGTCGTAATGGGTGTAATTGAGGCAGCATGAAATGACACCAAATTTTGGCATGGTGTGCATGCCCACTGAATCCCCCACGCAAGATTAGAACAATTCGGACACGAAACGCACGTTTGCGTCACGTCCGGCAGTGTTTTAGGGTTTTTTTCACCGGGAAAACCCTAGAAAATTCATCGAACGTCGAAAATTGGCATGCAAGTCTTGGCATGGTGGTGGGAGGGTGTGCAAAAGTTTTGGCTCGTTTGAAGAGTTGAAAAAAAACCTCTTTCGGACTGCCCTCCGGCAGACCCGAACGTTCCTGTTGTACATGGTGTACGTGATGCAATGCATGAAATAACACCAAATTTTGGCATGGTGTGTGCATGCCCACTGGAGTCCCGCAACCAGGTATATAAACGAATTCGACACGAAACGCGTTGCGTCACGTCCGGCAGTATTTTAGGGTTTTTTCAACAGGAAAACCCTAGAATTCATCGAACGTCGAAAAATCAACGAAAATTGGCATGATGTTTGGCATGGTGGTGGGAGGTGTGCAAAAAGTTTTGGCTCGTTTCACGTCCGAGGGCAAAAAAAGAAGTGTTTTAATTAAGGGTGTTGTTCAAATGAATTCACACCAAGGGGGAAAACCCTAGCAGAAGGTTCTCGAATGTCTAAATTGGCATGCATGCTTGGTCATGGTGTGGGTGGGAAAGGGGTGGGTGTTCAAAAGGTTTGTGGAACTCGGTTGAAGGAGTTAGAAAAAAAAACCTCATTTCGTGACTTGTCCCTGGGGCGAAAGAGCCGGCGGTACCCGGAAAGAGTTCCACAAGTTGGTAACCAATGATGTACAGTGACTGGCTGGCATGAAGAAGCCCGAAGAGCTTATTGGCATGGTGTGTTTGGTTAATCGATGGACCCAGACTGGAGGGGTCAACGGCGGGCACCGCAAGTTAGAAAGAATTCGGAAACACGAAATAGCACATATATCGTCACGTCCAGGAAAAAGAAAAAAGTCTTTGTATTAGTTTAATTCACCAAAATACAAACCCTAAGAAATTCATACGAACGTCAAAATACACGAAAATTGGCATAGCATAGACTTTGCAAAATGGTGGTGGGAGGGAAAAATGTGACAAAAAAAGTTTTATGTGCATCGTTTGGAGGAGTTGGAAAAAAAAAGCTAACTTTCTCGGACTTGCCCTCAAACAGAAGTCCGACCCGAACGTTCACGTGGGTAAATGTCACAGTGTAAAACGTGAGGGCAGGCAAGAAAAGGCACACAATTTTGCAAATGGATAGTATTTGTGCATCCCACATAAAGCGTCCCCCATCAGGCACGAATCCAATGAATTCGGAAGCCCCAAACGCTCGTGCGTCACTATCCGGCAGGGTTTTAGTAAAGGGTTTTGTTTCACGCCGAAAAAACCCTGGGGGAGAAAATATCAGCGGGAACAGGAGGGAAGGAAACGTCAAAAAATCCAATATGAAACTGGCAGAATGCAAGTATAAAAAAAAATAAGAAGAAAAGTACTTGAGCCTGGTGGTGTGAGGAATGTTGGGTGCAAAAAGTTTGGAAAGGGGTCTGGTTGGGTAGCTGGTAAAAAAAACCATCTTTAACGGACATTGCCATCCAGGCAACCCGAACGTATCCATGTGCCAAATAACATAAGGGTGGTACACGAAAAAAATGATGGCTGAAACAAAAAATGACAACTGTGGCCAGGACAACAAAGGAAAAAAAAGGGAGGGGGAACAAATTTTTGGAACAACAATGGTGTTGCATGCCCACTGGACTCCCCCACGACAAAGATAAAATAGAAAACGAATCTCGGACCGAAACGCATGTTTGGTCAACGTTCGGGCGTGTTTTAAGGGTTTTTGTTTCACAGGGAAAAAAACCCTAGAGAAATTCATCGAACGTCGAAAATCAACAAAAAGTGTCATGCATGCTTGGCATGGTGGTGGAGGTGTGTCAAAAAAGTTTTGGCTCGTTTGGAGGAGGTGCAAAAAAACCTCTTTCTCGGACTGCCCTCACGGCAACCCGAACGTTCCAGTGGTTTATACTGAGGTGACATGATGACTGCCTGAAATGACACCAAATTTGGGCATGGTGTGTGCATGCCCACTGGAGTCCGCAACGCAAGATTCGAACGAATTCGGACACCAACGCACGTTGCTTCACGTCCGGACGTTGTTTTAGGGTTTTTTCACCGTGGAAAACCTACGAAATTCATCGAACAGTGGAAATACAACGAAAATTGACAGCATGCTTGGACATGGTGGGATGTGGAGGGTGTGCAAAAAGTTTGTGGCTCGTTTGTCAGGGAGTTGAAAAAAAGCCTCTTTCGACTTGTCCTAGATGAGAGGCCCAACGTTCCTGGTTGTACATGGTGTACAGTGTGTGAGGATGAAATCAAACCAAATTTTGGCATGGTGTGGTGCACGCCCACTGGAGTCCCCCACACAAGTATGAAAACGAATTCGGAACGAAACGCACTTTGTGGTCTTACCGTGGCAGTGTTTATGGTTTTTTCACCGGGAAAACCCTAGAAAAATTCATCGAACGTCGAAAATCAACGAAAATTGGCATGCATGCTTGCCATGGTGTTGGAGGGTGTGCAAAAGAGTTTTGGCTCGTTTGGAGGAGTTGGAAAAAAAAACCTCTTTCGAGACATTGCCCTACCGGCAGACCCGAACGTTCCTGGTTGTACATGGTGTACGTATGGCATGCATGAAATGACAGACAAAACAAATTTTTGGCATGGGTGTGCATGCCCCTGGGATCCCCCAAACAATATTAGAACGAATTCTGGAACACAAACGCACGTTGCGTCACGTCCGCAGTGTTTTAGGGTTTTTTTCACCCGGTGAAAACCCTAGAAAATTCATCGAAACGGAAATTCGCAAATTGACATCAAGCTTGGCATGTGGTGGGAAGGTTTGCAAAATTTTGGCTCATTAGAGGAAAAGTTGAATAAATGAAAACCTCTTTGAGGAAGCCCTCGAAAAACAAGGCAGAGACTTACGGAAGAGTAATTCCTGGTTTTACATGGTTACGTGGATGGATTCATGAAATAACACCAAATTTGGGCATGGTGTGTGCATCCCACTGGAGTACCCCGCACGCAGTGTATAAGACGACATTCGGACCACGAACGCATGTGCGTCATGTCCGGACAGTCCTTTTAGTGGTTTTTTCACCGGAAAAACCCATAGAAAATTCATCGAACGTCGAAAATAACACAAAATATCATCATGAATGGTTTGGCAAGGTGGTGGGAGGTTGTGCAAAAAGTTTGCTCGTTTGGAGGATTAGTAAAAAAAAACCTCTTTCGGACTTGCCCTCGGTCCGAGCGAACGTTTCCTGGATTCTACTGGTGTACGTGATGGCATGCATGAAATACCACAATTTTGGCATGGTGGTGTGCAGCCCACTCAGTCCCCCCGCAAGTTATAACGAATTCGAGTACGGAAAGCGAAACGCAGTTGCGTCACATCCGCAGTTTTTTAGGGTGTTTTCCCGGAAAGGAAAACCCTAGAAATATTCCGAACGTCAAAAATCAACGAAAATTGGCATGCATGCTTGCATGGTGGTCGGGAGGAGGTGGCAAAAGTTTTGGCTGTTTGGAGAAGTGAAAAAAAGCTGTCTTTCGGATGCCCTCGAACGGAGACCATGATCTGGTTTACATGGTGTACGTGATGGCATGCATGAAAATGACACCAAAATTTTGGCATGGTGTGCGTCCCCCTGGCGGTCCCCTCACGCAAGATTAGAACGATTCGGACACGAAACGCACGTGCGTCACGTCCGAGCAGTGATTTAGGGTTTTTCACCGGGAACACCCTAGAAAATTCATTCGAACGGTCGAAAATTGGCATGCAGCTGCATGGTGGGGGGGGTGTGCAAAAAGTTGGCTTGTTTGGAGGGTTGGAAAAAAAACCTCTTTCGGACGTTGCCCCCGGTAGACCAAGGTTCCTGGTTGTACATGGTGTACGTGATGGCATGCATGATAAAACACGAATTTTGGCATGGTGTGTGCACCGCCCACTGGGAGTCCCCACGCAAGATTAGAACGAATTCGACACGAAACGCCGCTTGCGTCACGTCCGGCAGTGTTTTAGGGTTTTTCACCGGGAAAACCTAGAAAACTCATCGAACGTCGAAAATCAACGAAAATGGCATGCTGCTTGGCATGGTGGTGGGAGGGTGTGCAAAAAGTTTGTGCTCTTTGGAGGAGTTGAAAAAAACTCTTTCGGACTTGCCTCCGGGACCCGAACGTTCCTGTTGTACATGGTGTACGTGATGCATGCATGAAAATGACACCAAATTTTGCATGGGCGTGTGCATGCCCACTGAGTCCCCCACCAAGATTAGAAATGATCGGACACGAAACGCACTTGCGTCACGTCCGGCAGTGTTTTTAGGGTTTTTTCACCGGGAAAACCCTAGAAAAATCATCGAAACATCACAAAATTGCATGCATGCTTGGCATGGTGGTGGGAGGGTGTGCAAAACGTTTGGCTCATTTGAGGAGTTGGAAAAAAAACTCTTTCGGACATGCCCTCCGGCAGAGCCGAACGTTCCTGGTTGTACAGGTGTACGTGTGGCATGCATTGAAATGAACACCAAATTTTGGCATGGTGGGTGCATGCCCACTGGAGTCCCACGCAAGTTAAACGAATTCGGCACGAACGCACGTTGCTGAGGAGGTTATGAAGCGAGTTCAGGGAAAAATTCAAAAACTCACTGGGAAATTGTGGAGGAAAGAAGGTAGGGAGTGGTGATAGAGAACGAAAAGAAGAAGTGTTGGATGTGGGGGGGAGGTGGTAGAGGGGCAAAGTTTGCTCTAAAGAGGGGTTGGAAAGCTGACTTTGTCAAAAGGGCAAGTGATGGACAAAAAACGGAAGGGCAAGGTGTGGGGGGTGATGAAGAAGATAATGAATCGAAGAGGGAGGAATAATTCAAGCACTTGGGGGGGTCAGGAGGACTAGGTTTATTCGGGATAAGCTTCTTTCCTTCCAATGTTTCTTTTTTTTATTGCACCGGAAAACCCTAGAAACTTCATCGAACGTCGAAAATCAACCAAAATTAGCATGCAGTTGCCATGGTGGTGGGAGGTTGTGCAAAAAGTTTGGCTCGTTTGGAGGAGTGTGAAAAAAAAACCTCTTTCGGACTTGCCCTCCTGCAGACCGAAACGTTCCTGGTTTACATGGTGGACATGATGGAATGCATGAAATAACACGAAATTTTGCATGGTGTGTGCATGCCCACTCGAGTCCCCCACGCAAGTTTAGAACGAATTTCGGACAGAACGCACGTTGCGTCACATCGGCAGTTGTTTTAGGGTGTTTTCACTCGGGAAAACCTTCTAAAAATTCATCGAACTGTCAAAAATCAACGAAAATTGGCATGCATGCTTGGCATGTGGCGGGAGGGTGTGCAAAAGTTTTGGTCGTTTGGAGAAGTTAAAAAAAAGCTCTTTCGGAATTGCCCTCGGGAGACCCGAAGATCCTGGTTGTACATGGTGTACGTGATGGCATGCATGAAATGACACCAAATTTTGGCATGGTGTGCGCATGCCCACTGGATCAACGCAAGATTAGAACGAGTTTCGGACACGAACGCACGTTGACGCACGTCCGACAGGGTTTTAGGGTTTTTTTCACCGGAAAACCTAGGAAAATTCATCGAGGTCCCGAAAATTGGCATGCTTGCTTGGGCATGGGTGGTGGGGAGGGTGTGCAGAAATTTTGGCTCGTTGAGTGAGTTGGAAAAAAAAAAAAACCTTCTTTCGGACTTGCCCTCCGGCAGACCCGAAGGTTCCCGGTTTGTACATGGTGTAACGGTGATGGCATGCATGAAATAAACACGGAAATTGTGGCATGTGTGTGGCATACCCATCACTGGAAGTTCCCCCACGCAAGTTTTAGAAAGAATTCGTACACGAATGCACATTGCTGCACTTCCGGAGTATTTTTAGGGTTTTTTCAAGGAACGTTCGGGTCTGCCGGAGGGCAAGTCCGAAAGAGGTTTTTTTTTCAAATCCTCCAAACGAGCCAAAACTTTTTGCACAACCTCCCACCACCATGCCAAACATTCATGCTAATTTTTGTTGATTTTTCGACGTTCGATGAAGTTTCTAGGGTTTTTCCGGTGAAAAAACCCTAAAAGACTGCCGGACATGACGCAACATGCGTTTCGTGTCCGAATTCGTTTTATACCTGCGTGCGGGACTCCAGTGGGCATGCACACACCATGCCAAAATTTGGTGTTATTTCATGCATGCCATCACGTACACCATGTACAACCAGGAACGTTCAGCTCTGCCGGAGGGCATGTCCGAAAGAGGTTTTTTTTTCCAACTCCTTCAAATGAGCCAAAACTTTTTGCACACGCTCCCACCACCATGCCAAGCTTGCATGCCAATTTTCGATGTTCGATGAATTTTCTAGGGTTTTCCCGGTGAAAAAAACCCTAAAACACTGCCGGACGTGACGCAACGTGCGTTTCGTGTCCGAATTCGTTCTAATCTTGCTTGGGGGACTCCAGTGGGCATGCACACGCCATGCCAAAATTTGGTGTCATTTCATGCATGCCATCACGTACACCATGTACAACCAGGAACGTTCGGGTCTGCCGGAGGGCAAGTCCGAAAGAGGTTTTTTTTTCACTCCTACAAACGGCCAAACTTTTTGCACACCCTCCCACCACATGCCAGCATGCATGCCAATTTCGTTGATTTTCGACGTTCGATGAATTTTCTAGTTTTTTCCGGTGAAAAAAACCCTAAAACACTTCCGGACGTGACGCATGTCATTTCATGTCCGAATTCTTCTAACTTGCGTGGGGGACTCCAGTGGGTTGCACACACCATGCCAAAATTTCGTGTTATTTCATGCATGCCATCACGTACACCATGTACAACCAGGAACCTTCGGGCGGAGTTGCCGGTGGGGGGGTGGGACCCCCATGACGAACATGCGGTTTCGTGTCCGAATTCGTTTTACTACCTGCGTGCGGGACTCCAGTGGGCTGCACGCACACCCCACACATGCCAAAATTTGGTGTTTATTTCATGCATGCCATCGACTACACATGTAACCAGGAACGTTCAGGCTCTGGGGGCCGGAGGGCATGCCGAAGAGGTTTTTTTTTCCAACTCCTTCAAATGAGCCAAAAACTTTTTGCACACGCTCCCACCACCTGCCAAGCTTGCATGCCAATTTTTCGATGTTCAGATGATTTTCTAGGGTTTTCCCGGTGAAAAAAACCCTTAAAACACTGCCGGACGTGACGCAACGTGCGTTTCGTGTCCGAATTCGTTCTAATCTGCTTGGGGGACTCCAGTGGGCATGCACACCGCCATGCCAAAATTTGGTGTCATTTCATGCATGCCATCACGTACACCATGTACAACCAGGAACGTTCGGGTCTGCCGGAGGGCAAGTCCGAAAGAGGTTTTTTTTTCCAACTCCTCCAAACGAGCCAAATCTTTTGCACACCCTCCAACCACCATGGCAGCATGCATGCCAATTTTCGTGATTTTGACGTTTCGATGAATTTTCTAGGGTTTTCCCGGTGAAAAAAACCATAAAACCACTGCCGGAAATGACGCAAAGTGCGTTTGTGTCCGAATTCGTTCTAATCTGTGGGGGACTCCAGTGGGCGTGCACACACCGAGCCAAAATTTGGTATTATTTCATGCATACCATCACGTCACATGTACAACCAGGAACGTTGGGTCTCCCGGAGGACAAGTCCGAAGAGGCCTTTTTTTCAACTCTACAAAATGAGCCAAAACTTTTTGCACACCCTCCCACCACCATGCCAAGCATGCATCAATTTTCGTTGATTTTCCACGTTCGATGAATTTTCTAGGGTTTTCCGGTGAAAAACCCTAAACACTGCCGGACGTGACGCAACTGCGTTTGGTGTCCGAATTCGTTCGAATCTTGCGTGGGCGGACTCCAGTGGGCATGCACAACCATGCCCAAATTTGGTGTCATTTCATGCATGTCACATGTTCACCATGTATAACCAGGAACGTTCGGGTCTGCCGGAGGGCATGTCCGAAAGAGGTTTTTTTTGCAACTCCTCCAAACGAGCAAAAACTTTTTGCACACCCTCCACCACCATGCCAAGAATGCATGCCAATTTTGTTGATTTTCGACGTTCGATGAATTTTCTAGGGTTTTCCCTGTGAAAAAACCCTAAACACACGCCGAACGTGACGCAACATGCGTTTCGTGTCCGAATTCGTTCTAATCTTGCGTGGGGGAGTCCAGTGGGCATGCACACACCATGCCAAAATTTGGTGACTTTCATGCATGCCATCAGTATACACCATGTAGGACCAGGAACGTTCGGGTCTGCCGGATGGCAAGTCCGAAAGAGGTTTTTTTTCCAGCTCCTCCAACGCGACCCAAACTTTTCCACACCCTCCCACCACCATGCCAAGCATGCATGCCATTTTCAATGATTTTGACGTCCGATGAATTTTCTAGGGTTTTTCGGGTGAAAAAACCCTAAAACACACTGCCGGACGTGACGCAACGAGCGTTTGGTGTCGCGAATTCATTGTTTCTTGCGTGGGGGACTCTATGGGCATGCACAACCATGCTAAAATTTGGTGTCATTTCATGCATGCCATCACGTACACTGTGTACAACCAGAACGTCGGTCTGCCGGAGGGCAAGTCCGAAAGAGTTTTTTTCAACTCTCCAAACGAGCCAAAACTTTTTGCACACCCTCCCCACCATGCCAAGCATGCATGCCAATTTTCGTTGATTTCGACGTTCGATGACTTTTCTAGGGTTTCCTGGTGAAAAAACCCTAAAATACTTCGGACGTGACGCAATGTGCATTTCGTGTCCGAATTCTTCTAAACTTGCGTGGGGGACTCCAGTGGGTATGCACACACATGCCAAAATTTTGTGTTATTTCATGCATGCCATCACGTACCCATGTACACCGGGACCTTCGGGTCTGCCGGAGGGCAAGTCCGAAAGAGGTTTTTTTTTCAACTCCTCCAACGAGCCAAAACTTTCTGCACACCCTCCCACCACCATGCCAAGCATGCATGCCAATTTTCGACCTTCGATGAATTTTCTAGGGTTTCCCGTGAAAAAACCCTAAAACACTGTCGGACGTGACGCAACGTGCGTTTCGTGTCCGAACTCGTTCTAATCTTGCGGGGTGACTCCAGTGGGATGCGCACACCATGCCAAAATTTGGTGTCATTCATGCATGCCATCACGTACACCATGTACAACCAGGATCATTCGAGTCTCCCGGAGGGCAATTCCGAAAGAGGCTTTTTTTTCAACTTCTCCAAACGAGCCAAAACTTTTTGCACACCCTCCCCCACCATGCCAAGCATGCATGCCAATTTTCGTTGATTTTCGACGTTCGATGAATTTCTAGGGTTTTTCCCAGTGAAAACACCCTAAAACACTGCCGGATGTGACGCAACGTGCGTTTCGTGTCCGAATTCGTTCTAAACTTGCGTGGGGGACTCGAGTGGGCATGCACACACCATGCCAAAATTTCGTGTTTTTTTCATGCTCCATCATGTACACCATGTAGAACCAGGAACGTTCGGGTCTGCGGAGGGCAAGTCCGAAAGAGGTTTTTTTTCAACTCCTCCAAACGAGCCAAAACTTTTTGCACAACCTCCCACCACCATGCCAAACATGCATGCTAATTTTTGTTGATTTTTCGACGTTCGATGAAGTTCTAGGGTTTTCCGGTGAAAAAACCCTAAAACACTGCCGGACATGACGCAACGTGCGTTTCGTGTCCGAATTCGTTTTATACTTGCGTGCGGGACTCAGTGGGCATGCACACACCATGCCAAAATTTGGTGTCATTTCATGCATGCCATCACGTTACACCGTGTACAACTAGAAGTTCGGGTATGTAGGAGGGCAAGTCCGAAAAAGTTTTTTTTCCAACTCCTCCAAACGAGCCAAAAAAATTTGCACACCCTCCCACCACCATGCCAAGCATGCATGCCAATTTTCGTTGATTTTTGATGTTCGATGAATTTTCTAGGGTTTTCCTGTGAAAAAACCCTAAAACACTGCCGGACGTGACGCAATGTGCGTTCGTGTCCGAATTCGTTCTAAACTTGCGTGGGGGACTCCAGTGGGCATGCACACACCATGCCAAAATTTGGTGTTATTGCATGCATGCCATCACGTACACCATGTACAACCAGGAACGTTCGGGTCTGCCGGAGGGCAAGTCCGAAAGAGGATTTTTTTTCAACTACTCCAAACGAGCCAAAACCTTTTGCACACCCTCCCACCACCATGCCAAGCATGCGTGCCAATTTTCGTTTTTTTCGACGTTCGATGATTTTTCTAGGGTTTTCCGGTGAAAAAACCCTAAAACACTTCCGGAGTGACGCAATGTGCGTTTCGTGTCCGTATTCGTTTGAATCTCGTCGCGGGAGACTCCAGTGGGCTAGCACATACCATGCCAAATTTTGGTGTCATTCATGCATGCCATCACGTACACCATGTACAACCAGGAACGTTCGGGTCCCGGAGGGCAAGTCCGAAAGAGGCTTTTTTTCAACTCCTCCAACGAGCCAAAACTTTTTGCCACCCTCCCACCACCATGTCAAGCATGCC
>CM022297.1:529377735-529396352 GCA_011799875.1 Thinopyrum elongatum
TGCATGCCAATTTTCGTTGATTTTCCACGTTCGACGAAATTTCTAGGGTTTTCACCGTGAAAAAACCCTAAAACACTGCCGGACGTGACGCAACGTGCGTTTGGTGCCCGAATTCGTTCTAATCTTGCGTGGGGGACTCCAGTGGGCATGCACACACCATGCCTAAATTTGCTGTCATTTCATGCATGTCATCATGTACACCATGTATAACCAGGAACGTTCGGGTCTGCCGGAGGGCAAGTCCGAAAGAGGTTTTTTTTGCAACTCCTCCAAACGAGCCAAAACTTTTTGCAGACCCTCCCAACACCATGCCAAGAATGCATGCCAATTTTCGTTGATTTTCGACGTTCGATGAATTTTCTAGGGTTTTCCCTGTGAAAAAAACCCTAAAACACCGCCGAACGTGACGCAACATGCGTTTCGTGTCCTAATTCGTTCTAACCTAAAACACTTCCGGACGTGACGCAATGTGCATTTCATGTCCGAATTCTATCTAAACTTGCGTGGGGGACTCCAGTGGGTATGCACACACCATGCCAAAAATTCGTGTTATTTCATGCATGCCATCACGTACACCATGTACAACCAGGGACCTTCGGGTCTGCCGGAGGGCAAGTCCGAAAGAGGTTTTTTTTTCAACTCCTCCAAACGAGCCAAAACTTTTTGCACAACCTCCCACCACCATGCCAAACATGCATGCTAATTTTTGTTGATTTTTCGACGTTCGATGAAGTTTCTACGTTTTTCCCAGTGAAAAAACCTAAAACACTGCTGGACATGACGCAACGTGCGTTTCGTGTCCAAATTCGTTTTATACTTGCGTGCGGGACTCCAGTGGGCATGCACACACCATGCCAAAATTTGGTGTTATTTCATGGATGCCATCATGTACACCATGTACAACCAGGAACGTTCGGCTCTGCCGGAGGGCAAGTCCGAAAGAGGTTTTTTTTTCCAACTCCTTCAAATGAGCCAAAACTTTTTGCACACCCTCCCGCAACCATGCCAAGACTGCATGCCAATTTTCGTTGATTTTGACGTTCGATGAATTTTCTAGGGTTTTCCCATGAAAACACCCCTAAAACACTGCCGGATGTGACGCAACGTGCGTTTCGTGTCCGAATTCGTTCTAAACTTGCGTGGGGGACTCGAGTGGGCATGCACACACATGCCAAAATTTCTGTTATTTCATGCATGCCATCACGTACACCATGTAGAACAGGAACTTTCGGGTCTGCCGGAGGGCAAGTCCGAAAGAGGTTTTTTTTTCAACTCCTCCAAACGAGCCAAAACTTTTTGCACAACCTCCCACCACCATGCCAAACGTGCATGCTAATTTTGTTGATTTTTCGACGTTCATGAAGTTTCTAGGGTTTTCCCGTGAAAAAACCCTAAACACTGCCGGACAATACGCAACATCGTTTCGTGTCCGAATTCGTTTTATACTTGCGTGCGGGACTCCAGTGGCATGCACACACCATGCCAAAATTTGGTGTTATTGCATGCATGCCATCACGTACACCATGTACAACCAGGAACGTTCGGCTCTGCCGGGGGCAAGTCCGAAAGAGGTTTTTTTTTCCAACTCCTTCAAATGAGCCAAAACTTTTGGCACACCCTCCCACCACCATGCCAAGCTTGCATGCAATTTTCGATGTTCGATGAATTTTCTAGGTTTTCCCGGTGTAAAAAACCCTAAAACACACTGCCGGACGTGACGCAACGTGCGTTTCATGTCGAATTCGTTCTAATCTTGCGTGGGGGACTCCAGTGGGCATTCACACACCATGCCAAATTTGGTGTCATTTCATGCATGCCATCACATACTCCATGTACAACCAGGAACGTTCGGGTCTCCCGGAGGGCAATTCCGATAGATGCTTTTTTTCAACTTCTCCAAACGAGCCAAAACTTTTTGCACCCCTCCCACCCCATGCCGCATGCAGGCCAATTTTCGTTGATTTTCGATTCGATGAATTTTCTAGGGTTTTCCCGGTGAAAAAACCCTAAAACACTGCCGAACGTGACGCAAAGTGCGTTTCGTGTCCGAATTCATTCTTATCTTGCGTGGGGGACTCTAGTGGGCATGCACAAACCATGCTAAAATTTGGTGTCATTTCATGCATGCCATGACGTACACCGTGTACATCCAGGAACGTTCGGCTCTGCCGGAGGGCAAGTCCGAAAGAGTTTTTTTCCAACTCCTCCAAACGAGCCAAAACTTTTTGCACACCCCCAACCACCATGGCAAGCATGCATGCCATTTTCGTTGATTTTCACGTTCGATGAATTTCTAGGGTTTCCCGGTGAAAAAAACCTAAAACACTGCCGGAAATGACGCAAAGTGCGTTTTGTGTCCGAATTCGTTCTAATCTTGTGGGGGGACTCCAGTGGGCTGGCACACACCATGC
Source organism: Thinopyrum elongatum (assembly GCA_011799875.1). Classification (NCBI taxonomy): domain Eukaryota; kingdom Viridiplantae; phylum Streptophyta; class Magnoliopsida; order Poales; family Poaceae; genus Thinopyrum; species Thinopyrum elongatum. Next base: position 529,380,147 of record CM022297.1, read on the forward strand.
CAAAATTGGTATTATTCATGCATACCATCACGTACACCATGTACAACAGGAACGTTGGGTCTCCCGGAGGACAAGTCCGAAAGAGGCCTTTTTTCAACTCCTACAAAGAGCCAAAACTTTTTGCACACCCTCCCACCACCATGCCAAGCATGCATGTCAATTTTCGTTGATTTTCCACGTTCGATGAATTTTCTAGGGTTTTCACGGTGAAAAAACCCTAAAACACTGCCGGACGTGACGCAACGTGCGTTTGGTGTCCGAATTCGTTCAATCTTGCGTGGCGGACTCCAGTGGGCATGCACACACCATGCCCAAATTTGGTGTCATTTCATGCATGTCATCATGTACACCATGTATAACCAGGAACGTTGGTCTGCCGGAGGGCATGTCCGAAAGAGGTTTTTTTTGCAACTCCTCAAACGAGCCAAAACTTTTTGCACACCCTCCACCACCATGCCAGAATGCATGCCAATTTTTGTTGATTTTCGACGTTCGATGAATTTCTAGGGTTTTCCTGTGAAAAAAACCCTAAAACAACGCCGAACGTGACGCAACATGCGTTTCGTGTCCGAATTCGTTTAATCTGCGTGGGGGATCCAGTGGGCATGCACACACCATGCCAAAATTTGGTGACATTTCATGCATGCCATCAGTACACCATGTAGGACCAGGAACGTTCGGGTCTGCCGAGGGCAAGTCCGAAAGAGGTTTTTTTTCCAGCTCCTCCAACCGACCCAAACTTTTTCCAACCCTCCCACCACCATGCCAAGCATGCATGCCAATTTTCAATGATTTTTGACGTCGATGAATTTCTAGGGTTTTCGCGGTGAAAAAACCCTAAACACTGCCGGACGTGACGCAACGAGCGTTTGGTGTCCGAATTCATGTTATCTTGCGTGGGGGACTCTAGTGGGCATGCACAAACCATGCTAAAATTTGGTGTCATTTCATGCATGCCATCACGTACACTGTGTACAACCAGGAACGTTCGGGTCTGCCGGAGGGCAAGTCCGAAAGAGTTTTTTCCAACTCCTCCAAACGAGCCAAAACTTTTTGCACACCTCCCACCACCATGCCAAGCATGCATGCCAATTTCGTTGATTTTCGACGTTCGATGACTTTTCTAGGGTTTTCCTGGTGAAAAAACCTAAAATACTTCCGGACGTGACGCAATGTGCATTTCGTGTCCGAATTCTTTCTAAACTGCGTGGGGGATCCAGTGGGTATGCAACACACCATGCCAAAATTTGTGTTATTTCATGCATGCCATCACGTACACCATGTACAACCAGGAACCTCGGGTCTGCCGGAGGGCAAGTCCGAAAGAGGTTTTTTTTTCAACTCCTCCAAACGAGCAAAACTTTCTGCACACCTCCCACCACCATGCCAAGCATGCATGCCAATTTTCGACCTTCGATGAATTTTCTAGGGTTTCCGGTGGAAAAAACCTAAAAACTGTCGGACGTGACGCAACAGTGCGTTTCGTGTCCGAACTCGTTCTAATTTGGGTGGGGACTCCAGTGGGCATAGCGCACACCATGCCAAAATTGGGTCATTTCATGCATGCCATCACGTACACCATGTACAACCAGGATCATTCGAGGTCTCCCGGAGGGCCATCCGAAAGAGGCTTTTTTTTCAACTTCTCCAAACGAGCCAAAACTTTTGCACACCCTCCCGCCACCATGCCAAGCATGCATGCCAATTTTCGTTGATTTTCGACGTTCGATGAATTTCTAGGGTTTTCCCAGTGAAAACAACCTAAAACACTGCCGGATGTGACGCACAGTGCGTTTCGTGTCCGAATTCGTTCTAAACTTGCGTGGGGGACTCGAGGGGCATGCACACACCATGCCAAAAATTCGTGTTATTTCATGCATGCCATCACGTACACCATGTACAACCAGGGACCTTCGGGTCTGCCGGAGGGCATGTCCGAAAGAAGTTTTTTTTCAACTCCTCCAAACGAGCCAAAACTTTTTGCACAACCTCCCACCACCATGCCAAACATGCATGCTAATTTTTGTTGATTTTTCGACGTTCGATGAAGTTTCTACGTTTTTCCCAGTGAAAAAACCTAAAACACTGCTGGACATGACGCAACGTGCGTTTCGTGTCCAAATTCGTTTTATACTTGCGTGCGGGACTCCAGTGGGCATGCACACACCATGCCAAAATTTGGTGTTATTTCATGGATGCCTTCATGTACACCATGTACAACCAGGAACGTTCGGCTCTGCCGGAGGGCAAGTCCGAAAGAGGTTTTTTTTTCCAACTCCTTCAAATGAGCCAAAACTTTTTGCACACCCTCCCACCACCATGCCAAGCTTGGATGCCAATTTTCGATGTTCGATGAATTTTCTAGGGTTTTCCCGGTGAAAAAAACCCTAAAACACTGTCGACGTGACGCAACATGCGTTTCGTGTCCGAATTCGTTCTAATCTTGCGTGGGGGACTCCAGTGGGCATGCACACACCATGCCAAAATTTGGTGTCATTTCATGCATGCCATCACGTACACCATGTACAACCAGGAACGTTCGGGTCTCCCGGATGGCAATTCCGATAGATGCTTTTTTTTCAACTTCTCCAAACGAGCCAAAACATTTTGCACACCCTCCTACCACCATGCCAAGCATGCATGCCAATTTTCGTTGATTTTTGACATTCGATGAATTTTCTAGGGTTTTCCCGGTGAAAAAACCCTAAAACACTGCCGAACGTGACGCAAAGTGCGTTTCGTGTCCGAATTCATTCTTATCTTGCGTGGGGGACTCTAGTGGGCATGCACAAACCATGCTAAAATTTGGTGTCATTTCATGCATGCCATGACGTACACCGTGTACATCCAGGAACGTTCGGCTCTGCCGGAGGGCAAGTCCGAAAGAGTTTTTTTCCAACTCCTCCAAACGAGCCAAAACTTTTTGCACACCGTCCCACCACCATGGGAAGTATGCATGCCAATTTTCGTTGATTTTCGACGTTCGATGAATTTTCTAGTTTTTTCCCGGTGAAAAAAACCATAAAACACTGCCGGACAGTGTTATTCATGCATGCCATCACGTACACCATGTACAACCAGGAAAGTTCGGGGTCTCCGGAGGGCAAAGTCCGAAGAGGTTTTTTTTCAACTCTCCAACGAGCCAAAACTTTGCACACCCTCCCACCACCATGCCAAGCATGCATGCCAATTTTCGTTTTTCGACGTTCGATGAATTTTCTAGGGTTTTCCGTGGATGAAAAAACCCTAAAACACTCCGGACTGTGACGCAATGTGCGTTTCGTGTCCGAATTGTGTAATCGTCGCGGGGACTCCAGTGGGCAGCCACAACCATGCCAAAATTTGGTGTCATTTCATGCATGCCATGCATGTACACCATGTAACAACCAGAGAACGTTCGGGTTCTCACGTTGTGAAAAAACCTAAAACACTGCCGGACATGACGCAACGTGCGTTTCGTGTCCAATTCGTTTTATACTTGCGTGCGGGACTCCAGTGGGCATGCACACACCATGCCAAAATTTGGTGTTATTCATGGATGCCATCATGTACACCATGTACAACCAGGAACGTTCGGCTCTGCCGGAGGGCAAGTCCGAAAGAGGTTTTTTTTCAACTCCTCAAATGAGCCAAAACTTTTTGCACACCCTCCCACCACCATGCCAAGCTTGGATGCCAATTTTCGATGTTCGATGAATTTTCTAGGGTTTTTCCGGTGAAAAAAACCCTAAAACACTGCGACGTGACGCAACATGCGTTTCGTGTCCGAATTCGTTTAATCTTGCGTGGGGGACTCAGTGGGCATGCACACACCATGCCAAAATTTGGTGTCATTTCATGCATGCCATCACGTACACCATGTACAACCAGGAACGTTCGGGTCTCCCGGAGGGCAATCCGATAGATGCTTTTTTTCAACTTCTCCAAACGAGCCAAAACTTTTGCACACCCTCCACCACCATGCCAAGCATGCATGCCAATTTCGTTGATTTTTGACATTCGATGAATTTCTAGGGTTTTCCCGGTGAAAAAAAACCTAAAACACTGCCGAACGTGACGCAAAGTGCGTTTCGTGTCCGATTCATTCTATCTTGCGTGGGGGACTCTAGTGGGCTGCACAAACCATGCTAAAATTTGGTGTCATTTCATGCATCAACGTACACCGTGTACACCAGGAACGTTCGGCTCGCCGGAGGGCAAGTCCGAAAGAGTTTTTTTCCAACTCCTCCAAACGAGCCAAAACTTTTTGCACACCTCCCACCACCATGGGAAGATGCATGCCAATTTTCGTTGATTCGACGTTCGATGAATTTTCTAGTTTTTTCGGTAAAAAAACCAAAAAACATGCCGGACATGACGCAAAGTGCGTTTGTGTCCGAATTCGTTCTAATCTTGTGTGGGGGACTCCAGTGGGCGTGCACAACCATGCAAAATTGGTATTATTTCATGCATCCATCAAGTACACATGTACAACCAGGAACGTTGGGTCTCCGGAGGGCAAGTCCGAAAGAGGCCTTTTTCAACTCCTACAAACGAGCCAAAACTTTTTCACAACCCTCCACACATGCCAAGCATGCATGTCAATTTTCGTTGATTTCCACGTTCGATGAATTTTCTAAGGTTTTCACGGTGAAAAAACCCTAAACACATGCCGGACGGACGCAACGTGTGTTTGGTGTCGAATTCGTTCTAATCTTGCGTGGGGGAATCCAGTGGGCATGCACACACCATGCCTAAATTTGGTGTCATTTCATGCATGTCATCATGTACACCATGTATAACCAGGAACGTTCGGGTCTGCGGAGGGCAAGTCCGAAAGAGGTTTTTTTTGCAAATCCTCCAAACGAAGCCAAAACTTTTTGCCAACATCCCACCACCATGCCAAGAATGCATGCCAATTTTCGTTGATTTCGACGTTCGATGAATTTCAGGGTTTTTCCTGTGAAAAAAACCCTAAAACACCGCCGAACGTGACGCAACATGCGTTTCGTTTCCGAATTCGTTTAATCTTGCTGGGGGATCCAGTGGGCTACACACAACCATGCCAAAATTTGGTGTCATTTCATGCATGCCATCATGTACACCATGTACGACCAGGAACGTTCGGGTCTGCCGGATGGCAAGTCCGAAAGAGGTTTTTTTTTCCAGCTCCTCCAACCGACCCAAAACTTTTTCCACACCATCCCACCACCATACCAATCATGCATGCCAATTTTCAATGATTTTTGATGTTCGATGAATTTTCTAGGGTTTTCCCGATGAAAAACCCTAAAAAGCTGTCGGACGTGACACAACATGCGTTTGGTGTCGGAATTCGTTCTAATCTTGCATGGGGGACTCCAGTGGGCACGCACACACCATGCTAAAATTTGGTGTCATTTCATGGATGCCATCACGTACACCGTGTACAACTAGAAATGTTCGGGTCTGTAGGAGGGCAAGTCCGAAAAAGTTTTTTTTTCCAACTCCTCCAAACGAGCCAAAAAAATTTGCACACCCTCCCACCATCATGCCAATTTTCGTTGATTTTTGATGTTCGATGAATTTTCTAGGGTTTTCCTGGTGAAAAAAACCATAAAACACTGCCGGACATGAAGCAAAGTGCGTTTCGTGTCCGAATTCGTTCTAATCTTGTGTGGGGGACTCCAGTGGGCGTGCACACACCATGCCAAAATTTGGTATTATTTCATGCATACCATCACGTACACCATGTACAACCAGGAATGTTCGGGTCTCCCGGAGGGCAAGTCCGAAAGAGGTTTTTTTTTCCAGCTCCTCCAACCGACCCAAAACTTTTTCCACACCCTCCCACCACCATGCCAAGCATGCATGCCAATTTTCAATGATTTTTTATGTTCGATGAATTTTCTAGGGTTTTCTCGGTGAAAAAACCCTAAAAAACTGTCGGACGTGACACATCATGCGTTTGGTGTCGGAATTCGTTCTAATCTTGCATGGGGGACTCCAGTGGGCACGCACACACCATGCTAAAATTTGGTGTCATTTCATGGATGCCATCACGTACACCGTGTACAACTAGAAATGTTCGGGTCTGTAGGAGGGCAAGTCCGAAAAAGTTTTTTTTTCCAACTCCTCCAAACGAGCCAAAACTTTTTGCACACCCTCCCGCCACCATGCCAAGCATGCATGCCAATTTTCGTTGATTTTCGACGTTCGATGAATTTTCAAGGGTTTTCCCGGTGAAAACACCCTAAAACACTGCCGGATGTGACGCAAGTTGCGTTTCGTGTCCGAATTCGTTCTAAACTTGCGAGGGGGACTCGAGTGGGCATGCACACACCATGCCAAAATTTCGTGTTATTTCATGCATGCCATCACGTACTACATGTAGAACCAGGAACGTTCGGGTCTGCCGGAGGGCAAGTCCGAAAGAGGTTTTTTTTCAACTCCTCCAAACGAGCCAAAACTTTTTGCACAACCTCCCACCACCATGCCAAACATGCATGCTAATTTTTGTTGATTTTTTGACATTCGATGAAGTTTCTAGGGTTTTCCCGGTGAAAAAACCATAAAACACTGCCGGACATGACGCAACGTGCGTTTCGTGTCCGAATTCGTTTTATACTTGCGTGCGGGACTCCAGTGGGCATGCACACACCATGCCAAAATTTGGTGTTATTTCATGCATGCCATCATGTACACCATGTACAACCAGGAACGTTCGGCTCTGCCGGAGGGCAAGTCCGAAAGAGGGTTTTTTTTCCAATTCCTTCAAATGAGCCAAAACTTTTTGCACACCCTCCCACCACCATGCCAAGCTTGGATGCCAATTTTCGATGTTCGATGAATTTTCTAGGGTTTTCCCGGTGAAAAAAACCCTAAAACACTGCCGGACGTGACGCAACGTGCGTTTCGGGGCCGAATTCGTTCTAATCTTGCGTGGGGGACTCCAGTGGGCATGCACACACCATGCCAAAATTTGGTGTCATTTCATGCATGCAATCACGTACACCATGTACAACCAGGAACGTTCGGGTCTTCCGGAGGGCAATTCCGATAGATGCTTCTTTTTCAACTTCTCCAAACGAGCCAAAACTTTTTGCACACCCTCCCACCAACATGCCAAGCATGCATGCCAATTTTCCTTGATTTTCGACATTTGATGAATTTTCTAGGGTTTTCCCGGTGAAAAAACCCTAAAACACTGCCGAACGTGACGCAAAGTGCGTTTCGTGTCCGAATTCATTCTTATCTTGCGTGGGGGACTCTAGTGGGCATGCACAAACCATGCTAAAATTTGGTGTCATTTCATGCATGCCATCACGTACACCGTGTACAACCCGGAACGTTCGGCTCTGCCGGAGGGCAAGTCCGAAAGAGTTTTTTTCCAACTCCTCCAAACGAGCCAAAACTTTTTGCACACCCTCCCACCACCATGGCAAGCATGCATGCCAATTTTCGTTGATTTTCGATGTTCGATGAATTTTCTAGTTTTTTCCCGGTGAAAAAAACCCTAAAACACTTCCGGACGTGACGCAATGTGCATTTCATGTCCGAATTCTTTCTAAACTTGCGTGGGGGACTCCAGTGGGTATGCACACACCATGCCAAAATTTCGTGTTATTTCATGCATGCCGTCACGTACACCATGTACAACCAGGAACATTCGGGTCTGCCGGAGGGCAAGTCCGAAAGAGGCCTTTTTTTCAACTCCTACAAATGAGCCAAAACTTTTTGCACACCCTCCCACCACCATGCCAAGCATGCATGTCAATTTTCGTTGATTTTCCTCGTTCGATGAATTTTCTAGGGTTTTCACGGTGAAAAAACCCTAAAACACTGCCGGACGTGACGCAACGTGTGTTTGGTGTCCGAATTCGTTCTAATCTTGTGTGGGGGACTCCAGTGGGCATGCACACACCATGCCTAAATTTGGTGTCATTTCATGCATGTCATCATGTACACCATGTATAACCAGGAACGTTCGGGTCTGCCGGAGGGCAAGTCCGAAAGAGGTTTTTTTTTGCAACTCCTCCAAATGAGCCAAAACTTTTTGCACACCGTCCCACCACCATGCCAAGAATGCATGCCAATTTTCGTTGATTTTCGACGTTCGATGAATTTTCTAGGGTTTTCCCTGTGAAAAAAACCCTAAAACACCGCCGAACGTGACGCAACATGCGTTTCGTTTCCGAATTCGTTCTAATCTTGCGTGGGCATACACACACCATGCCAAAATTTGGTTTCATTTCATGCATGCCATCATGTACACCATGTACGACCAGGAATGTTCGGGTCTGCCGGAGGGCAAGTCCGAAAGAGGTTTTTTTTTCCAGCTCCTCCAACCGACCCAAAACTTTTTCCACACCCTCCCACCACCATGCCAAGCATGCATGCCAATTTTCAATGATTTTTTATGTTCGATGAATTTTCTAGGGTTTTCCCGGTGAAAAAACCCTAAAAAACTGTTGGACGTGACACAACGTGCGTTTGGTGTCGGAATTCGTTCTAATCTTGCATGGGGGACTCCAGTGGGCACGCACACACCATGCTAAAATTTGCTGTCATTTCATGCATGCCATCACGTACACCGTGTACAACTAGAAATGTTCGGGTATGTAGGAGGGCAATTCCGAAAAAGTTTTTTTTCCAACTCCTCCAAACGAGCCAAAAAAATTTGCACACCCTCCCACCACCATGCCAAGCATGCATGCCAATTTTCGTTGATTTTTGATGTTCGATGAATTTTCTAGGGTTTTCCTGGTGAAAAAACCCTAAAACACTGCCGGACGTGACGCAATGTGCGTTTCGTGTCCGAATTCGTTCTAAACTTGCGTGGGGGACTCCAGTGGGCATGCACACACCATGCCAAAATTTGGTGTTATTTCATGCATGCCATCACGTACACCATGTACAACCAGGAACGTTCGGGTCTGCCGGAGGGCAAGTCCGAAAGAGGTATTTTTTTTCAACTACTCCAAACGAGCCAAAACCTTTTGCACACCCTCCCACCACCATGCCAAGCATGCGTGCCAATTTTCGTTTTTTTCGACGTTCGATGATTTTTCTAGGGTTTTCCCGGTGAAAAAACCCTAAAACACTTCCGGATGTGACGCAATGTGCGTTTCGTGTCCGCATTCGTTGTAATCTTGCGCGGGAGACTCCAGTGGGCTAGCACATACCATGCCAAAATTTGGTGTCATTTCATGCATGCCATCACGTACACCATGTACAACCAGGAACGTTCGGGTCTCCCGGAGGGCAAGTCCGAAAGAGGCTTTTTTTTCAACTCCTCCGAACGAGCCAAAACTTTTTGCACACCCTCCCACCACCATGCCAAGCATGCATGCCAATTTTCGTTGATTTTCCACCTTCGACGAATTTTCTAGGGTTTTCACCGTGAAAAAACCCTAAAACACTGCCGGACGTGACGCAACGTGCGTTTGGTGCCCGAATTCGTTCTAATCTTGCGTGGGGGACTCCAGTGGGCATGCACACACCATGCCTAAATTTGGTGTCATTTCATGCATGTCATCATGTACACCATGTATAACCAGGAACGTTCGGGTCTGCCGGAGGGCAAGTCCGAAAGAGGTTTTTTTTGCAACTCCTCCAAACGAGCCAAAACTTTTTGCACACCCTCCCACCACCATGCCAAGAATGCATGCCAATTTTCGTTGATTTTCGACGTTCGATGAATTTTCTAGGGTTTTCCCTGTGAAAAAAAACCCTAAAACAACGCCGAACGTGACGCAACATGCGTTTCGTGTCCGAATTCGTTCTAACCTAAAACACTTCCGGACGTGACGCAATGTGCATTTCATGTCCGAATTCTATCTAAACTTGCGTGGGGGACTCCAGTGGGTATGCACACACCATGCCAAAAATTCGTGTTATTTCATGCATGCCATCACGTACACCATGTACAACCAGGGACCTTCGGGTCTGCCGGAGGGCAAGTCCGAAAGAGGTTTTTTTTCAACTCCTCCAAACGAGCCAAAACTTTCTGCACACCCTCCCACCACCATGCCAAGCATGCATGCCAATTTTCGACCTTCGATGAGTTTTCTAGGGTTTTCCCGGTGAAAAAACCCTAAAACACTGCCGGACGTGACGCAACGTGCGTTTCGAGTCCGAACTCGTTCTAATCTTGCGTGCGGGACTCCAGTGGGCATGCGCACACCATGCCAAAATTTGGTGTCATTTCATGCATGCCATCACATACACCATGTACAACCAGGATCATTCGAGTCTCCCGGAGGGCAATTCCGAAAGAGGCTTTTTTTTCAACTTCTCCAAACGAGCCAAAACTTTTTGCACACCCTCCCGCAACCATGCCAAGCATGCATGCCAATTTTCGTTGATTTTTGACGTTCGATGAATTTTCTAGGGTTTTCCCAGTGAAAACACCCTAAAACACTGCCGGATGTGACGCAACGTGCGTTTCGTGTCCGAATTTGTTCTAAACTTGCGTGGGGGACTCGAGTGGGCATGCACACACCATGCCAAAATTTCATGTTATTTCATGCATGCCATCACGTACACCATGTAGAACCAGGAACTTTCGGGTCTGCCGGAGGGCAAGTCCGAAAGAGGTTTTTTTTTCAACTCCTCCAAACGAGCCAAAACTTTTTGCACAACCTCCCACCACCATGCCAAACGTGCATGCTAATTTTTGTTGATTTTTCGACGTTCAATGAAGTTTCTAGGGTTTTCCCGGTGAAAAAACCGTAAAACACTGCCGGACATCACGCAACATGCGTTTCGTGTCCGAATTCGTTTTATAGTTGCGTGCGGGACTCCAGTGGGCATGCACACACCATGCCAAAATTTGGTGTTATTGCATGCATGCCATCACGTACACCATGTACAACCAGGAACGTTCGGCTCTGCCGGAGGGCAAGTCCGAAAGAGGTTTTTTTTTCCAACTCCTTCAAATGAGCCAAAACTTTTTGCACACCCTCCCACCACCATGCCAAGCTTGCATGCCAATTTTCGATGTTCGATGAATTTTCTAGGTTTTCCCGGTGAAAAAAACCCTAAAACACTGCCGGACGTGACGCAACGTGCGTTTCATGTCCGAATTCGTTCTAATCTTGCGTGGGGGACTCCAGTGGGCATTCACACACCATGCCAAAATTTGGTGTCATTTCATGCATGCCATCACATACTCCATGTACAACCAGGAACGTTCGGGTCTCCCGGAGGGCAATTCCGATAGATGCTTTTTTTCAACTTCTCCAAACGAGCCAAAACTTTTTGCACACCCTCCCACCACCATGCCAAGCATGCAGGCCAATTTTCGTTGATTTTCGACGTTCGATGAATTTTCTAGGGTTTTCCCGGTGAAAAAACCCTAAAACACTGCCGAACGTGACGCAAAGTGCGTTTCGCGTCCGAATTCATTCTTATCTTGCGTGGGGGACTCTAGTGGGCATGCACAAACCATGCTAAAATTTAGTGTCATTTCATGCATGCCATCACGTACACCGTGTACAACCAGGAACGTTCGGGTCTGCCGGAGGGCAAGTCCGAAAGAGTTTTTTTCCAACTCCTCCAACCGTGTCAAACTTTTTGCACACCCTCCCACCACCATGGCAAGCATGCATGCCAATTTTCGTTGATTTTCGATGTTCGATGAATTTTCTAGGGTTTTCCCGGTGAAAAAAACCATAAAACACTGCCGGACATGACGCAAAGTGCGTTTCGTGTCCGAATTCGTTCTAATCTTGTGTGGGGGACTCCAGTGGGCGTGCACACACCATGCCAACATTTGGTATTATTTCATGCATACCATCACGTACACCATGTACAACCAGGAACGTTTGGGTCTCCCGGAGGGTAAGTCCGAAAGAGGTTTTTTTTTCCAGCTCCTCCAACCGACCCAAAACTTTTTCCACACCCTCCCACCACCATGCCAAGCATGCATGCCAATTTTTAATGATTTTTGACGTTCGATGAATTTTCTAGGGTTTTCCGGGTGAAAAAACCCTAAAACACTGCCGGACGTGACGCAACGTGCGTTTGGTGTCCGAATTCGTTCTTATCTTGCGTGGGGGACTCTAGTGGGCATGCACAAACCATGCTAAAATTTGGTGTCATTTCATGCGTGCCATCACGTACACTGTGTACAACTAGGAACGTTCGGGTCTGCCGGAGGGCAAGTCCGAAAGAGTTTTTTTCCAACTCCTCCAAACGAGCCAAAACTTTTTGCACACCCTCCCACCACCATGCCAAGCATGCATGCCAATTTTCGTTGATTTTCAACATTCGATGAATTTTCTAGGGTTTTCCTGGTGAAAAAACCCTAAAACACTTCCGGACGTGACGCAATGTGCATTTCGTGTCCGAATTCTTTCAAAACTTGCGTGGGGGACTCCAGTGGGTATGCACACACCATGCCAAAATTTCATGTTATTTCATGCATGCCATCACGTACACCATGTACAACCAGGAACCTTCGGGTCTGCCGGATTGCATGTCCGAAAGAGGTTTTTTTTTAACTCCTCCAAACGAGCCGAAACTTTCTGCACACCCTCCCACCACCATGCCAAGCATGCATGCCAATTTTCGACCTTCGATGAATTTTCTAGGGTTTTCCCGGTGAAAAAACCCTAAAACACTGCCGGACGTGACGCAACGCGCGTTTCGTGTCCGAACTCGTTCTAATCTTGCATGGGGGACTCCAGTGGGCATGCGCACACCATGCCAAAATTTGGTGTCATTTCATGCATGCCATCACGTACACCATGTACAACCAGGATCATTCGAGTCTCCCGGAGGGCAATTCCGAAAGAGGCTTTTTTTTCAACTTCTCCAAACGAGCCAAAACTTTTTGCACACCCTCCCGCAACCATGCCAAGCATGCATGCCAATTTTTGTTGATTTTCAACGTTCGATGAATTTTCTAGGGTTTTCCCGGTAAAAACACCCTAAAACACTGCCGGATGTGACGCAACGTGCGTTTCGTGTCCGAATTCGTTCTAAACTTGCGTGGGGGACTCGAGTGGGCATGCACACACCATGCCAAAATTTCGTGTTATTTCATGCATGCCATCACGTACACCATGTAGAACCAGGAACTTTCGGGTCTGCCGGAGGGCAAGTCCGAAAGAGGTTTTTTTTTCAACTCCTCCAAACGAGCCAAAACTTTTTGCAAAACCTCCCACCACCATGCCAAACGTGCATGCTAATTTTTGTTGATTTTTCGACGTTCAATGAAGTTTCTAGGGTTTTCCCGGTGAAAAAACCCTAAAACACTGCCGGACATGACGCAACATGCGTTTCGTGTCCGAATTCGTTTTATACTTGCGTGCGGGACTCCAGTTGGTATGCACACACCATGCCAAAATTTGGTGTTATTGCATGCATGCCATCACGTACACCATGTACAACCAGGAACGTTCGGCTCTGCCGGAGGGCAAGTCCGAAAGAGGTTTTTTTTTTCAACTCCTTCAAATGAGCCAAAACTTTTTGCACACCCTCCCACCACCATGCCAAGCTTGCATGCCAATTTTCGATGTTCGATGAATTTTCTAGGTTTTCCCGGTGAAAAAAACCCTAAAACACTGCCAGACGTGACGCAACGTGCGTTTCATGTCTGAATTCGTTCTAATCTTGCGTGGGGGACTCCAGTGGGCATTCACACACCATGCCAAAATTTGGTGTCATTTCATGCATGCCATCACATACTCCATGTACAACCAGGAACGTTCGGGTCTCCCGGAGGGCAATTCCGATAGATGCTTTTTTTCAACTTCTCCAAACGAGCCAAAACTTTTTGCACACCCTCCCACCACCATGCCAAGCATGCAGGCCAATTTTCGTTGATTTTCGATGTTCGATGAATTTTCTAGGGTTTTCCCGGTGAAAAAACCCTAAAACACTGCCGAACGTGACGCAAAGTGCGTTTCGCGTCCGAATTCATTCTTATCTTGCGTGGGGGACTCTAGTGGGCATGCACAAACCATGCTAAAATTTGGTGTCATTTCATGCATGCCATCACGTACACCGTGTACAACCAGGAACGTTCGGGTCTGCCGGAGGGCAAGTCCGAAAGAGTTTTTTTCCAACTCCTCCAACCGAGCCAAAACTTTTTGCACACCCTCCCTCCACCATGGCAAGCATGCATGCCAATTTTCGTTGATTTTCGATGTTCGATGAATTTTCTAGGGTTTTCCCGGTGAAAAAAACCATAAAACACTGCCGGACATGACGCAAAGTGCGTTTCGTGTCCGAATTCGTTCTAATCTTGTGTGGGGGACTCCAGTGGGCGTGCACACACCATGCCAACATTTGGTATTATTTCATGCATACCATCACGTACACCATGTACAACCAGGAACGTTTGGGTCTCCCGGAGGGCAAGTCCGAAAGAGGCCCTTTTTTCAACTCCTACAAATGAGCCAAAACTTTTTGCACACCCTCCCACCACCATGCCAAGCATGCATGTCAATTTTCGTCGATTTTCCACGTTCGATGAATTTTCTAGGGTTTTCACGGTGAAAAAACCCTAAAACACTGCCGGACGTGACGCAACGTGCGTTTGGTGTCCGAATTCGTTCTAATCTTGCGTGGGGGACTCCAGTGGGCATGCACACACCATGCCAAAATTTGGTGTTATTTCATGCATGCCATCACGTACACCATGTACAACCAGGAACGTTCTGGTCTGCCGGAGGGCAAGTCCGAAAGAGGTATTTTTTTTCAACTACTCCAAACGAGCCAAAACCTTTTGCACACCCTCCCACCACCATGCCAACCATGCGTGCCAATTTTCGTTTTTTTCGACGTTCGATGATTTTTCTAGGGTTTTCCCGGTGAAAAAACCCTAAAACACTTCCGGATGTGACGCAATGTGCGTTTCGTGTCCGCATTCGTTGTAATCTTGCGCGGGAGACTCCAGTGGGCTAGCACATACCATGCCAAAATTTGGTGTCATTTCATGCATGCCATCACGTACACCATGTACAACCAGGAACGTTCGGGTCTCCCGGAGGGCAAGTCCGAAAGAGGCTTTTTTTTCAACTCCTCCGAACGAGCCAAAACTTTTTGCACACCCTCCCACCACCATGCCAAGCATGCATGCCAATTTTCGTTGATTTTCCACCTTCGACGAATTTTCTAGGGTTTTCACCGTGAAAAAACCCTAAAACACTGCCGGACGTGACGCAACGTGCGTTTGGTGCCCGAATTCGTTCTAATCTTGCGTGGGGGACTCCAGTGGGCATGCACACACCATGCCTAAATTTGGTGTCATTTCATGCATGTCATCATGTACACCATGTATAACCAGGAACGTTCGGGTCTGCCGGATGGCAAGTCCGAAAGAGGTTTTTTTTGCAACTCCTCCAAACGAGCCAAAACTTTTTGCACACCCTCCCACCACCATGCCAAGAATGCATGCCAATTTTCGTTGATTTTCGACGTTCGATGAATTTTCTAGGGTTTTCCCTGTGAAAAAAACCCTAAAACACCGCCGAACGTGACGCAACATGCGTTTCGTGTCCGAATTCGTTCTAACCTAAAACACTTCCGGACGTGACGCAATGTGCATTTCATGTCCGAATTCTATCTAAACTTGCGTGGGCGACTCCAGTGGGTACGCACACACCATGCCAAAAATTCGTGTTATTTCATGCATGCCATCACGTACACCATGTACAACCAGGGACCTTCGGGTCTGCCGGAGGGCAAGTCCGAAAGAGGTTTTTTTTCAACTCCTCCAAACGAGCCAAAACTTTCTGCACACCCTCCCACCACCATGCCAAGCATGCATGCCAATTTTCGACCTTCGATGAATTTTCTAGGGTTTTCCCGGTGAAAAAACCCTAAAACACTGCCGGACGTGACGCAACGTGCGTTTCGAGTCCGAACTCGTTCTAATCTTGCGTGCGGGACTCCAGTGGGCATGCGCACACCATGCCAAAATTTGGTGTCATTTCATGCATGCCATCACATACACCATGTACAACCAGGATCATTCGAGTCTCCCGGAGGGCAATTCCGAAAGAGGCTTTTTTTTCAACTTCTCCAAACGAGCCAAAACTTTTTGCACACCCTCCCGCAACCATGCCAAGCATGCATGCCAATTTTCGTTGATTTTTGACGTTCGATGAATTTTCTAGGGTTTTCCCAGTTTTTTTTCACCGGAAACCCTAGAAAATTCATCGAAGGTCAAAAATTGGCATGCTGCTTGGCATTGTGTGGGAGGTGTGTCAGAAAGTTTGGCTCGTTTGGAGGAGT
>CM022297.1:529396577-529457316 GCA_011799875.1 Thinopyrum elongatum
TCCGGAGACCGAACGTTCCTGGTCTAATGGTGTACATGATGGCATGCATGAAATGACACCAAATTTGGCATGGTGTGGTGCATGCCCACTGGAGTCCCCCACGCAAGTTAGAACGAATTCGGACACGAAACGCACGTTGCGTCACGTCGGCGGGGTTTTAGGGTTTTTTTCACGGGAAAACCCTAGAAAATTCATCGAACGTCGAAAATCACGAAAAATTGGCATGCATGCTTGGCATGGTGGGGGAGGGTGTGCAAAAAGTTTTGGCTCTGTTGGAGAAGTTGAAAAAAAGCCTCTTTCGGAATTGCCCTCCGGGAGACCGAATGATCTGGTTGTACATGGTGTACGTGATGGCAGCATGAAATGACACCAAATTTTGGCATGGTGTGCGCATGCCCACTGGAGTCCCCCACGCAAGATTAGAACGAGTTCGGACACGAAACGAGTTGCGTCACGTCCGGCAGTGTTTTAGGGTTTTTCACGGGAAAACCCTAGAAAATTCATCGAAGTCAAAAATGGATGCATGCTTGGCATGGTGGTGGGAGGGTGTGCAAAAGTTTTGGCTCGTTTGGAGGAGTTGAAAAAAAACCTCTTTCGGACTTGCCCTCCGGAGACCCGAAGTTCCTGGTTGTACATGGTGTACGGATGGCATGCATGAAATAACAAAATTTTGGCATGGTGTGTGCATCCACTGGAGTCCCCACGCAAGTTTTGAAGAATTCGGACACGAAAGCACATTGCGTCACGTCCGGAGTGTTTAGGGTTTTTTCACCAGGAAACCCTAGAAAATTCATCGAAGTCGAAATCAACGAAAAATGGCATGCATGCTGGCATGGTGGTGGGAGGGTGTGCAAAAAGTTTTGGCTCGTTTGGAGGAGTGGAAAAAAAACTCTTTCGGACTGCCCTCCGGCAGACCCGAACGTTCCGTTGTACACAGTGTACGTGATGGCATGCATGAAATGACACCAAATTTTAGCATGGTTTGTGCATGCCCACTGAGTCCCCCCCGCAAGATAGAACGAATTCGGACACCAAACGCCCGTTGCGTCACGTCGGCAGTGTTTTAGGGTTTTTTCACCCGAAAACCCTAGAAAATTCATCGAACGTCAAAATCAAAAAATTGGCATGAAGCTTGGCATGGTGGTGGGAGGGTGTGGAAAAAGTTTTGGGTCGTTGGAGGAGTGGAAAAAAAACCTCTTTCGGACTTCCCTCCGGAGACCCGAACGTTCCTGGTGTACATGGTGTACATGATGGCATGCATGAAATGACACCAAATTTTGGCATGGTGTGCATGCCCACTGGAGTCCCCCACGCAAGTAGAACGAATTCGGACGAAAAGCAGTTGCGTCACGTTCGGCAGTGTTTTAGGGTTTTTTCACAGGGAAAACCCTAGAAAATTCATCGAACGTCGAAAATCAACGAAAATTGGCATGCATTCTGGCATGGTGGTGGGAGGGTGTGCAAAAAGTTTTGGCTCGTTTGGAGGAGTTGAAAAAAAAACCTCTTTCGACTTGCCCTCCGGCAGACCCGAACGTTCCTGGTTTACATGGTGTACTGATGCATGCATGAAAATGACACCAAATTTAGGCATGGTGTGTGCACTGCCACATGGAGTCCCCCACGCAAGATTAGAACGAATTCGGACACCAAACGCACGTTGCGTCACGTCCGGCAGTGTTTTTAGGGTTTTTTCACCGGAAAACCCTAGAAAATTCATCGAACGTGGAAAATCACGAAATTGACATGCATGCTTGGCATGGTGGTGGGAGGGTGTGCAAAAAGTTTTGGCTCTTTGTAGGAGTTGAAAAAAGCCTCTTTCGGACTTGCCCTCCGGGAGACCCAAACGTTCCTGGTTGTACATGGTGTACGTGATGGATGCATGAAATAAACCAAATTTGGCATGGTGTGTGCAGCCCACTGGAGTCCCCCACACAAGATTAGAACGAATTGGACACGAAACGCACTTTGCGTCATGTCCGGCAGTGTTTATGGTTTTTTCACCGGAAAACCCTAGAAAATTCATCGAAACACGAAAATCAACGAAAATGGCATATGCTTGCCATGGTGGGGGAGGGTGTGCAAAAAGTTGGCTCGTTGGAGGAGTTGGAAAAAAAACTCTTTCGGACTTGCCCTCCGGCAGACCCGAACGTTCCTGTGTGTACACGGTGTACGTGATGGCATGATGAAATGACACCAAATTTTGGCATGGTTTGTGCATGCCCACTAGAGTCCCCACGCAAGATAAGAAGAATTCGGACCGAAACGCACTTTGGTCACGTCGGCAGTGTTTTAGGGTTTTTCACCGGGAAAACCCTAGAAAATTCATCGAATCGAAAATCAACGAAATTGGCCTGCATGCTTGGCATGGTGGTGGGAGGGTGTGCAAAAAGTTTTGCTCGTTTGGAGAGTTGAAAAAAAGCACTCTTCGGAATTGCCCTCCGGGAGCCCGAACGTTCGGTTGTACATGGGTATGTGATGGCATGCATGAAATGAAACCAAATTTTGGCATGGTGTGTGTGAATGCCCAATGGAGTCCCCCACGCAAGATTAGAAAGAATTCGGACAGAAACGCACGTTGCGTCACGTCCGGCAGTGTTTTAGGGTTTTTTTCACCGGGAAAACCTAGAAAATTCATCGAACATCGAAAATTGGCATGCAAGCTTGGCATGGTGGTGGGAGGGTGTGCAAAAGTTTTGGCTCATTTGAGGAGTTGGAAAAAAAAACCTCTTTCGGACTTGCCCTCCGGCAGAGCCGAACGTTCCTGGTTGTACAGGTGTACGTGATGGCATGCATGAATAAACACCAAATTTTGGCATGGTGTGTGCATGCCACTGGAGTCCCGCACGCAATATAAAACGAATTCGGACACGAAACGCATGTTGCGTATGTCCGGCAGTGTTTTAAGGTTTTTTCACCGGAAAACCCTAGAAACTTCATTGAACGTCGAAAAATCAACAAAAATTAGCAGCGTTGGCATGGTGGTGGGGGTTGTGCAAAAAGTTTTGGCTCGTTTGGAGGAGTTGAAAAAAAAACCTCTTTCGGACTTGCCCTCCGGCAGACCCGAAAGTTCCTGGTTTACATGGTGTACGTGATGGCATGCATGAAATAACATGAAATTTTGGCATGGTGTGTGCATGCCCACTCGAGTCCCCCACGCAAGTTAGAACAAATTCGGACACAACGCACGTTGCGTCATCCGGCGTGTTTTAGGTGTTTTCACTTAAAACACTGCCGGACGTGACGCAACGTGCGTTTCGTGTCCGAACTCGTTCTAATCTTGCGTGGGGGACTCCAGTGGGCATGCGCACACCATGCCAAAATTTGGTGTCATTTCATGCATGCCATCACGTACACCATGTACAACCAGGATCATTCGAGTCTCCCGGAGGGCAATTCCGAAAGAGGCTTTTTTTCAACTTCTCCAAACGAGCCAAAACTTTTTGCACACCCTCCCGCCACCATGCCAAGCATGCATGCCAATTTTCGTTGATTTTCGACGTTCGATGAATTTTCTAGGGTTTTCCCGGTGAAAACACCCGAAAACACTGCCGGATGTGACGCAAGTTGCGTTTCGTGTCCGAATTCGTTCTAAACTTGCGTGGGGGACTCGAGTGGGCATGCACACACCATGCCAAAATTTTGTGTTATTTCATGCATGCCACCACGTACTACATGTAGAACCAGGAACGTTCGGGTCTGCCGGAGGGCAAGTCCGAAAGAGGTTTTTTTTCAACTCCTCCAAACGAGCTAAAACTTTTTGCACAACCTCCCACCACCATGCCAAACATGCATGCTAATTTTTGTTGATTTTTCGACGTTCGATGAAGTTTCTACGTTTTTCCCGGTGAAAAAACCTAAAACACTGCCGGACATGACGCAACGTGCGTTTCGTGTCCAAATTCGTTTTATACTTGCGTGCGGGACTCCAGTGGGCATGCACACACCATGCCAAAATTTGGTGTTATTTCATGCATGCCATCATGTACACCATGTACAACCAGGAACGTTCGGCTCTGCCGGAGGGCAAGTCCGAAAGAGGTTTTTTTTCCAACTCCTTCAAATGAGCCAAAACATTTTGCACACCCTCCCACCACCATGCCAAGCTTGGATGCCAATTTTCGATGTTCGATGAATTTTCTAGGGTTTTCCAGGTGAAAAAAACCCTAAAACACTGTCGGACGTGACGCAACATGCGTTTCGTGTCCGAATTCGTTCTAATCTTGCGTGGGGGACTCCAGTGGGCATGCACACACCATGCCAAAATTTGGTGTCATTTCATGCATGCCATCACGTACACCATGTACAACCAGGAACGTTCGGGTCTCCCGGAGGGCAATTCCGATAGATGCTTTTTTTTCAACTTCTCCAAACGAGCCAAAACATTTTGCACACCCTCCTACCACCATGCCAAGCATGCATGCCAATTCTCGTTGATTTTTGACATTCGATGAATTTTCTAGGGTTTTCCCGGTGAAAAAACCCTAAAACACTACCGAACGTGACGCAAAGTGCGTTTCGTGTCCGAATTCATTCTTATCTTGCGTGGGGGACTCTAGTGGGCATGCACAAACCATGCTAAAATTTGGTGTCATTTCATGCATGCCATCACGTACACCGTGTACATCCAGGAACGTTCGGCTCTGCCGGAGGGCAAGTCCGAAAGAGTTTTTTTCCAACTCCTCCAAACGAGCCAAAACTTTTTGCACACCCTCCCACCACCATGGCAAGCATGCATGCCAATTTTCGTTGATTTTCGACGTTCGATGAATTTTCTAGTTTTTTCCCGGTGAAAAAAACCCTAAAACACTTCCGGACGTGACGCAATGTGCATTTCATGTCCGAATTCTTTCTAAACTTGCGTGGGGGACTCCAGTGGGTATGCACACACCATGCCAAAATTTCGTGCTATTTCATGCATGCCATCACGTACACCATGTACAACCAGGAACATTCGGGTCTGCCGGAGGGCAAGTCCGAAAGAGGCCTTTTTTTCAACTCCTACAAATGAGCCAAAACTTTTTGCACACCCTCCCACCACCATGCCAAGCATGCATGTCAATTTTCGTTGATTTTCCTCGTTCGATGAATTTTCTAGGGTTTTCACGGTGAAAAAACCCTAAAACACTGCCGGACGTGACGCAACGTGTGTTTGGTGTCCGAATTCGTTCTAATCTTGCGTGGGGGACTCCAGTGGGCATGCACACACCATGCCTAAATTTGGTGTCATTTCATGCATGTCATCATGTACACCATGTATAACCAGGAACGTTCGGGTCTGCCGGAGGGCAAGTCCGAAAGAGGTTTTTTTTTTGCAACTCCTCCAAATGAGCCAAAACTTTTTGCACACCCTCCCACCACCATTCCAAGAATGCATGCCAATTTTCGTTGATTTTCGACGTTCGATGAATTTTCTAGGGTTTTCCCTGTGAAAAAAACCCTAAAACACCGCCGAACGTGACGCAACATGCGTTTCGTTTCCGAATTCGTTCTAATCTTGCGTGGGGGACTCCAGTGGGCATACACACACCATGCCAAAATTTGGTGTCATTTCATGCATGCCATCATGTACACCATGTACGACCAGGAATGTTCGGGTCTGCCGGAGGGCAAGTCCGAAAGAGGTTTTTTTTTCCAGCTCCTCCAACCGACCCAAAACTTTTTCCACACCCTCCCACCACCATGCCAAGCATGCATGCCAATTTTCAATGATTTTTGATGTTCGATGAATTTTCTAGGGTTTTCCCGGTGAAAAAACCCTAAAAAACTGTTGGACGTGACACAACGTGCGTTTGGTGTCGGAATTCGTTCTAATCTTGCATGGGGGACTCCAGTGGGCATGCACACACCATGCTAAAATTTGCTGTCATTTCATGCATGCCATCACGTACACCGTGTACAACTAGAAATGTTCGGGTATGTAGGAGGGCAAGTCCGAAAAAGTTTTTTTTTCCAACTCCTCCAAACGAGCCAAAAAAATTTGCACACCCTCCCACCACCATGCCAAGCATGCATGCCAATTTTCGTTGATTTTTGATGTTCGATGAATTTTCTAGGGTTTTCCTGGTGAAAAAACCCTAAAACACTGCCGGACGTGACGCAACGTGCGTTTGGTGCCCGAATTCGTTCTAATCTTGCGTGGGGGACTCCATTGGGCATGCACACACCATGCCTAAATTTGGTGTCATTTCATGCATGTCATCATGTACACCATGTATAACCAGGAACGTTCGGGTCTGCCGGAGGGCAAGTCCGAAAGAGGTTTTTTTTGCAACTCCTCCAAACGAGCCAAAACTTTTTGCACACCCTCCCACCACCATGCCAAGAATGCATGCCAATTTTCGTTGATTTTCGACGTTCGATGAATTTTCTAGGGTTTTCCCTGTGAAAAAAACCCTAAAACACCGCCGAACGTGACGCAACATGCGTTTCGTGTCCGAATTCGTTCTAACCTAAAACACTTCCGGACGTGACGCAATGTGCATTTCATGTACGAATTCTATCTAAACTTGCGTGGGGGACTCCAGTGGGTATGCACACACCATGCCAAAATTTCGTGTTATTTCATGCATGCCATCACGTACACCATGTACAACCAGGGACCTTCGGGTCTGCCGGAGGGCAAGTCCGAAAGAGGTTTTTTTTCAACTCCTCCAAACGAGCCAAAACTTTCTGCACACCCTCCCACCACCATGCCAAGCATGCATGCCAATTTTCGACCTTCGATGAATTTTCTAGGGTTTTCCCGGTGAAAAAACCCTAAAACACTGCCGGACGTGACGCAACGTGCGTTTCGAGTCCGAACTCGTTCTAATCTTGCGTGCGGGACTCCAGTGGGCATGCGCACACCATGCCAAAATTTGGTGTCATTTCATGCATGCCATCACATACACCATGTACAACCAGGATCATTCGAGTCTCCTGGAGGGCAATTCCGAAAGAGCCTTTTTTTTCAACTTCTCCAAACGAGCCAAAACTTTTTGCACACCCTCCCGCAACCATGCCAAGCATGCATGCCAATTTTCGTTGATTTTTGACGTTCGATGAATTTTCTAGGGTTTTCCCGGTGAAAACACCCTAAAACACTGCCGGATGTGACGCAACGTGCGTTTCGTGTCCGAATTTGTTCTAAACTTGCGTGGGGGACTCGAGTGGGCATGCACACACCATGCCAAAATTTCTGATGTCATTTCATGATCGCACCGTACACCATGTACAACCAGTACGTTCGGGGTCTCCCGATGGCAATCCGATAGATGCTTTTTTTTCAACTTCTCCAAACGAGCCAAAACATTTGCACACCCTCCACCACCATGCCAAGCATGCATGCCAATTTTCGTTGATTTTTGACAGTCTCGAGATATTTTTCAGGGTTTTCCGGTGAAAAAACCCTAAAAACTACTGCCGAACGTGACGCACAAGTGCGTTTCGTGTCCGAATTCATTTATCTTGCTGTGGGGGACTCTAGTGGGCATGCACAAACCATGCTAAAATTTGGTGTCATTTCATGCATGCCATCACGTACACCGTGTACATCCAGGAACGTTCGGCTCTGCCGGAGGGCAAGTCCGAAAGAGTTTTTTTCCAACTCCTCCAAACGAGCCAAAACTTTTTGCACACCCCTCCCACCACCATGGCAAGCATGCATGCCAATTTTCGTTGATTTTCGACGTTTCGGATGATATTTTCTTGTTTTCCCGGTGAAAAAAACCCTAAAACACTTCCGGACGTGACGCAATGTGCTTTCGTCCGAATTTTTCTAAACTTGCGTGGGGGACTCCAGTGTATGCACACACCATGCCCAAATTTGTTTATTCATGCATGCCATCACGTACACCATGTACAACCAGGAACAGTTCGGGTTGCCGGAGGGCAAGTCCGAAAGAGGCCTTTTTTTCAACTCCTACAAACGAGCCAAAACTTTTTGCACACCCTCCCACACCATGCCAGCATGCATGTCAATTTTCGTTGATTTCCACTCGTTCGATGAATTTTCTAGGGTTTTCACGGTGAAAAAACCCTAAAACACTGCCGGACGTGACGCAACGTGTGTTTGGTGTCCGAATTCGTTCTAATCTTGCGTGGGACTCCAGTGGGCATGCACCACCATGCCTAATTTGGTGTCATTTCATGCATGTCATCATGTACACCATGTATACCAGGAACGTGTGTCGTTGCCGGAGGGCAAGTCCGAAAGAGTTTTTTTTTGCAACTCCCAAAGAGCCAAAACTTTTTGCACACCCTCCACCACCATGCCAAGAATGCATGCCGATATTTTCGTTGATTTCGACGTTCGATGAATTTTCTAGGTGTTTTCCCGTGAAAAAAACCCTAAAACACGCCGAACGTGACGCAACATGCGTTTCGTTTCCGAATTCGTTCTAATCTTGCGTGGGGACTCAGTGGGCTTACACACACATGCCAAATTTGTGTCTTCTTTCATGCATGCCATGACGCCACCATTGTACACGAACGACCAGGAATGTTCGGGTGTGCGGAGGGCAGTCCAGAAAGGTTTTTTTTCCAGCTCCTCCAACCGACCCAAAAATTTTCCACAACTCCCAACCACCATGCCAAGCATGCATGCCAATTTCAATGATTTTGTGTTCGATGAATTTTCTAGGGTTTTCCGGTGAAAAAACCCTAAAAAACTGTGGACGTGACACAACGTGCGTTTGTGTCGGAATTGTTCTAATCTTGCATGGGGGGACTCCAGTGGGCATGCGCACACACATGCTAAAATTGTTGTCATTCATGCATGCCATCACGTACACCGTGTACAACTAGAAATGTTCGGTAGTAGGAGGGCAAGTCCGAAAAAGTTTTTTTTCCAACTCCTCCAACGACGCCAAAAAAAATTTGCACACCCTCCCCACCACCATGCCAAGCATGCATGCCAATTTCGTTGATTTTTGATGTTCGTGAATTTTCTAGGGTTTTCCGGTGGAAAAAACCTAAAACACCGCGGACGTGACGCAACGTGCGTTTGTGCCGAATTCGTTCTAATCTTGCGTGGGGCGACCATGGGCATGCACACACCAGCCTAAATTTGGTGTATTTCATGATGTCATCAGTACACCAGTTTAAACAAGGAACGTTCGGGTCTGCCGGAGGCAAGTCCGAAAGAGGTTTTTTTTTCAACTCTCCAAACGAGACCAAAACTTTTGCACACCCTCCCACCACCATGCCAAGCATGCACCAATTTTCGTGATATTTTCGACTGTCGATGAATTTTTAGGGTTTTCCCTGGTGTGAAAAAACCCTAAAACACGTCCGAAGTGACGCAACATGCGTTTTCGTGTCCGAATATTTCTACCTAAAAACCTTCCGGACGTGACGCAAATGTGCCATTTCATGTACGAATTCTATCTAAACGTGGCGTGGGGGACTCCAGAGTGGCGTACGCAATTTGCAAACACCATTGCCAAAGATTTTCGTGGGTTATTTCATGCTGCATCACGTACACCATGTACAACCGGGACCTTCGGTCTGCCGTCGACGGGCAAGTCCGAAAGCAGGTTTTTTTTTCAACTCACACCCTCCCACCACCATGCCAAGCATGCAGGCCAATTTTCGTTGATTTTCGACGTTCGATGAATTTTCTAGGGTTTTCCCGGTGAAAAAACCCTAAAACACTGCCGAACGTGACGCAAAGTGCGTTTCGCGTCCGAATTCATTCTTATCTTGCGTGGGGGACTCTAGTGGGCTTGCACAAACCATGCTAAAATTTGGTGTCTTTTCATGCATGCCATCGCGTACACCGTGTACAACCAGGAACGTTCGGGTCTGCCGGAGGGCAAGTCCGAAAGAGTTTTTTTCCAACTCCTCCAACCGAGCCAAAACTTTTTGCACACCCTCCCACCACCATGGCAAGCATGCATGCCAATTTTCGTTGATTTTCGATGTTCGATGAATTTTCTAGGGTTTTCCCGGTGAAAAAGACCATAAAACACTGCCGGACATGACGCAAAGTGCGTTTCGTGTCCGAATTCGTTCTAATCTTGTGTGGGGGACTCCAGTGGGCGTGCACAGACCATGCCAACATTTGGTATTATTTCATGCATACCATCACGTACACCATGTACAACCAGGAACGTTTGGGTCTCCCGGAGGGCAAGTCCGAAAGAGGCCCTTTTTTCAACTCCTACAAACGAGCCAAAACTTTTTGCACACCCTCCCACCACCATGCCAAGCATGCATGTCAATTTTCGTTGATTTTCCACGTTCGATGAATTTTCTAGGGTTTTCACGGTGAAAAAACCCTAAAACACTGCCGGACGTGACGCAACGTGCGTTTGGTGTCCGAATTCGTTCTAACCTTGCGAGGGGGACTCCAGTGGGCATGCACACACCATGCCTAAATTTGGTGTCATTTCATGCATGTCATCATGTACACCATGTATAACCAGGAACGTTCGGTTCTGCCGGAGGGCAAGTTCGAAAGAGGTTTTTTTTGCAACTCCTCCAAACGAGCCAAAACTTTTTGCACACCCTCCCACCAGCATGCCAAGAATGCATGCCAATTTTCGTTGATTTTCGACGTTCGATGAATTTTCTAGGGTTTTCCCTGTGAAAAAAACCCTAAAACACTGCCGAACGTGACGCAACATGCGTTTCGTGTCCGAATTCGTTCTAAACTTGCGTGGGGGACTCCAGTGGGCATGCACACACCATGCCAAAATTTGGTGTCATTTCATGCATGCCATCATGTACACCATGTACGACCAGGAACGTTCGGGTCTGCCGGAGGGTAAGTCCGAAAGAGGTTTTTTTTTCCAGCTCCTCCAACCGACCCAAAACTTTTTCCACACCCTCCCACCACCATGCCAAGCATGCATGCCAATTTTTAATGATTTTTTACGTTCGATGAATTTTCTAGGGTTTTCCGGGTGAAAAAACACTAAAACACTGCCGGACGTGACGCAACGTGCGTTTGGTGTCCGAATTCGTTCTTATCTTGCGTGGGGGACTCCAGTGGGCATGCGCACACCATGCCAAAATTTGGTGTCATTTCATGCATGCCATCACGTACACCATGTACAACCAGGATCATTCGAGTCTCCCAAAGGGCAATTCCGAAAGAGGCTTTTTTTTAAACTTCTCCTAACGAGCCAAAACTTTTTGCACACCCTCCCGCCACCATGCCAAGCATGCATGCCAATTTTCGTTGATTTTCGACGTTCGATGAATTTTCTAGGGTTTTCCCAGTGAAAACACCCTAAAACAGTGCCGGATGTGACGCAACGTGCGTTTCGTGTCCGAATTCGTTCTAAACTTGCGTGGGGGACTCGAGTGGGCATGCACACACCATGCCAAAATTTTGTGTTATTTCATGCATGCCATCATGTACACCTTGTAGAACCAGGAACGTTCGGGTCTGCCGGAGGGCAAGTCCGAAAGAGGTTTTTTTTTCAACTCCTCCAAACGAGCCAAAACTTTTTGCACAACCTCCCACCACCATGCCAAACATGCATGCTAATTTTTGTTGATTTTTCGACGTTCCATGAAGTTTCTAGGGTTTTCCCGGTGAAAAAACCATAAAACACTGCCGGACATGACGCAACGTGCGTTTCGTGTTCGAATTCGTTTTATACTTGCGTGCGGGACTCCAGTGGGCATGCACACACCATGCCAAAATTTGGTGTTATTTCATGCATGCCATCACGTACACCATGTACAACCAGGAACGTTCGGCTCTGCCGGAGGGCATGTCCGAAAGAGGTTTTTTTTTCCAACTCCGTCAAATGAGCCAAAACTTTTTGCACACCCTCCCACCACCATGCCAAGCTTGCATGCAAATTTTCGATGTTCGATGAATTTTCTAGGGTTTTCCCGGTGAAAAAAACCCTAAAACACTGCCGGACGTGACGCAACGTGCGTTTCGTGTCCGAATTCGTTCTAATCTTGCGTGGGGGACTCCAGTGGGCATGCACACGCCATGCCAAAATTTGGTGTCATTTCATGCATGCCATCACGTACACCATGTACAACCAGGAACGTTCGAGGCTGCCGGAGGGCAAGTCCGAAAGAGGTTTTTTTTTCCAACTCCTCCAAACGAGCCAAAACTTTTTGCACACCCTCCAACCACCATGGCAAGCATGCATGCCAATTTTCGTAGATTTTCGACGTTCGATGAATTTTCTAGGGTTTTCCCGGTGAAAAAAACCATAAAACACTGCCGGAAATGACGCAAAGTGCGTTTCGTGTCCGAATTCGTTCTAATCTTGTGTGGGGGACTCCAGTGGGCGTGCACACACCATGCCAAAATTTGGTATTATTTCATGCATACCATCACGTACACCATGTACAACCAGGAACGTTTGGGTCTCTCGGAGGGCAAGTCCGAAAGAGGCCTTTTTTTCAACTCCTACAAACGAGCCAAAACTTTTTGCACCCCCTCCACCACCATGCCAAGCATGCATGTCATTTTCGTTGATTTTCCACGTTCGATGAATTTTCTAGGTTTTCACGGTGAAAAAACCCTAAAACACTGCCGGACGTGACGCAACGTGCGTTTGTGGTGTCCGAATTCGTTGTAATCTTGCGTGGCGCTCCAGTGGGCATGCACACACCATGCCTAAATTTGGTGTCATTTCATGCATGTCATCATGTACACCATGTATAACCAGGAACGTTCGGGTCTGCCGGAGGGTAAGTCCGAAAGAGGTTTTTTTTGCAACTCCTCCAAACGAGCCAAAACTTTTTGCACACCCTCCCACCACCATGCCAAGAATGCATGCCAATTTTTGTTGATTTTGGACGTTCGATGAATTTTCTAGGGTTTTCCCTGTGAAAAAAACCCTAAAACACCGCCGAACGTGACGCAACAAGCGTTTCGTGTCCGAATTTGTTCTAATCTTGCGTGGGGGAGTCCAGTGGGCATGCGCACACCATGCCCAAATTTGGTGACATTTCATGCATGCCATCATGTACACCATGTACGACCAGGAACGTTCGGGTCTGCCGGATGGCAAGTCCGAAAGAGGTTTTTTTTTTCCAGCTCCTCCAACCGACCCAAAACTTTTTCCACACCCTCCCACCACCATGCCAAGCATGCATGCCAATTTTCAATGATTTTTGACGTCCGATGAATTTTCTAGGGTTTTCCGGGTGAAAAAACCCTAAAACACTGCCGGACGTGACGCAACGAGCGTTTGGTGTCCGAATTCATTCTTATCTTGCGTGGGGGACTCTAGTGGGCATGCAGAAACCATGCTAAAATTTGGTGTCATTTCATGCATGCCATCACGTACACCGTGTACAACCAGGAACGTTCGGGTCTGCCGGAGGGCAAGTCCGAAAGAGTTTTTTTCCAACTCCTCCAAACGAGCAAAAACTTTTAGCACACCCTCCCACCACCATGCCAAGCATGCATGCCAATTTTCGTTGATTTTCGACGTTCGATGAATTTTCTAGGGTTTTCCTGGTGAAAAAACCCTAAAATACTTCCGGACGTGACGCAATGTGCATTTCGTGTCCGAATTCTTTCTAAACTTGCGTGGGGGACTCCAGTGGGTATGCACACACCATGCCAAAATTTCGTGTTATTTCATGCATGCCATCACGTACACCATGTACAACGAGGAACCTTCGGGTCTGCCGGATTGCATGTCCGAAAGAGGTTTTTTTTTAACTCCTCCAAACGAGCCAAAACTTTCTGCACACCCTCCCACCACCATGCCAAGCATGCATGCCAATTTTCGACCTTCGATGAATTTTCTAGGGTTTTCCCGGTGAAAAAACCCTAAAACACTGCCGGACGTGACGCAACGTGCGTTTCGTGTCCGAACTCGTTCTAATCTGCGTGGGGGACGCCATGGGCATGCGCACACCAATGCAAAATTTGTGTCATTTCATGCATGCCATTACGTACACCATGTACAACCAGGATCATTCTAGTCTCCCTGAGGGCAATTCCGAAAGAGGCTTTTTTTTCAACTTCTCCAAAGAGCCAAAACTTTTTGCACACCCTCCCGCCACCATGCCAGCATGCATGCCAATTTTCGTTGATTTTCGACGTTCGATGAATTTTCTAGGGTTTTCCCAGTGAAAACACCCCTAAAACACTGCCGGATTTGACGCAACGTGCGTTTTCGTGTCCGAATTCGTTCTAAAACTTGCGTGGGGGACTCGAGTGGGCAGCACACACCATGCCAAAATTTCGTGTTTTATTTCATGCATGCCATCATGTACACCATGTAGACACCGGACCTTCGGGTCTGCCGGAGGCAAGTCCGAAAGAGGTTTTTTTTTCAACTCCTCCAAACAGCCAAAACTTTTGCACAACCTCCCACCACCATGCCAAACATGCATGCTAATTTTTGTTGATTTTTCACGTTCGATGAAGTTTCTAGGGTTTTCCTGGTGAAAAAACCCTAAAACACTGCCGGACATGACGCAACGTGCGTTTCGTGTC
Organism: Thinopyrum elongatum; assembly: GCA_011799875.1. NCBI lineage: Eukaryota > Viridiplantae > Streptophyta > Magnoliopsida > Poales > Poaceae > Thinopyrum > Thinopyrum elongatum. The sequence goes on from CM022297.1 coordinate 529,410,991, forward strand.
CGAATTCGTTTATACTTGCGTGCGGGACTCCAGTGGCGGCGCACACACCATGCCAAAATTTGGTGTTATTTCATGCATGCCATCCGTACACCATGTACAACCAGAACGTTCGGTTCTTTTCTCTGCCGGAGGGCATGTCCGAAAGATGTTTTTTTTCCAACTCCGTCAAATGAGCCAAACTTTTTGCACCCCCTCCCACCACCATGCCAAGCTTGGATGCAAATTTTGGTGTTCGATAAATTTTCTAGGGTTTTCCCGGTGAAAAAAACCCTAAAACACTGCCGGACGTGACGCAACGTGCGTTTCGTGTTCGAATTCGTTCTAATCTTGCGTGGGGGACTCCAGTGGGCATGCACACGCCATGCTAAAATTTGGTGTCATTTCATGCATGCCATCACGTACACCATGTACAACCAGGAACGTTCGGGTCTGCCGGAGGGCAAGTCCGAAAGAGGTTTTTTTTTCCAACTCCTCCAAACGAGCCAAATCTTTTTGCACACCCTCCAACCACGAAGGGCTCCACCCACGAAGGGTCCACGAAGAAGCAACCTTGTCTATCCCACCATGGCCATCGCCCACGAAGGACTTGCCTCACTTGGGTAGATCTTCACGAAGTAGGCAATCTCCTTGCCCTTACAAACTTCTTGGTTAACCCATAAACAAAAAAAAAAAAAAAAAAACTGCATGTCGGCGTCCTCCCCAAGCGACCCTAACCAATCCGGAGACACCACTCTCCAAAAGGTAAAAACGGTGTGTGATGACGAACTCCTTGCTCTTGTGCTTCAAATTATAGTCTCCCAACCTCAACAGTCCTCACAGATTTGCTATGGTGGAAGAAGGATTTGATTGGAAAGCATTGGGAAAGGTAGAGAACATTTTATGTGGTAGGAATGGAAATCTTGATCCTCAACACATGAGTAGGTGGTTCCTCCTCTCGATTTGGATGATATGAGTGTAGCACGATCTGATGGCTCTCTCTCTCTGGTTAAAGAGGGGGTGGAGCACTAGTAGAAAACAGGGCTTGTCCAGCAGGGCCAGCTCATTAAATCCCGGTTCACCTCACCTCACAGCACACCTCACGAAAACGAAAACCCGTTGTCCCCCACCCCCTTTTTTTCCTCTTTCCTCTTTATCTTTGCAGTTCAGCCACTGTTTCCGTTGTCTTATCTTCCATTTCCTCTTTTTTCCCTTTTTCGCCCGGGTCGCTTGGGGTCGTTCTTGAAACCCCTTTTCTTCTTTGGGGGGCCACCTTTGTTGTCCGTTTTTTTGGTGGGAACCTCCCGCTGGAACCTCGGATTGCTCGCCGTTTGGGAGTTTGAGGGTGGGGGGTTGGGATGGAAGGGGCATTTGATACGGGTGAAAAACTATTTAGTGCGCCCTGGAGGGTCTTTGGTGGGGTGGTTGGAGGGTAAGTAGAGTCGGTGTGGCACGAGACTTACGCCGTGGGTCCTTTGGATTGCCCCTGTTGCCGCTCTTGATGGGTGTACGGTTTGCCCCGTCGGCAGGCAACGGGTAACCGGCCGGCCTATTTTGGCGGGGCCGAATGGGGGGGAGAGTATTTTGGTAGCTGGTTCTCTCTCCGTTTCCCCAATCCACATTGGGGGTTTCCCCCCCCCCCCAGGTTCGTGGCTGGAACCGGACCAAAGGGGGACCTTTATCCCTGTTCCAGCCACGAACCGGTACCAATGAGATGCCTATATATACCCCCCTCGCCCGCGGCAGAGCAGTGGAGTGCTCTGTTTTTTGGGTCGGCCGTGGGAGAGCTTTGTGGTGCTCTAGCTCACCTCGTATGCACTGAGGTTTTTTTTTGATGAAAATGACCGAGCCACACTTAAGTTTTTCTCTCTCGAAGCTCCTTGTCCAACTTCCATTTTCCTCGATATTTGGTCTGGTTTGGCGGTCCGTCTATCCCGTCCCCGCGTCCTCAGCGCCGTCGATCCCCGCGCCGATTTCGTCGCCGGGGTCACCACAGTGGTGAGCCTCTTGGTCTTATCTCCTTTGTAAAAGAAAAAAGTTCTTACTTGTATGGTAAGATAGTTACTTTGGTGTAATTTTCTTAACTTTTATTATTGTTTTTATTATTATATTTGAAGAGAGAGGAAGATGCCGACTATTTTTGTCGTGGGGGGCGCTTCTCCGTCTTCTCTTTTGTGCTAGACCTTTGTTCGCACTAGGGGAGAAAGGAGTAGCGACCATCATCTACGGTCGAACGGTGAGGGATTGTCCACCATATATGAGGAGAAGAAAATGCCGACTGTTGTCTGGGGGGTCGCTTCTCCTTCTTTTCCCGGTGCTAGATTTTGTAATGCACTAGGGAAAGAGGAGTAGCGACCCTCACTGACGTTCGCAATATCAGAGAGTAGTGCCCCCATAGACATGAGAAGAGAGTTCAGGAAGGAAGACTCGACAGACCTAAAGTCAACCCTGTGCAATATTGAGTCATAGTGATCTGTTTGTTGAGTTTTCCTGTTAGTTGCCTTCATCAGTTTTGATCAACTATGAACATAAGAAAATGTGCTGACGACGAAAATGAATTTCGGTATGTGCGAATACTGCGATACAGCACGGCCTGTGCGACATAAATTTTCGTATTTGGTGGTAGGCCGCGCAGCATCAAGTTGGATGAGACCCTTCCGAAGTGATATAGTAAGTCACACGACAAGTCTTTTTTCGTATTAAGCATGACTTCGCTTCTTTTGCTTCAACTTATAATTTTAATTTTTTACTAATTCTACTAGCGTATCCCCTGCCATGCAAAATTTAATGTCTTGGATAAGATTGGTTTCAGTCCTAGGAAACTATGGAGTAAAGATAGTTCCCTTGAGTACCAGCATGGTTTACCCTTTTGCCGCAAAATTAATACAATGCAGACACCTACACCTATTTTGAATGCAAAAATTGGAGATCACTATGCAAGGCTTATGCATTTGAGCCTGATATCTTTTCACCGTTTGATATTCGTCCGGAAGATTGATATTGAGGTAATATCGACTCTGGGTCGTGTGCGACGCCTTCCAGTTCTACCATTATTTGAGTTTCTCAACCATATTTATGTCTTGGATATTGTTTTATTCAAAAATAGTTGACAACTAATTTCTTTGACAGCTTTATTCCATTCAAGCAACATTTCCAGCGCTTGTTAGACCGGACCTACTACTGTCCCGGGCTGAACTAAACTGCGAGGAGATAATCATTATGTTTTCATGTCTTGAGATCTTGATACTGTCAAGACAAATTATTTTCCTGGATTGAAAATCTTAGTACTCAAAACGTGCACAACAGCGTGCGTATTGAACTACTACGGTCATATCTATTTAGGAAAGATGTAAGATTTTTACTATTTGTCCCTCGGTGCATCTTTTGCATACATTTTTTTTTAAGCTAACTTCATTGCTAAGTATGTTCTATATGTTCTTCACATGGCCTCCCCAATGAAAGGTTGTGCCTCATTGCATCGAGCCTAAGGTCGCATGGCAATGGTAGCTTACGGCCAAGACATCCTACATTTGCCATGAGTGCTTCCAGGATTTCTAAAAGCGAGCAAGTCTTAATAGTCAAAGACTGGAGCAAAATTGTTAAGTTATCGCAAGAAGTACTAGGGGGCAGCAATCAGAAGCGCACCAGCAATTAGAGACAGGTTTTCAATCTGGCATGCCCAATATGATGAAGCAGGAGTGTCTACCATGTCTATGCTATTTTACCAAACCCCTAGAGAGAGCAGCAGGAGGATTAGCTAGCTATAAGAGTTTGAAGATGATTGATGTGCTACACTATGACGATGATAGTAAATAGCTAGGTTGGTGGTAATGACTCGATGATTATGATTAGCTAGTTTGTGGTGATTAGATACTTACACTAGACTTGATGATTATTGGCTTTGAGAATGGTGCATTTTGAACACCACAAAAAGTCTGGAGTTCAAATAAGTTCAAAAAAAATGAAATCCCTTTGTAAACAGACGAGGTCCACCCGGAGGGCTCCCCCCCCGAAGGGTTCCATCGAGAAGCAACCTTGGTCTATCCCACACCCATGCCCCATCGCCCCTGAAGGACTTTGCCTCACTTGGTAGATCTTCAATCACGAAGTAGGCAATCTTCCTTGCCCTTCACAAACTTTTTGGTTTAACTCCACATCATGTCGGGAGTCTCCCAAGCGACACCTAACCATCCCAGGATACACCACTCTCCAACAGGTAATAAACGGTGTGTTGTGACGAACTCCTTGCTCTTGTGCTTCAAATGATAAGTCCTCCCCAACACTCAAACAGTCCTCACAGATTTGGCTATGGTGGAAGAAGGATTTGGAGTGGAAAGCACTTGGGAAAGGCTATGAGAACATATTTATGTGGTAGAATGGAATATCGTGATCTCAACACATGAGTAGGGTGTGTCTCTCTCAGAGTTTGATGATATGTGTAGGCACGATCTGATGGCTCTCTCTCGCTTGTGAAAGAGGGGGTGGATGCACTAGTGCAAACAGGGCTTTGGTCCGGACCATGCAGGGCCACAAACAGAAAAAACAGAAACTCTCATTCACCATACAACTCCCCACTGTTCCCTTTTCCCGCCCCCCCCCCCTCCCCTTTCTCCGCAGACAGCTCGCCCCTCCCCCTGGCGCGCCTCCCTCCCTAGTGTCACCTCGTGCGTCCCAGTCGCCATGGTGCCCCTAAACGTTGAGTGGTCTGCTATCATTCCCACCCGGCTACTCCTTCTGAGCGATGGGGTCTGCCATTCACTCGACACCCGTGACCAAAGGGGGCAATCGGTCCCTTTCGTGAGGCCAGGTGGCGGCCTGTCCTCTTGGGGCATTGGTCCCCCCCCCCGGTTTCTTCTGGCCCTTTGGTTTCCGGATTCCAGCCACGCCGCCGGGGAAGGTGGAAAGGTCGACCGGGGGATTTTCCCGTCTCTCCTTTCACCCACCCTCCTTTTTTCCTCGGTTGTTTGATGGTTCGTGGCTGGAAACCGGGACCAAGGGGGACCTTAGTCCCGGTCATCCACGACCGGACCAATGAGGATGCCTATATAGACCCCTCGCCCGCGAGCAGAGCAGTGGAGTGCTCTGTTTTTTGTGTGAGTCGGCCTTGGGAGAGCTTTGGTGCTCTAGGCTCCACCAATCGTATGCACATGATGTGTTGATGAAATGACGAGCCACCTTAAGTTTTCCCTCTCGACGCTCCTTGTCCAAGCTCCATTTTTCCCTTCCTCGAGATTTGTTTGAGTGGCTAGGTTTGGCGGGTCCGTCCTATCCCGTCCCCGTCCTCACTCCGTCGATCGCCCGCGCCGAATGTCGTCGCCGGCACCACAGTGGTGAGCCTCTTGGTCTTATCTTCTTTGTAAAAGAAAAAGTTCTTCCTTGTATGATGAAGATAGATACTTGTGTAATTTTCTTACTTTATTATTGTTTGTTATTATATATATTTGAGAGAGGAAGAATGCCGTACTATTGTCGTTGGGGTCGCTTTCGCCTCTTCTCTTTTTGTGCTAGACCTTTGTTACGCACTAGGGGAAGAAGGATATCGACCATCTCGACGGTCGAAACGTGAGGGAGTGTCCACCATATATGAGAGAAAAGAATGCGACTGTTGTCGTGGGGGCGCTTCTCCTTCTTTTCCTTGTGCTAGATAGTTGGGTAATGACTAGGGAAAGGATGAGTAGCGACCATCACTGACGGTCCGGGAATAGGTCAGAGAGTGAGTGCGGGCGGCACATATACTGAGATGAGAGTCATGGAAGGAGACTCGACAGACTAAGTCAACCCGTTGCATATTGAGTAATAGTGATCGTGTTTGTTTGGTTTCCTGGTAGTTTGGGCTTCAATCAATTTTGATCAACTATGAACATAATAAATGTCTGACGACGAAAAGGATTTCGGTAATGTGCGAATACTGCGAAGAGAGCACGGCCTGTGGCGACAGAAATTTCTTAGTTGGTGGTAGGCGCTTCAGCATCAAGTTGAATGAGACCTTCGCAAGTGGATATATTAAGTCACAACGACAATTCTTTTTTCGTAATTAGCAATGACTTCTGGCTTCTTGTTTGCTTCAACTATAATTTTTATTTTTACTATTCTACGAGCTATCCCTGCATGCAAGAATTTATGTCTTGGATAAGATTGGTTTCAGTCCTATGGAAACTATGGAGGTAAAGATAGTTCACTGAGGACCGAGCATGGTTACACTTTTGCCGCAAATTATACAATGCAACACCTACACCTATTTTGAATGCAAAAATTGAGATCACTATGCATCCTATGCAATTTGAGCCTGAATATGCTTTTCACGCGTTGATAGTCGTCCGGAAGATGATATTACGGTAATATCGCCATCTGGTGATGTGCTGACCCCCAGTTTCTACCATTTGTGAAGTGTTCTTCAAACCATATTTATGTCTTGGATATTGTTTTCAAAAATAGTTGACAACTAACATTTCATATTGACAGCTTATTTCCATTCAAGCAACATGTCCAGCGCTTGGTAGCCTGACCTACTACTGTCCCGTGGCTGAACTACACTGCGAGAGTATAAGTCATTATGTTTTCATGATTGAGGATCTTGATACTGCAAGACAAATTATTTTTCCTGGACTTGAAATCTTAGTAACTCAAAAAAACGTGCAACACACGTGCTTATTGAACTACGGTCATACTATTAGGAAAGATGGTAAATTTTTACTATTTGTCCTCGTGGCTCTGTTGCATACATTATTTTTTTAAGCTAAACTTCATTGTTATTATGTTACTAACTATGTTCTTCAACCGGGACTGCCCAATGAAAGTTGTGCCTCATTGCATCAGCCTAAGGTCGCATGTCAATGGTAGCTTACGCCAATACATCCTACTTTCACCTGATGCATTCAGGATTTCTAAAAGGCGAGCAAGTCTTAATAGTCAAGACTGGAGCACAATTGTGAAGTATCGCAGAGAAGTAACTAGGGGCAACAAAGCAATCAGAAGCGCAGCCCAGCAATTAGGAGACGTTCATCTGCATGCTCCAATATGGATGAAGCAGGAGTTGCTACACATTCTCCTCTATTTACCTGAGAGAGAGCAGCAGGATTGATTATCTAGCTAGAATGAGTTTGGAAGATGATGATGTGCTATAAACCAAACCCTTTTCCAATTAAACTAATTGTGATTAATTAGCTAGTGTTGTGGTATGACTTTGATGATTATATTAGCTAGTGTTGGTGGTGATTAGATAGCTACACTATGATCTGATGATTATTGGCTTTGAATGGTGGCATTTTGAACACACAAAAAGTCGGATTTTCAATAAGTCAAAAAAATGAAATCCTTTGTAACAGACGATTTTCCGTATGAAACCTTGATACTTTCGAAGAGATTGCCCCGTTTTGTCCCCGAAGTGCATCCAGTTTTTTGCTGTAACCCTCTCAACTTTTTAGCACAAACTATGTGGTGTAAATGGATACCATGCCAACTTTCAACCTTTTCAGAGTTCATTTGAAGTGCTTTTCAATTTCAGGGTCATATACTAAAAAATTAGTAAATGCATAAAAATACAAATAAAGTCAGAAAGGGTTGAAAATTGATGAGTGGCTTGAATGTGCATTTTGAACACTAAGAGTCCACTAAGGGCTCCACCCACGAAGGGTCCACGAAGAGCAACCTTGTCTATCCCACCATGGCCCTCGCCCACGGAAGGACTTTGCCTCCTTGGTTAGATCTTCAAAAGTAGGGCAATCTCCTTGCCCTGACAAACTTCTTGTATAACTCCACATCATGTCGGAGTCTCCCATAGCGACACCTAACCAATCCAGGAGACACCACTCTCCAAAAGGTAATAAAAGGGTGTGTTGATGACTAACTCCTTGCTCTTGTGCTCAATGATATCTCCACCAACACTCAACAGTTCCTCACAGATTTGGCTATGGTGGAAGAAGGATTTGAGTGGAAAGCAACTGGGAAAGGCCTATAGAACAATATTTATGTGTAGGATGGAATATCTTGATCTGCAACACTGAGTAGGTGGTTCTCTCTCCAGATTTGGATGATTTAAGTGTAGGCACGACTGAGGCTCTCTCTCTCTTGTGAAAGAGGGGGTGGAGCACTAGTAGAAACAGGGCTTTGGGGTCCAGGCAGGCCAAAGCTCAATTAAAAATCCCGGTTCACTCACGACTCACACGAACCGGGACCAAAGGGGGCATCGGTCCCGGTTCCGTGAGGCCAGGGGGGCGGCCGGGCCTCGTTGGGGGGCAATTGTCCCCGTTTTCGTCTGGCCCCTTTTGGTTTCCGGTTCCACCAGCCACGAACCTGGACAAATGGGCCTCGATCCTGGCCCACAAATCATTGTCCTGTCCCGGTTCGTGGCTGGAACCGGGACCAAAGGGGGACTTAGTCCCCGGTTCAGCCACGAACCGGGACGCATGAAGATCCCTATCTATACCCCTCAAAACCCCCGCGAGCATAGCAGTGGATTGCTCTGTTTGTGTTTGTCGGGCCGGGGGAGAGCTTTGTGGTGCTCTAGCTCACCTCGTATGCACATGAGGTGTTTTTGAATGTAAATGACCAGCCACATTAAGTTTTCTTACTCCTCCTCGAAGCTCCTTGTCGCAAGCTCGCCATTTCCTCGAGATTTGTCTAGGGTTTGGCGGTCCGTCCTATCCCGTCCACGTCCTCATCGCCTTCGAATCGCCCGAGCCGTGTCGTCGCCGGCACCACAGGGGAGCTCTTGGTCTATCTTCTTTGTAAAAGAAAAAAGTTCTTACTTGTATGATTACGATAGATACTTGTGTAATTTTCTACTTTATTATGTGTTGTTTTTATATATATTGAGAGAGGAGAATGCCAGACTATTGTTTCGTGGGGGTCGCTTCTCCTTCTCTCTTGTGCAGACCTTTGTTACGGCACTAGGGGAAGAAGGATTAGCGACCATCATGACGTTCGAAAACGGTGAGGGAGTGTCCACCATATATGAGAGAAGACTGAACCGACTGTTGTCGTGGGGTCCGCTTCTCCTTCTTTCCTTGTGCAGATATTTGTAAATGCACTAGGGAAAGGAGGAGTAAGCGACCATCACTGACGGTCGGCAATATCAAGAGGGAGTGCCCACCATATACATGAGATGAGAGTTCAGGAAGGAAGAACTCGACAGACCTAAGTCAACCCGTTGCTATTGAGTAATAGTGATCTGTTTGTGAGTTTTTCCTGGTATTGCCTTCAATCATTTTTGATCACTATGAACATAAAAATGCTGACGACGACAATGATTTCGTTATGTGCGAATACTCCGAAGACGATCACGGCCGGTGCGCAGAACTTTCTTGTTGGTGGTAGCCTTCAGCATCAAGTTGGAGGAGACCTTCGAATGGATTAGTAAGTCCCACACACAATCTTTTTTTCGTAATTAAGCATGACTTCTCTCTGCTTCTTTTGTCTCAACTATAAATTTTTAATTTTTTACTATTTCTACTAGCGTATCCCCTGCCATGCAAGAATTTATGTCTTGGATAAGAGTGTTTTTCAGTCCTATGGAACTATGGAGTAAAGATAGTTCACTTGAGGACCGAGCATGGTTACACTTTTTGCCTGCAACATTATACATGCAGACACCTACACCTATTTTGAATGCAAAATTGGAGCATCATAGCAAGGCTATGCATTTTAGCCTGATATGCGTTTTCACGTTGATATTCTTCCGGAGATGATAGTGAAGGTAATATCGACATCTGGGTCCGATGTGCAGACGCCTCCAGTTCTACCATTATGGAGTTTCTCAACCATATTTATTTCTTGAATATTTGTTTATTCAAAATATTGACAACAATTTTTCTTTGACGCTGATTTCCATTCAAGCAACATGTCCAGCGCTTGGGTAGACCTCCTACTACTGTCCGGTTAAACTAACTGGCGAGGAGATAAGTCATTAATGTTCATGGCTTGAGGATCTTGATACTGTCAGACAAATTATTTTCCTGGACTTGAAAATCTTAGTAACTCAAAACGTGCAACCTAGCGTGCGTATGAACTACGGTCATATCTATTTAGGAACGAATGGTAAGATTTTTACTATTTGTCCTCGGTGCATCTTTTGCATACATTATTTTTGAAGCTAAACTTCAGTGCTAAGTTGTGTACTACGATGTTTCTTCAACAGGACTCCCAATGAAAGTTTTGCCCTCATTGCCTCGAGCCTAAGGTCTCATGCAATGGTAGCTTACCCAAGACATCCTACATTGCACATGAGTGCATCAGGATTTTCTAAAAGCGAGCAAGTCTTAATAGTCAAAGACTGGAGCAAAATTGTGAAGTATCGCAGAGAAGTACTAGGGGCAGCAATCAGAAGCAGCAGCCAGCATTAGGAAAGGTTCATCTGCATGCTCCAATATGATGGAGCAGAGTGCTACCATGTTCTTGCTATTTACCTGAGGAGAGCAGCAGGAGTTGATTAGCTAGCTAGAATGAGTTTGGAAGATGATTATGTGCTACACTATGACTATGATGACATTAAATAGCTAGTGTTGGTGTAATGAACATGATGATTATTATTAGCTATGTTGGTGGTGATTAGATAGCTACCCTATGACGATGATGATTGTGCTTGAATGTGCATTTTGACACACAAAAAGTCTGGAGTTCAATAAGGTTCAAAAAAATGAAATCCCTTGTAACAGACGAGTTTCCTCCGTATGAACCTTGATTACTTCGAAAAGAGCTTGCCTTTTGTACACGAAGTGCAATCCTTTTTTGCTGTAACCTCTCACTTTTTACACAAACTATGTGGGTGAAATGATGATACCATGCCCACTTTCAACCTTTTCAGAGTTCATTTGAAGTGCTTTTTCAATTTCAGGTCATATAACTAAAAAAATTAGTAAATGCATGAAAATAACAAATAACAGTCAGAAAGGGTTGAAAATTGATGATTTGGCTTTGAATGGTGGCATTTTGAACACATAAAAAGTTTGGAGTTCCAATAAGTTTCAAAAAAATGAAATCCCTTTTAACAGACGAGTTTCCGTATGAAACCCTGATACTCGAAAGAGAATTTGCCGTGTTTTGTACACAAAGTTGCCAATTTCCAGTTTTTGCCGTAACCCTCTCCACTTTTTTAGCACATGCTATGTGGGTGAAATGAGTACCATGCCACCTTTCAACCTTTTCAGAGTTCATTTTTATGCTTTCAATTCAAGTCATTTCGCAAAAAATGAACTAATAGCAAAAATAATGGAACTTAAAATAATCAATTAACATATTCTGTTACGATCAACTAAACAAAACTATAATATTCCGTCATAGCAAAAAGATCAATAAAAAGCTTTTATAAACCCTAATAGAAAAAGGAATCAACTAAAGCTTTTATAAACCTCTAGTATTTTTGAAACTAAAATTATATAAATTATGCACTAAAATTATCAAAGTATTTCTGTTCAAAACATTAATGGCAAAATGGAATTTTCATAACGAATTTTTTTTTAGAAACTTTACATATGAAAAGAATTATCATAAAGAATTTTTTGTTAGAAACAAAATAACAAAATCTGTTTTTGAATATAATGTTAAAACACAGTAATTTAAATAGCAGGAAAAAGAACACTCAAAATCTATTTTTATAGTAAAGTTCTTCAAAACTAGTGTTCACACAAATTTTCAAAGAATTCAAATTTAAACTATTTAAATTTCAAAACAATGCACTAACAGAAAGTTTATAAATTTTTGTGACCTAACAGCAAAAGAATTAAACAAAAACTGTGGTCACACTATTGTCAAATCTGGTCAAACGTGGTCAACATGGTCAATCTGGTCAAATTGTGGTTCAAACTATGGTCAAACTACTTATTCAAGAAATTGATTAGTGTTATAAATAATTATTGTTTTTGTGAATAAAATTTCAAACTCAAACGTGCTTAATGCTCAAGTTCAACTCTAAGGTTTAATAGGATTGACTTGCTTAGTATTGTTAGGAAACACCAAGTGCAACGTGGAAACTAGGCCATAGAACTCGAAAGTTAAAGCGTGCTCTGCTGGAGTAAGTGAGAGGATGTGTGACCGCCGGGAAGTTAGACATTTGGAATGAGTGGTTCATAATTGAGCAGTATGAGGGGTGATTAGAGTGGGTGGATTAGATATTGAATTGTACAATAATTCAGAAATTTGAAAATAAGAAAATATTTTAAAAAAATTTAAAATTTTATTTTTGGAAAAATTCAGAAAAACAAATTTCAAAAAAAATTCCTTTTAGGTCCCGGTTGGTTTTTACCAACCGGGACTAAAGGTGGGAGCTCCAGATATCCGGACCCCACGTGGAGGGCCTTTAACTCAATCTAAAATCAAAAAAAATTAACAACTTCAAAACAAAAATAATATCCCGGTTCGTAACACAACGACTAAAGGGGGGGCTTAGTGGAGAGGGTTAGAGTCCCGGTTTGGGAACCAGGACAAATGGGCCTTATGAAACTCGGGACAAATAGGCCTTTTCTACTAGTGGAGGTATATATAGCCTCCACACAAAAATCCAACCGTTTACACCATTTGCCAAATCGGTGAGATCAAATAGCTAAACTTGGTCGGACCGTTGTTCAAACTGTGAACTTTGTAATCTCGGTGGACCGACTGGAATACTCGGTGGGACCATGTTGCAAGGGCTAGGGAAAAACCCATCTTCGGGTGGGGGGGTTCCGATTGTTCAACTCGGTGAGTACGAAGTGGAACAACAAGCACAGAGTTGTCCTGCAAACTTGGTGGGACCGATTGCCATCTCGGTGAGACCAAAATGATTGCACAGGCAACAGAGAGTTTGCAATGCCATCTCATTTGAACAGCGATCCGGCTCGGTGAGACCGATTGCCTAGGGTTTCTGGCTGTGGCTATGTCATATGAACTCGGTGGCGTCAATAGAAGAATCGGTGGGCCTAGTTGTGAGTTTAGGGTTTTGATAAATTTGGATGTAGAAATTGGTTGGGTTTGGAGGCATATCACTAAGGCATTTTGAGCAAGTAGACCGTTTAAGGTAACACATCTCCACCTTTTAATAGTATTGGCTTTCCTATTACTCAACATGATCTTGATCACTAAAATAAAGATGAAGTGTCTTGAATCTTTTGCCAATTTTTTGTCTTATCATTTTGAGGGGTCTACATCTCAATCCATGCCATGCCATTCATTGAACTTCCTGAAATATTTATCTTGAATGGATGTTAGTTCAATAGTTATATGTTTTATATTACCAAACCTCCCGGGTTTAAGTTGCACTTTCAAAATCTCCTTTAGAGCTCATTTCTCCCGATTTTTGGGGTGCTCTACACTAATAAATACTGTGAAAGCTTTATTGATGGTTTTAGAAGTTTACATGGATATATATGCTCAAAAATAAATCTGATCCAAATCTATTCATTATTTTTCATTCTCTTGTGAACGTCTTATTGAGACAAAAACCTTGCTATTCAAACTGACTAGGGAGGTGATACCGCATTTGATTATTATTTTTAATCCAATTGTATTTTCCATCATGTATCATGTTCCCCATTCTCATCAGCGAATGGTTCACGAACGCAAACATCGCATATAGTGGAGTATGTCTATCACTACTCGCTCATGCATCCATGCACGTAAATTCTAGGACGAAGCCTTTCTTACTGCAGGGCTGTCTTATTTAATAGACCTCCTAGAAGGTCATTAATATGGAACTCCCATTGAATCCGTCTTCTACATACTAAACCAGACTACTCCTTTTACGTATGTTTTATTGTGCGATCTGGCCTAATCTACGTCCGACAACCACATAAGGTCCTTTTTCTTTAAAACGTGTGTTTTTCTAGGCTATAGTACCCTTCACAAGGGATATAATGTCTCGATGGCGCCACGCGGTCGAGTTTGTGTCTCTCGGGATGTGGTTTTTGATGAGTCAAATGCATGAATTTTAGTCTTAATGCTTCAATTCTAATAGAAGGATTTTCCATAGGAACATATAGCATCACTCATGAAATGCATCTGCTAATAGCAAAAACTAGATAAATACTTTTAGGCCTTTTTGATCCATGCCTGGAACACTATGAACAAATTTGGCACCAAAACACTTGGCTGCACTAGATTTTTACTGACAATCTCACATAATTTGTCATCTGCAGATTATTACATATTTTAAAAAATATGCTATAGATTAATTTGATTTTTTAAGCATTTTTAAAATCCCGCTGTTGTGCAGGACGCACGTGTTAAGTCCGAAGGAAATGAAAAGATGAGCAGAGCGTGCTATGATTCCCATGCACACCAGACGGTAGCTACCTCTCGTTGCTACCTGTGGTTTGATGCGTACATCAGGTAGAAAGAACATAAAAGAAAAGAGAATTCATATCGGATCAAGATAGAACAATTACAGAGTTTCCATAAACTATCTGCGGCCGCCTTATAGATATTTTCTTTCTTGCCGAAACATGTGTGAACGGCATGGATGTACTATCAATGTTTTCTGCTATAATTTCAATTCTATGTGATTATGGTGTTTTTGTTCCACCTGCTAGACCATGCCCCTGCAATGTTCCAGGCAGCTTTGAATATCCATATGTGTCTGTGCACTGGTCGCATCACTGGACTTTAACCATATGGTATCATGATCACGTGGATGAACAACATGCCGAGGTATATTCCAATATGCACATTATAGAAGAAAAAGAACGAATATGGTAATGGTATTAATACGAAAATAAGTATAAAGAGAAATATAATGAAAACACTTTAAAAAATATTCATTAGTATTCGTAAACATAGGGCATTATCATACATATTTCGGATCAATAATGGGTACAAGATTTTTAGTGAAAGTTGTTAGGTTAGTTTTGTAGTGATCCTAGAAATTTTACGTTAATTTGAAGATAATTTTGTGAAATTCCAAAATAAAATTATAATACAACGTGTAGGCTAGATTATAATTTAATTTTCTTCTTAATGCATAGCTTAGATTAGGTTGGTTTTAGAACAACACCTGACTTACTTGCACGTTCCTCTCCAACGGCCATGATATTAGTGTTAGCACAAAGGTTATCGATCTCCCTTCTTGATTGTGCACGTGGCAAAGAAAAAAATGAACAATGAATCTATGAGATCATGACACAAGATACATTCTATAATTATCCGATAAACACAAATTTATCCAACACGGAATATGTCTGATATACATACAATCCAAGGTATAGGTGTGGGAGTGGGGTGGGAATGCGTTGGGGAGGGTGAGATATTAAGACGGTGGGAAGGGAGGGTGGGGGAAATCCCTGTAGGGTGTGTGATTACAGAGCAATTAAAAATAAACAAATCCTTAAAAATCGGATAACATTGCAATCATTATTTCGTGAATATGACACTAATACAGACATATTGGAGAGAGCAAATTTGGTAATAGCAGATTATGAATGAAACGCCATTTAATATTAAAATGAACACTATTGAAATATAGTTTTTTGAATTTCATAATCAAATAAGACCGTTTACATAAAAACTTAATATAGTGGCTTCCTTAATGCATAGCTTCAGATTAGGTTTGTGGATAGACAACATCCATATTAAGTGCAAGTTGTCCTCAAATGTCATGATATTGGTGATGCACAATTTCGTTGCATTCCCATTGTCGATTATGCAGGTGTAATGCAAATGGGAAGCATGAGATTATGAGATTTTGACACGACACATATATTGTTTGGGCTCAACTGCAAAAACGATCAAAAAATTGATGGTGCTAGTAATTAGGGTCAAAAGTGGTTTATATAAACTTAGTTTCTGCGGTCCAGCGTGGGGGGTCGCTCGTCGCGGGGCTAGGGAGGGCGCGCGCGGTCGCGGGGCCGGCGTGGCTTTGCCCCGCCCCTCCTGGTGGTGGCGGCCGGGCCTGCTGGCCAGATCCGAGGTGGCTTGCTGGTGGTTGCCTCGAAAGAACATTCGGCGCGGGCTGGCGGGGCTGCGCCCCCCGGCGTGTGGCGGCGGATCTGGACGAACCTGGCCCAGATCCGTGTGTGTTGACCGCGCGACGGCCCTGCGCGTTGGTCTGTGATGCTGGAAGCAGTCGGCTCGGCCGTGATAGATGCTGGATGCAGGACTGATCTGGTCACTGAGGCGCGCCGTGGCGGGTGGACCCGACCTCCATGGCTTCTACAACTATGGTTCTTGCGGCGGTGGCGGTGCAGACTTGCATTCGAGGGCCTTCTGTGGGCACGAGCGAAGGTGTGCGGCGAACGGACGAAAGTCCTGCACGACCATAGGCCGGTGGCGATGTTGCCTGTGGGTGTCATTTTCCTCCTTGGAAGGCGTCACCTGAGGTTGTGTCCAACCTGAGACGAAGCTCTTCTTGTATCGCCCAAGTCCCGCCATGTACCCCCTGCTCAGGGTGGATGTCGTTGGCGCGGGAGTTTTAATTGGAAGCTGCTGCTTTCCTTCGGAGGTTGTCGGTGTTGTTCGAGACGCGGTGTGTGCTTATCTTAGGACAGGTGCTTCGGTTGTGTAGTCGTGTTGTTTGTTGGTGGTGTAGCTCTCTGCTGCTATTGGGCCGCAGTTTTTTTTTCCTTGCTCCTTTGATATCGGAATCTTCACCTGTTGTTCTTCCCGCGGCTTTCTCTGCAAATCCTGGAATCAATCCAGCATTTTGCTGGATCTTTCAAAAAAAAAATACATACAATTTTATAATAATGTATCTAAGCCCGACATGCTAAAAGTAACATGTTTAAATCCTAGATTTTCTACCGTTGGTTTGAGTTATTATGGAGGAGAAAATGATTACTAATTATAGTTGTTACTTTTAATAAAGATAATAGAATATTAGGATGTTGGCCGCGCATGTGTGCGGGCTGCTGTGCTAGTTAAGATAAAATTGCCATATCAACAATAAGTGTGCTGAGTGCTGACACATATCTGCCACGAAATTAAAAGAAAATGAGGCAACAGTCATAATTGATTATGATGCTGACACCACACCCTCGGCGCACAACAACGAAATCAATCCATCTGCACTGGAATAAGTATACTATCATTCATCTTGTGCGGCTTAAGGCCGTGATTACGATGATAAAACATGACATGATGAAAAAGGAAACCTAATCCGGCCTACTGGCCTCCATTATGACAAAACATGACATGGCCGCTTTCAAGAATCCGGATCGTATATCACCTTGGATATGGTTCAGTAATCGTAACCCTGTTCCAAGATACGTCATCTTCCGGTACCAAATCAGATCGGCCATGCATGTAGCGGCGTTGCCTATATCGTGGAGAAGCTGGAGATGGTGATTCTGTCCCAAAGAAGAAAGCAGGCTGTGACGGTGGCTGAAGCTCCATGGTGTCCCTTGTTAACATGAAAATGACGGTTGATATTTGAGGCCTGTCGTCAGGGTCCGGTGGACGCACAGCATGCGATGGGGATGCACCGTAGGGCTTGGCTTCAGAGGGTATCCATTGAGTGATTCCTCCATCATTTGGTGATATCGTTTCCTTGTCGCAGTAATTCCACCTGGTATATGGTTAACATTGATGATTCATTTAGATCTATAATATAAATGTAACTGTTGTTCAAAGGCACTAAGAACTGATGAAAATAAAGTAAATCCAGCACTTACATCACTAATGAGGTTCACGGTATCCCCATAATCTGAACTGCAGTTCCTTCTCCTGGTTATAATTTCAAGGACTAGTACACCAAAACTGAAAATATCAAACTTGGGTGACACACTTCCGTGTATTGCATACTCTGGCGCCATATAACCGCTGCAGAGGATGAGCAATTAGGCTTGGAAACGCACCTTCACTAAGTGAAATAGTTCATAATTACAAGTACTTCTTTTTCTGTTTTTGCAAACTTAATTATAGGCATTTGACTTACAGTGTTCCGGCAGCTCTAGTGGTTTGAGTATGAGTGTGACCTTCTTGTAGCAGCCTTGCCAATCCAAAGTCTGCGATTTTAGGATCCATCTCGTCGTTGAGAAGAATATTATTAGCTTTAAGGTCCCTGTGGATTATCCTTGGGCTCGAGTCCTGGTGAAGATAAGTATTCCCTTGGCAATTCCAAGAAATGATGTGTATGGTGTCTCCCATTTTAGGTATTTTTCCGCACCCGTATCTGTTGCCAAAGAATGATATTCAACTTACATTAGATATGCCGAAGATATAAGGAACAATCTAAATACTCAGTTTGCCTGAAGAGGTTTGGAAGAAAAAACGCAGTGTATCTAATCTTGTTTGTGTATTTTTTTGCTGGAAATACTACCAAAGACTTATTTTTTTCACAATAAAAGACATTTCATTCTTGATAAAATCGCCTGGAGCGAAGCCGCAGCCACTGCATAGCACTATGGCAGAGTAAGTGAATGGAGAGGAAAATAGTCCGAAAGAAATTTGTCGGCTCCCTTCCTTGATAATTCTTAAACAAGCACGTATCGTCCCGATGCAGCAAACACCTGTAAATCTGACAGATTTCTTGTGCTGAAGCTCTGCCAATAGCACACCTCATTGCGCAACTGATGCAAGCATGGCTGAGTTGCCCCAAAAGCTCTTCCTGCTATTTCGTTTGCCCTCCGCAGTTTTCCTGAAACAAATTGTTTTTCAGGAGACAAGCCTGAATGTTGGCAATACATTTTCTTGATTTTCGACGTTTCGATGAATTTTCTGGGTTTTCCTGTGAAAAAACCTAAATACTTCCGGACGTGCGCAATTTGATTTCGTGTCCGATTCGTTCTAAACTTGCGTGGGGGACTCCCAGTGTGTATGCACACAACCATGCCAAAATTCGTGTTAATTTCATGCATGCCATCACGTACACCATGTACAACGAGGAACCTTTACGGTCGGCCGGATTGCATGTCCTAAAAGGTTTTTTTTAACTCCTCCCAAACGAGCCAAAACGTTTTCTGCACACCCTCCCACCACCATGCCAAGCATGCATGCCAATTTTCGACCTCGGAATTTTCTAGGGTGTTCCCGGTGAAAAAACCCTAAAAACACTGCCGGACGTGACAGCAACGTGCGTTTCGTGTCCGAACTCGTTCTAATCTGCGTGGGGGACGCCATGGGCATGCGCACACCAATGCCAAAATTTGTGTCATTTCATGCATCCATTACGTACACCATGTACAACCAGGATCATTCTAGTCTCCCTGAGGGCAATTCCGAAAGAGGCTTTTTTGTTCAACTTCTCCAAAGAGCCAAAACTTTTTGCACCCCTCCCGCCACCATGCCATCATGCATGCCAATTGTCGTTGATTTTCGACGTTGATGAATTTTCTAGGGTTTTCCCCAGTGAAAACACCCCTAAACACTGCCGATTTGACTCAACGTGCGTTTTCGTGTCCGAATTCGTTCTAAAAAAACTTGCGTGGGGGGGACTCGAGTGGGCAAGCACACACATGCCAAAATTTCGTGTTTTATTTCATGCATGCCATCATGTACACCATGTAACCCGGACTTCGGGTCTGCCGGAGGCAAGTCCGAAAGAGGTTTTTTTTTCACTCCTCCAAACTAGCCAAAACTTTTTGCACAACCTCCCACCACACATGCCAAACATGCATGCTAATTTTTGTCTGATTTTTCACGTTCGAATGAAGTTTCTAGGGTTTCCTGGGAAAAAACCCTAAAACACTGCGGACATGACGCAACGTGCGTTTCGTGTCCGAATTCGTGTTATACTTCGTGCGGGACTCCAGTGTGCGGCCGCACACACCATGCCAAAATTTGGTGTTATTTCATGCATGCCATCCGTACACCATGTACAACCAGAACTTCGGGTTCTTTTTTTTTTTTTTTTTTTTTTTTTTTTTTTTTTTTTTTTTCTCTGCCGGACGGGCCTGTCCGAAAGATGTTTTTTTTCCAACCTCCGTCAAATGAGCCAAACTTTTTGCACCCCCTCCCACAACCATGCCAAGCTTGGATGCAAATTTTGGGTGTTCGATTAAATTTTCTAGGGTTTTTTCCCCGGTGGAAAAAAACCCTAAACACTACTTCCGGACGTGACGTCACTGCGTTTCGTGTTCGAATTCGTTCTAACTTGCGTGTGGGACTCCAGTGGCCATGGCCACCCGCCATTCTAAAATTTGGTTCATTTCATGGCATGCCATCACGTACACCATGTACAACCAGGAACGTTCGGGTCTGCCGGAGGGCAAGTCGACAGAGGTTTTTTTTTTTCCCAACTCCTCCAAACGCCCCAAATCCTTTTGCACACCCTCCAACCACGAAGGGCTCCACCCCCGAAGGGTCCACTAAGAAGCAACCTTGTCTACCCACCATCCCATGGCCACCGCGCCCACGAAGGAACTTGCCTCACTTGGGTAGATCTTCACGAAGTAGGCATCTCCTTGCCCTTACAAACTTCTTGGTTAACCCATAAACAAAAAAAAAAAAAAAAAAACTGCATGTCGGCGTCCTCCCCAAGCGACCCTAACCAATCCGGAGACACCACTCTCCAAAAGGTAAAAACGGTGTGTGATGACGAACTCCTTGCTCTTGTGCTTCAAATTATAGTCTCCCAACCTCAACAGTCCTCACAGATTTGCTATGGTGGAAGAAGGATTTGATTGGAAAGCATTGGGAAAGGTAGAGAACATTTTATGTGGTAGGAATGGAAATCTTGATCCTCAACACATGAGTAGGTGGTTCCTCCTCTCGATTTGGATGATATGAGTGTAGCACGATCTGATGGCTCTCTCTCTCTGGTTAAAGAGGGGGTGGAGCACTAGTAGAAAACAGGGCTTGTCCAGCAGGGCCAGCTCATTAAATCCCGGTTCACCTCACCTCACAGCACACCTCACGAAAACGAAAACCCGTTGTCCCCCACCCCCTTTTTTTCCTCTTTCCTCTTTATCTTTGCAGTTCAGCCACTGTTTCCGTTGTCTTATCTTCCATTTCCTCTTTTTTCCCTTTTTCGCCCGGGTCGCTTGGGGTCGTTCTTGAAACCCCTTTTCTTCTTTGGGGGGCCACCTTTGTTGTCCGTTTTTTTGGTGGGAACCTCCCGCTGGAACCTCGGATTGCTCGCCGTTTGGGAGTTTGAGGGTGGGGGGTTGGGATGGAAGGGGCATTTGATACGGGTGAAAAACTATTTAGTGCGCCCTGGAGGGTCTTTGGTGGGGTGGTTGGAGGGTAAGTAGAGTCGGTGTGGCACGAGACTTACGCCGTGGGTCCTTTGGATTGCCCCTGTTGCCGCTCTTGATGGGTGTACGGTTTGCCCCGTCGGCAGGCAACGGGTAACCGGCCGGCCTATTTTGGCGGGGCCGAATGGGGGGGAGAGTATTTTGGTAGCTGGTTCTCTCTCCGTTTCCCCAATCCACATTGGGGGTTTCCCCCCCCCCCCAGGTTCGTGGCTGGAACCGGACCAAAGGGGGACCTTTATCCCTGTTCCAGCCACGAACCGGTACCAATGAGATGCCTATATATACCCCCCTCGCCCGCGGCAGAGCAGTGGAGTGCTCTGTTTTTTGGGTCGGCCGTGGGAGAGCTTTGTGGTGCTCTAGCTCACCTCGTATGCACTGAGGTTTTTTTTTGATGAAAATGACCGAGCCACACTTAAGTTTTTCTCTCTCGAAGCTCCTTGTCCAACTTCCATTTTCCTCGATATTTGGTCTGGTTTGGCGGTCCGTCTATCCCGTCCCCGCGTCCTCAGCGCCGTCGATCCCCGCGCCGATTTCGTCGCCGGGGTCACCACAGTGGTGAGCCTCTTGGTCTTATCTCCTTTGTAAAAGAAAAAAGTTCTTACTTGTATGGTAAGATAGTTACTTTGGTGTAATTTTCTTAACTTTTATTATTGTTTTTATTATTATATTTGAAGAGAGAGGAAGATGCCGACTATTTTTGTCGTGGGGGGCGCTTCTCCGTCTTCTCTTTTGTGCTAGACCTTTGTTCGCACTAGGGGAGAAAGGAGTAGCGACCATCATCTACGGTCGAACGGTGAGGGATTGTCCACCATATATGAGGAGAAGAAAATGCCGACTGTTGTCTGGGGGGTCGCTTCTCCTTCTTTTCCCGGTGCTAGATTTTGTAATGCACTAGGGAAAGAGGAGTAGCGACCCTCACTGACGTTCGCAATATCAGAGAGTAGTGCCCCCATAGACATGAGAAGAGAGTTCAGGAAGGAAGACTCGACAGACCTAAAGTCAACCCTGTGCAATATTGAGTCATAGTGATCTGTTTGTTGAGTTTTCCTGTTAGTTGCCTTCATCAGTTTTGATCAACTATGAACATAAGAAAATGTGCTGACGACGAAAATGAATTTCGGTATGTGCGAATACTGCGATACAGCACGGCCTGTGCGACATAAATTTTCGTATTTGGTGGTAGGCCGCGCAGCATCAAGTTGGATGAGACCCTTCCGAAGTGATATAGTAAGTCACACGACAAGTCTTTTTTCGTATTAAGCATGACTTCGCTTCTTTTGCTTCAACTTATAATTTTAATTTTTTACTAATTCTACTAGCGTATCCCCTGCCATGCAAAATTTAATGTCTTGGATAAGATTGGTTTCAGTCCTAGGAAACTATGGAGTAAAGATAGTTCCCTTGAGTACCAGCATGGTTTACCCTTTTGCCGCAAAATTAATACAATGCAGACACCTACACCTATTTTGAATGCAAAAATTGGAGATCACTATGCAAGGCTTATGCATTTGAGCCTGATATCTTTTCACCGTTTGATATTCGTCCGGAAGATTGATATTGAGGTAATATCGACTCTGGGTCGTGTGCGACGCCTTCCAGTTCTACCATTATTTGAGTTTCTCAACCATATTTATGTCTTGGATATTGTTTTATTCAAAAATAGTTGACAACTAATTTCTTTGACAGCTTTATTCCATTCAAGCAACATTTCCAGCGCTTGTTAGACCGGACCTACTACTGTCCCGGGCTGAACTAAACTGCGAGGAGATAATCATTATGTTTTCATGTCTTGAGATCTTGATACTGTCAAGACAAATTATTTTCCTGGATTGAAAATCTTAGTACTCAAAACGTGCACAACAGCGTGCGTATTGAACTACTACGGTCATATCTATTTAGGAAAGATGTAAGATTTTTACTATTTGTCCCTCGGTGCATCTTTTGCATACATTTTTTTTTAAGCTAACTTCATTGCTAAGTATGTTCTATATGTTCTTCACATGGCCTCCCCAATGAAAGGTTGTGCCTCATTGCATCGAGCCTAAGGTCGCATGGCAATGGTAGCTTACGGCCAAGACATCCTACATTTGCCATGAGTGCTTCCAGGATTTCTAAAAGCGAGCAAGTCTTAATAGTCAAAGACTGGAGCAAAATTGTTAAGTTATCGCAAGAAGTACTAGGGGGCAGCAATCAGAAGCGCACCAGCAATTAGAGACAGGTTTTCAATCTGGCATGCCCAATATGATGAAGCAGGAGTGTCTACCATGTCTATGCTATTTTACCAAACCCCTAGAGAGAGCAGCAGGAGGATTAGCTAGCTATAAGAGTTTGAAGATGATTGATGTGCTACACTATGACGATGATAGTAAATAGCTAGGTTGGTGGTAATGACTCGATGATTATGATTAGCTAGTTTGTGGTGATTAGATACTTACACTAGACTTGATGATTATTGGCTTTGAGAATGGTGCATTTTGAACACCACAAAAAGTCTGGAGTTCAAATAAGTTCAAAAAAAATGAAATCCCTTTGTAAACAGACGAGGTCCACCCGGAGGGCTCCCCCCCCGAAGGGTTCCATCGAGAAGCAACCTTGGTCTATCCCACACCCATGCCCCATCGCCCCTGAAGGACTTTGCCTCACTTGGTAGATCTTCAATCACGAAGTAGGCAATCTTCCTTGCCCTTCACAAACTTTTTGGTTTAACTCCACATCATGTCGGGAGTCTCCCAAGCGACACCTAACCATCCCAGGATACACCACTCTCCAACAGGTAATAAACGGTGTGTTGTGACGAACTCCTTGCTCTTGTGCTTCAAATGATAAGTCCTCCCCAACACTCAAACAGTCCTCACAGATTTGGCTATGGTGGAAGAAGGATTTGGAGTGGAAAGCACTTGGGAAAGGCTATGAGAACATATTTATGTGGTAGAATGGAATATCGTGATCTCAACACATGAGTAGGGTGTGTCTCTCTCAGAGTTTGATGATATGTGTAGGCACGATCTGATGGCTCTCTCTCGCTTGTGAAAGAGGGGGTGGATGCACTAGTGCAAACAGGGCTTTGGTCCGGACCATGCAGGGCCACAAACAGAAAAAACAGAAACTCTCATTCACCATACAACTCCCCACTGTTCCCTTTTCCCGCCCCCCCCCCCTCCCCTTTCTCCGCAGACAGCTCGCCCCTCCCCCTGGCGCGCCTCCCTCCCTAGTGTCACCTCGTGCGTCCCAGTCGCCATGGTGCCCCTAAACGTTGAGTGGTCTGCTATCATTCCCACCCGGCTACTCCTTCTGAGCGATGGGGTCTGCCATTCACTCGACACCCGTGACCAAAGGGGGCAATCGGTCCCTTTCGTGAGGCCAGGTGGCGGCCTGTCCTCTTGGGGCATTGGTCCCCCCCCCCGGTTTCTTCTGGCCCTTTGGTTTCCGGATTCCAGCCACGCCGCCGGGGAAGGTGGAAAGGTCGACCGGGGGATTTTCCCGTCTCTCCTTTCACCCACCCTCCTTTTTTCCTCGGTTGTTTGATGGTTCGTGGCTGGAAACCGGGACCAAGGGGGACCTTAGTCCCGGTCATCCACGACCGGACCAATGAGGATGCCTATATAGACCCCTCGCCCGCGAGCAGAGCAGTGGAGTGCTCTGTTTTTTGTGTGAGTCGGCCTTGGGAGAGCTTTGGTGCTCTAGGCTCCACCAATCGTATGCACATGATGTGTTGATGAAATGACGAGCCACCTTAAGTTTTCCCTCTCGACGCTCCTTGTCCAAGCTCCATTTTTCCCTTCCTCGAGATTTGTTTGAGTGGCTAGGTTTGGCGGGTCCGTCCTATCCCGTCCCCGTCCTCACTCCGTCGATCGCCCGCGCCGAATGTCGTCGCCGGCACCACAGTGGTGAGCCTCTTGGTCTTATCTTCTTTGTAAAAGAAAAAGTTCTTCCTTGTATGATGAAGATAGATACTTGTGTAATTTTCTTACTTTATTATTGTTTGTTATTATATATATTTGAGAGAGGAAGAATGCCGTACTATTGTCGTTGGGGTCGCTTTCGCCTCTTCTCTTTTTGTGCTAGACCTTTGTTACGCACTAGGGGAAGAAGGATATCGACCATCTCGACGGTCGAAACGTGAGGGAGTGTCCACCATATATGAGAGAAAAGAATGCGACTGTTGTCGTGGGGGCGCTTCTCCTTCTTTTCCTTGTGCTAGATAGTTGGGTAATGACTAGGGAAAGGATGAGTAGCGACCATCACTGACGGTCCGGGAATAGGTCAGAGAGTGAGTGCGGGCGGCACATATACTGAGATGAGAGTCATGGAAGGAAGATCGACAGACCTAAAGTCAACCCGTTGCATATTGAGTAATACGTGATCGTGTTTGTTTGGTTTCCTGGTAGTTTGGCCTTCAATCAATTTTGATCAACTATGAACAGTAAAAATGTCTGACGACGAAAATGATTTCGGTATGTGCGAATGACTGCGAAGACAGAGCCGGCCATGGTGCGACAGAAAGTTTCTTATGTTGGTGGTAGGCGCTTCAGCATCAAGTTGGATGAGACCTTCGAAGTGGATATAGTAAGTCACAACGACAAGTCTTTTTCGTAATTAAGCATGACTTCTGGCTTCTTTTGCTTCAACTATAATTTTCTATTTTTACTATTCTACGAGCTATCCCATGCATGCAAGAATTTATGTCTTGGATAAGATGGTTTCAGTCCTATGGAAACTATGGAGGTAAAGATAGTTCACTGAGGACCGAGCATGGTTACACTTTTGCCGCAAAATTATACAATGCAACACCTACACCTATTTTGAATGCAAAAATTGGAGATCACTATGCAAGGTCTATGCATTTGAGCCTGATATGCTTTTCACCGTTGATATCGTCCGGAAGATGATATTGAAGGTAATATCGACATCTGGGTCGATGTGCAGACCCCCAGTTTCTACCATTTGTGAGTTTCTCAAACCATATTTATGTCTTGGATATTGTTTTCAAAAATAGTTGACAACTAATTTCTATTGACAGCTTATTTCCATTCAAGCAAACATGTCCAGCGCTTGGTAGACCTGACCTACTACTGTCCCGTGGCTGAACTAAACTGCGAGGAGATAAGTCATTATGTTTCATGGCTTGAGGATCTTGATACTGCAAGACAAATTATTTTTCCTGGACTTGAAAATCTTAGTACTCAAAACGTGCAACAACTAGCGGCGTTATTGAAACTACGGTCATATCTATTTAGGAAAGATGGTAAGATTTTACTATTTGTCCTCGGTGCTCTTTGCATACATTATTTTTTAAGCTAAACTTCATTGCTAGTTATGTTACTACGATGTTCTCAACAGGGACTCCCAATGAAGTTGTGCCTCATTGCATCGAGCCTAAAGGTCGCATGCAATGGTTAGCTTACGCCAAGACATCCACATTGCACATGAGTGCATTCAGGATTTCTAAAAGCGAGCAAGTCTTAATAGTCAAGACTGGAGCAAAATTGTGAAGTATCGCAGAGAAGTACTAGGGGGCAGCAATCAGAAGCGCAGCCAGCAATTAGGAGACCGGTTCATCTGCATGCTCCAATATGATGAAGCAGGGTGCTACCATGTTCTCTGCTATTTACCTGAGAGAGAGCAGCAGGATTGATTACTAGCTAGAATGAGTTGAAGATGATGATGTGCTACACTATGACTATGATGATTAATAGCTAGTGTTTGTGGTAATGACTATTGATGATTATATTAGCTAGTGTTGGTGGTGATTAGATAGCTACACTATGACTATGATGATTATTGGCTTTGAAGGTGGCATTTTGAACACACAAAAAGTCTGGAGTCAAATAAGTTCAAAAAAATGAAATCCCTTTGGTAACAGACGATTTCCGTATGAAACCTTGATACTCGAAAGAGATGCCCGTTTTGTCACGAAGTGCATCCAGTTTTTGCTGTAACCCTCTCAACTTTTTAGCAACAAACTATGTGGGTGAAATGATGATACCATGCCAACTTTCAACCTTTTCAGAGTTCATTTGAAGTGCTTTTCAATTTCAGGGTCATATAACTAAAAAAATTAGTAAATGCATGAAAAATAACAAATAAAGTCAGAAAGGGTTGAAAATTGATGATGTGGCTTTGAATGGTGCATTTTGAACACATAAGAGGTCCACGAAGGGCTCCACCCACGAAGGGTCCACGAAGAAGCAACCTTGTCTATCCCACCATGGCCATCGCCCACGAAGGACTTGCCTCACTTGGGTAGATCTTCACGAAGTAGGCAATCTCCTTGCCCTTACAAACTTCTTGGTTTAACTCCACATCATGTCGGAGTCTCCCAAGCGACACCTAACCAATCCAGGAGACACCACTCTCCAAAAGGTAATAAACGGTGTGTTGATGACGAACTCCTTGCTCTTGTGCTTCAAATGATAGTCTCCCCAACACTCAAACAGTTCCTCACAGATTTGGCTATGGTGGAAGAAGGATTTGAGTGGAAAGCAACTTGGGAAAGGCTAGAGAACAATATTTATGTGGTAGGAATGGAATATCTTGATCTCAACACATGAGTAGGTGGTTCTCTCTCAGATTTTGGATGATATGAGTGTAGGCACGATCTGATGGCTCTCTCTCTCTTGTGAAAGAGGGGGTGGAGCACTAGTAGAAAACAGGGCTTTGGTCCAGGCAGGGCCAGCTCATTAATCCCGGTTCACTCACGAACCGGGACCAAAGGGGGCATCGGTCCCGGTTCGTGAGGCCAGGGGGGCGGCCGGGCCTCTTGGGGCATTGGTCCCGGTTCGTCTGGCCCCTTTGGTTCCGGTTCCAGCCACGAACCGGGACCAATGGGCCTCGCTCCTGGCCCACAATCATTGGTCCCGGTTCGTGGCTGGAACCGGGACCAAAGGGGGACCTTTAGTCCCGGTTCCAGCCACGAACCGGGACCAATGAGATGCCTATTATACCCCTCGCCCGCGAGCAAGCAGTGGAGTGCTCTGTTTGGTTGTCGGGCCGTGGGGAGAGCTTTGTGGTGCTCTAGCTCACCTCGTATGCACATGAGGTGTTTGATGAAATGACCGAGCCACACTTAAGTTTTCTCCTCTCGAAGCTCCTTGTCCAAGCTCCATTTCCTCGAGATTTGTCTAGGTTTGGCGGTCCGTCCTATCCCGTCCCGTCCTCATCGCCTCGATCGCCCGCGCCGATGTCGTCGCCGGCACCACAGTGGTGAGCCTCTTGGTCTTATCTTCTTTGTAAAAGAAAAAAGTTCTTACTTGTATGATTAGATAGATACTTGTGTAATTTTCTTACTTTATTATTGTTGTTATTTATATATATTGAGAGAGGAAGAATGCCGACTATTGTCGTGGGGGTCGCTTCTCCTTCTTCTCTTGTGCTAGACCTTTGTTACGCACTAGGGGAAGAAGGATAGCGACCATCATCGACGGTTCGAAACGGTGAGGGAGTGTCCACCATATATGAGAGAAGAGAACCGACTGTTGTCGTGGGGGTCGCTTCTCCTTCTTTTCCTTGTGCTAGATATTTGTAATGCACTAGGGAAAGGAGGAGTAGCGACCATCACTGACGGTCGCAATATCAGAGAGGGAGTGCCCACCATATACATGAGATGAGAGTTCAGGAAGGAAGACTCGACAGACCTAAAGTCAACCCGTTGCATATTGAGTAATAGTGATCTGTTTGTGAGTTTCCTGGTAGTTGCCTTCAATCAATTTTTGATCAACTATGAACATAAGAAATGTCTGACGACGAAATGATTTCGGTTATGTGCGAATACTGCGAAGACGAGCACGGCCGTGCGACAGAATTTCTTTTGGTGGTAGGCGCTTCAGCATCAAGTTGGATGAGACCTTCGAAGTGGATTAGTAAGTCCAACGACAAGTCTTTTTTCGTAATTAAGCATGACTTCTGCTTCTTTTGTCTCAACTTATAATTTTAATTTTTTACTATTCTACTAGCGTATCCCCTGCCATGCAAGAATTTATGTCTTGGATAAGATGGTTTCAGTCCTATGGAAACTATGGAGGTAAAGATAGTTCACTTGAGGACCGAGCATGGTTACACTTTTGCCGCAAAATTATACAATGCAGACACCTACACCTATTTTGAATGCAAAAATTGGAGATCACTATGCAAGGCTTATGCATTTAGCCTGATATGCTTTTCACGTTGATATTCGTCCGGAAGATGATATGAAGGTAATATCGACATCTGGGTCGATGTGCAGACGCCTCCAGTTCTACCATTATGTGAGTTTCTCAACCATATTTATGTCTTGAATATTGTTTATTCAAAAATAGTTGACAACAATTTTCTATTGACAGCTTATTTCCATTCAAGCAAACATGTCCAGCGCTTGGTAGACCTGACCTACTACTGTCCCGGGGCTGAAACTAAACTGCGAGGAGATAAGTCATTATGTTTCATGGCTTGAGGATCTTGATACTGTCAAGACAAATTATTTTCCTGGACTTGAAAATCTTAGTACTCAAAACGTGCAACCATAGCGTGCGTATTGAACTACGGTCATATCTATTTAGGAAGATGGTAAGATTTTTACTATTTGTCCTCGGTGCATCTTTTGCATACATTATTTTTTAAGCTAAACTTCATTGCTAAGTATGTTACTACGATGTTCTTCAACAGGGACTCCCAATGAAAGTTGTGCCTCATTGCATCGAGCCTAAAGGTCGCATGGCAATGGTTAGCTTACGGCCAAGACATCCTACATTGCACATGAGTGCATTCAGGATTTCTAAAAGCGAGCAAGTCTTAATAGTCAAAGACTGGAGCAAAATTGTGAAGTATCGCAGAGAAGTACTAGGGGGCAGCAATCAGAAGCGCAGCCAGCAATTAGGAGACAGGTTCATCTGCATGCTCCAATATGATGAAGCAGGAGTGCTACACATGTTCTATGCTATTTTACCTGAGAGAGAGCAGCAGGAGTGATTAGCTAGCTAGAATGAGTTTGAAGATGATGATGTGCTACACTATGACTATGATGATTAAATAGCTAGTGTTGGTGGTAATGACTATGATGATTATTATTAGCTAGTGTTGGTGGTGATTAGATAGCTACACTATGACTGATGATGATTGTGCTTGAATGGTGCATTTTGAACACACAAAAAGTCTGGAGTTCAAATAAGTTCAAAAAAATGAAATCCCTTTGTAACAGACGAGTTTCCGTATGAAACCTTGATACTTCGAAAGAGATTGCCCGTTTTGTACACGAAGTGCATCCAGTTTTTGCTGTAACCCTCTCAACTTTTTAGCACAAACTATGTGGGTGAAATGATGATACCATGCCAACTTTCAACCTTTTCAGAGTTCATTTGAAGTGCTTTTCAATTTCAGGGTCATATAACTAAAAAAATTAGTAAATGCATGAAAAATAACAAATAAAGTCAGAAAGGGTTGAAAATTGATGATGTGGCTTTGAATGGTGCATTTTGAACACATAAAAAGTTTGGAGTTCAAATAAGTTCAAAAAAATGAAATCCCTTTGTAACAGACGAGTTTCCGTATGAAACCCTGATACTTCGAAAGAGATTGCCTGTTTTGTACACAAAGTGCATCCAGTTTTTGCCGTAACCCTCTCACTTTTTAGCACATGCTATGTGGGTGAAATGATGTACCATGCCACTTTCAACCTTTTCAGAGTTCATTTTAGTGCTTTTCAATTTCAGGTCATTTAGCGCAAAAAAATGAACTAATAGCAAAAATAATGAACTTAAAATAATCAATTAAATATTCTGTTACGATCAACTAAAACAAAACTATAATATTCTCAATAGCAAAAAGAATCAACTAAAAAGCTTTTATAAACCCTAATAGAAAAAGGAATCAACTAAAAAGCTTTTATAAACCTCTAGTATTTTTGAAACTAAAATTATATAAAATTTATGCAACTAAAATTATCAAAGTATTTCTGTTCAAAACATTAATGGCAAAATGAATTTTCATAAGAATTTTTTTTTAGAAACTTTAATAGCAAAAGAATTATCATAAAGAATTTTTTGTTAGAAACTAAAATAACAAAATCTGTTTTTGAATATAATGTTAAAACACAGTAATATTAAATAGCAGGAAAAAGAATCACTCAAAAATCTATTTTTATAGTAAAGTTTTCAAAACTAGTGATTCACACAAATTTCAAAGAATTCAAATTTAAACTATTCAAATTTCAAAACTAATGGCACTAACAGAAAGTTTATAATTTTTGTGACCTAACAGCAAAAAGAATTAAACAAAAACTGTGGTCAACTATTGTCAAATCTGGTCAAACGTGGTCAAACTATGGTCAAATCTGGTCAAATTGTGGTCAAACTATGGTCAAACTACTTATTCAAGAAATATTAGTGTTAATAAATAATTATTGTTTTTTGAATAATAATTTCAAACTCAAACGGTGCTTAATGCTCAAGTTCAACTACTAAGGTTAATAGGATTGACAGCTTAGTATTGTTAGGAAACACAAGTGCAGACTGGAAACTAGGGCCATAGAACTCGAAAGTTAAGCGTGCTCAGGCTGGAGTAGTGAGAGGATGGTGACCGGCCGGGAAGTTAGACGATTTGGAATGAGTGGTTCATAATTGAGCAGTGATGAGGGGTGATTAGAGTGGGTGATTAGAGATTGAATTGTAAATAATTCAGAAATTTGAAAATAAGAAAATATTTTAAAAAAATTTAAAATTTTATTTTTGTAAAAATTCAGAAAAACAAAATTTCAAAAAAATTCCTTTAGTCCCGGTTGGTTTTACCAACCGGGACTAAAGGTGGAGCTCCAGAGAGCGGCCACGTGGAGGGCCTTTAATCCCGGTTCGTAACACAACCGGGACTAAAGGGGGGGGCCTTTAGTCCCGGTTTGGGAACCAGGACAAATGGGCCTTATGAACCGGGACAAATAGGCCTTTTTCTACTAGTGGAGGGGTATATATAGCCTCCACACAAAAATCCAACCGTTACACACATTTGACCCAACTCGGTGAGATCAAATAGATAAACTTGGTCTGACCGATTAGTTCAAAATGTGAACGTTAGGAATCTCGGTGGGACCGACTGGAATAACTCGGTGGGACCAATGTGCAAGGGCTAGGGAAAAACCTCATCTCGGTGGTGCCGATTGGTTCAACTCGGTGAGACCGAAGTGAAACAACAGAGCAACAGAGAGTTGGTCAGGCAAACTTGGTGGGACCGATTGCCATCTCGGTGAGACCAAAATGATTGCAACAGGCAACAGAGAGTTTGCAAGGCCATCTCAGTGAGACCGAGATCCGTATCGGTGAGACCGAATTGCTAGGGTTTCTGGCTGTGGCTATGTCATATGAACTCGGTGGCTCCAGATAGAAAGAATCGGTGGGCCGAGTTGGAGTTTAGGGTTTTGATAAATTTGGATGTAGAAAGTGGTTGAGGGTTTTGGAGCAATATCACTAAGCATTTTGAGCAAGTAGACCGTTAAGTAACACATCATCCCCTTTTAATAGTATTGGCTTTCCTATGGACTCAACATGATCTTGGATCACTAAAATAAAGATGAAGTGTCTTGATCTTTTGCCAATGTTTGTCCTTATCATTTTGAGGGGTCTACATCTCAAATCCATGCCATGCCATTCATTGAACTTCCTGAAATATTTATCTTGAATGGATGTTAGTTCAATGAGTTATATGTTGTTATGAATTACCAAAACCTCCCGGGGATTAGTTGCACTTTCAAAAGCTCCTTTAGAGCTCATTTTCTCCGATTTTTGGGGTGCTGCTACACCTAATAAATACTGTGAAAGCTTTATTGATGGTTTTAGTAAGTTTACATGGATATATATGCTCAAAAATAAATCTGATACAAAAATCTATTCATGATTTTCATTATCTTGTAGAACGTCTATTTGATACAAAAAACCTTGCTATTCAAACTGACTAGGGAGGTGAATACCGCATGTTAGATTATTATTTTTAATCCAATTGGTATTTTCCATCATGTATCATGTCCCCATGCTCATCAGCGGAATGGTTCAACTGAACGCAAACATCGCTATATAGTTGAAGTAGGTCTATCACTACTCGCTCATGCATCCATGCCACTTAAATTCTAGGACGAAGCCTTTCTTACTGCAGTCTGTCTTATTAATAGACCTCCTAGAAAGGTCATTAATATGGAAACTCCCATTGAAGCGTCTTCTACATACTAAACCAGACTACTCCTTTTACGTATTTTTTATTGTGCGATCTGGCCTAATCTACGTCCGACAACCAACATAAGGTCCTATTTCGTTAAAAAACGTGTGTTTTTCTAGGCTATAGTAGCCTTCACAAGGGATATAAATGTCTCGATGGCGCCACCGGTCGAGTTTGTGTATCTCGGGATGTGGTTTTTGATGAGTCAAATTGTCATGAAATTTTTAGTCTTAATGCTTCAATTCTAATAGAAGGATTTTCCATAGGAACATATAGCATCAATCATGAATCAGCTGCTAATAGCTAAAACTAGATAATACTTTTAGGCCTTTTTGATCCATGCCATGGAACACTATGAACAAATTTGGCACCAAAACACTTGGCTGCACTAGATTTTTACTGACATATCTCTACAATAATTTGTCATCTGCAGATTATTACAATATTTTAAAAAATATGCTATAGATGAATTTGATTTTTTAAGCATTTTTAAAATCTCCGTGTTGTGCAGACGCACGTGTTAAGTACCGAAGAAAAATGAAAAGATGAGCAGAGCTGCTATGATTCCCATGCACAACCAGACGGGTAGCTACCGCGCGTTGCTACCTGTGGTTGATGCGTACAATCAGGTAGAAAGAACATAAAAGAAAGAGAATTCATATCGGATCAAGAGAGAACAATATACAGAGTTTCCATAATCTAGCTGCGCCGCCTTATAGATTTTCTTGCCGAAACATGTGTGAACGGCATGATGTATCTATCAATGTTTTCTGCTATAATTTCAATTCTATGTGATTATGGTGTTTGGTTCCAACCTTATAGGACCATGCCCACTGCATGTTCAGGCCAGCTTGAATAGCCATATGTCTGTGCACGTGGTCGCATCACTGGACTTTAACCATATGTATCATGATCACTTGGATGAACAGACATGCAAGAGGTATATTTCCAATATGCAGCATGTATAGAAGAAACAAGAACTATATATGTAATGGTATATAGATACTAAAATAAGTATAAAGAGAAATATAATTTAAAACACTTTAAAAAAATATTCATTAGGTTATTCGTAAAATATGGCATTATATGACATATTTAGGGATCAATAATGGGTACAAGATTATTAGTGAAAGTTTTAGGTTAGTTTTGTAGTGACTCATAGAAATTTTACAGTTATTTGAAGATAATTTGTGAAATTCCAAAATAAAAATTATAATACAACGTGTAGGCTTAGATATAATTTAATTTTCTTAATGCATAGCTTAAGATTAGGTGGGTGTTAGAACAACACCTGACATTACTTGCAAGTTACTCTCCAAATGCCATGATATTAGTGTTAGCACAAAGGTTATCGTATCTCCATTCTTGATTGTGCACGTGCAAAGAAAAAAATGAACAATGAATCTATGAGATCATGACACAAAGATACATTCTAGAATTAGTCGATAATACACAAAATTTATCCAACACGGAATATGTCTGATATACATACAATCCTAAGTATACAGAGCAATTAAAAATAAACAAATCCTTAAAGAATCGGATAACATTCAATAAGTTATTTCGTGAAATATGACACTATATACATGACATATTTAGATAGCAATTGGTAATAGAAGATTATGAATGAAACTGCCAATTTAATATTAAAATGAACACTAATTGAAATATAGTTTTGAATTTCATAAATCAAATAATATCCGTTACATAAAAACTTAAATATAAGTGGAATTCCTTAATGCATAGCTTAAGATTAGGTGGGTGATAGAACAACATCCAATATTAAGTGCAAGTTAGTCTCAAATGTCATGATATTGGTGATGCACAAATTTAGTTGCATTCCCATTGTCGATTATGCAGGTGTAATGCAAATGGGAAGCATGAGATTATGAGATGTTGACACAGACACATATATTGTTTGCTCAACTGCAAAACGATCAAAAAATTGATGTGCTAGATAATTAGGGTAAAAAGTGTTTAATATAAACTAGAGGTCTGCGGTCCAGGCGTGGGTCGCTCGTCGCGGGGGGCTAGGGAGCGCGCGCGGTCGCGGGGCCGGCGTGGCTTGCCCCTCCGGGTGAGTGGCGGCCGGGCCTGGCCAGATCCGGAGGTGGCGTGCTGGTGGTTGCCTCGGATTCGGCGCGGGCTGGCGGGGCGGCGCCCCTCCGGCGTGTGGCGGCCGGATCTGGACGAACCTGGCCAGATCCGTGGTGTGTTGGACGCGCGCCGGCCCTGCGCGTTGGTCCTGTGATGCTGGAGCAGGCGGCTCCGGCCGTGATAGATGCGGGATGCAGGGACTGATCTGGTCGCGTTTGGTGTCCGAATCCGTTCTTATCTTGCGTGGGGGACTCACAGTGGGCCTAGCGCACAACCATGCCAAAATTTGGGGGTCATTTCATGCATGCCATCCGTACACCATTACACAACCCAAGGATCGTTCGAGTCTCGCCGAGGGTGCAATCCGAAAAGAGTTTTTTTTTCACACTCCTCCTCCAAACGCCAAACTTTTTCACACACCTCCCACCACCATGCCAACATGCATGCCATTTTCGTTGATTTTTCGACGTTCGA
This sequence comes from Thinopyrum elongatum, assembly GCA_011799875.1. NCBI lineage: Eukaryota > Viridiplantae > Streptophyta > Magnoliopsida > Poales > Poaceae > Thinopyrum > Thinopyrum elongatum. Next base: position 529,446,798 of record CM022297.1, read on the forward strand.
GGAATTTTCTAGGGTTTTCCCCGGGGACACCCTAAAACCCTGCCGGTGAACGCAAAGACGTGCGTTTCGTTGTCCGAATTCGTTCTTAATTACCTTGCGTGGGGGACTCAGTGGGCAGTCCACACCATGCCAAATTTCCGTGTCATTTCATGCATGCCATCACGTACACCATGTACAACCAGGAACTTTCGGGTCTGCCGAGGGCACAGTCGAAAGAGGTTTTTTTTTCAACTCCTCCAAACGAGCAAAACTTTTTTGCAACACCCTCCACCACCATGCCAAGTGCATGCATTTTTGTTATTTTTTTTCGACGTTCGATGAATGTTTTCTAGGTTTCTCCCGGTGAAAAAACCCTAAAAACTCTGCCGGACGTGACGCAACGTCATGTTTTCGTGTCCGAATTCTTCTTTTGCACGTTGAGGGGACTCCAGTGGGTGCACACACCTTCACACCATGCCAAAATTTGGTGTTATTTCATGCATGCCATCACTACACCATTTAGCAACCGAGGAACGGTTCTCGGTCTGCCGGTAGGGCAAGTCCGAAAGAGGTTTTTTTTCAACTCCTTCAAACGAGCCAAAACTTTGCACAACCCTCCCACACCCCATGCCAAGCTGCATGCCAATTTTCGATGTCGATGATTTTCTAGTTTTTCCCGTGGAAAAAACACCTAAAACACTGCCGACGATACGCAACGTGCGTTTCGTTGAATTCGTTCTAATCTTGCTGGGGACTCCAGTGGATCACACACCATGCCCAACTTTGGTGTATTCATGCATCCATCAATACGTACCCAGTTACACAGGAACGTTCGGTCTCCCGAGGGCAATTCCGAAGAGCTTTTTTTTTCAACTCTCCAACTGCCAAACCTTTTTGCACACCCTCCCACCACCATTCCAAGCCTGCATGCAAATTTTCGTTGTTTTCCGACGTTCGAATGATTTTCTAGGGTTTTCCCGGTGAAACCCTAAAACACACTGGCCACGTGAACGCAAGTCGTTTCGCGTCCGAATTCATCTCTTATCTTCTTGCGTGGGGGACGCTAGTGGGCATGCAACAACATGCAAATTTGGTGTCTTTTCATGCATGCCATCACGTACCCAGTGAAATACAACCAGGAACGTTCGGGTCTGCCGGAGGGCAAGTCCGAAGATTTTTTTTCCAACTCCTCCAACCGAGCCAAAACTTTTGCAACACCCTCCCACCACCATGGCAAGCATGCATGCCAATTTTCGTTGATTTTCGAGTTCGATGAATTTTTCTAGGGTTTTTCCCGGTGAAAAAGACCATAAAACAACTGCCGGACTGACGCAAAGTGCGTTTTCGTGTCCGAATTCGTTCTAATCTTGTGTGGGGGACTCCAGTGGGTTGCACAACCATGCCAACATTTGGTATTATTTCATGCATACCATCACGTACACCATGTACAACCAGGGAACGTTTGGGTCTCCCGGAGGGCAAGTCCGAAAGAGCCTTTTTTTCAACTCCTACAAACAGCCAAAACTTTTTGCACACCCTCCCACCACCATGCCAAGCATGCATGTCATTTTCGTTGATTTTCACGTTCGATGAATTTTCTAGGGTTTCATGGTGAAAAAACCCTAAAACACTGCCGGACGTGACGCAACGTGCGTTTGTGTCCGAATTCGTTCTAACCTTGCGATGGGGACTCCGTGGGCAATGCACACACCAGGCTCAAATTTGGTGTCATTTCATGCATGTCATCATGTACACACCATGTATAACCAGGAACGTTCGGGTCTGCCGGAAGGGCAAGTCGAAAGAGGTTTTTTTTGCAACTCCTCCAAACGAGCCAAAACTTTTTGCACACCCCCCTCCACCACATGCCAAATGCATGCCAATTTTCGTTGATTTTCGACGTTCGATGAATTTCTAGGGTTTTCCCTGTAAAAAAAAAACCCTAAAACACTGCCGAACGTGACGCACAATGCCGTTTCGTGTCCGAATTCCGTTCTAATCTTGCGTGGGGGACTCCAGTGGGCATGCACCACCATGCCAAATTTGGTGTCATTCATGCATCCATCATGTACACCATGTACGACCAGGAACGTCGGGTCTGCCGGAGGGTAAGTCCGAAGAGGTTTTTTTTTCCACTCCTCCAACCGACCCAAAACTTTTTCCACACCCTCCCACCACCATGCCAAGCCATGCATGCCAATTTTTAATGATTTTTTACGTTCGAGATTTTTTCTAGGGTTTTCCCGGGTAAAAAACACTAAACACTGCCGGACGTGACGCAACGTGCGTTTGGTGTCCAATTCGTTCTTTTCTTGCGTGGGGGACTCCGTGGGCATGCGCACACCATGCCAAATTTGGTGTCATTTCATGCATGCCATCACGTACACCATGTACACCAGGATCATTCGAGTCCCCAAAGGGCAATTCCGAAAGAGGCTTTTTTTTAACTTCTTCCTAACGAGCCAAAACTTTTTGCACACCCTCCCCCACCCCATGCCAAGCATGCATGCCAATTTTCGTTGATTTTCGACGTTCGAAATATTTCTAGGGTTTCCCAAGTGAACACACCCTAAAACATGCCGGATGTGACGCAACGTGCGTTTCGTGTCCGAATTCGTTTTCTAACTTGCGTGGGGGACGTCGAGTGGGCCATGCACACACCATGCCAAAATTTTGTTTATTTCATGCATGCCATCATGTACACCTTGTAGAACCAGGAACGTTCGGGTCTGCCGGAGGGCAAGTCCGAAAGAGGTTTTTTTTTCAACTCCTCCCCAACGAGCCAAACTTTTTTGCACACCTCCCACCACCATGCCAAACATGCATGCTAATTTTGTTGATTTTTCGACGTTCCATGATTTCTAGGGTTTCCCGGTGAAAAAAAACCATAAAACACTGCCGGACATGACGCAACGTGCGTTTCGTGTTCGAATTCTTTTATACTTGCGTGCGGACTCCAGTGGGCATGCCACACCATGCCAAAATTTGGTTTATTTCATGCATGCATCACGTACACCATTCAAACCAGGAACGTTCGGCTCTGCCGGAGGGCATGTCCGAAGAGGTTTTTTTTTCCAACTCCGTCAAATGGCCAACATTTTTGCCACCCTCCCACCACCATGCCAAGCTTGCATGCAATTTTCGATGTTCGATGAATTTCTAGGGTTTTCCGGTGAAAAAAACCCTAAAACACTGCCGGACGTGACGCAACGTGCGTTTCGTTTCCGAATTCGTTCTAATCTTGCTGGGGGACTCCAGTGGGCATGCACACGCCATGCCAAAATTGGTGTCATTTCATGCATGCCCCATCACGTACACCATGTACAACAGGAACGTTCGAGGCTGCCGGAGGGCAGTCCGAAAGAGGTTTTTTTCCAACTCCTCCAAACGAGCCAAAACTTTTGCACACCCCTCCAACCACCATGGCAAGCATGCAGCCAATTTTCGAATTTTCGACGTTCGATGAATTTTCTAGGTTTTTCCCGTGAAAAAAACCATAAAACACCTGCCCGGAAATGACGCAAAGTGCGTTTCTGGTCCGAATTCGTTCTAATCTTGTGTGGGGGACTCCAGTGGGGCGTGCACACACCATGCCAAAATTTGGTATTTTTCAGCATACCATCACGTACCCATGCATGTACAACCAGGAACGTTTGGGTCTCTCGGAGGGCAGTCCGAAAAGAGGCCTTTTTTTCATTCAACTCCTACAACGAGCCAAAACTTTTTGCCCACCCTCCCACCACCATGCCAAGCATGCATGTCAATTTTCGTTGATTTTCCCACGTTCGATGAATTTTCTCAGGGTTTTCACGGTGAAAAAACCAACAAACAACTGCCGGACGTGACGCAACGTGCGTTTGTGTGTCCGACGAATTCGTTGTAATCTTGCGTGGCGGACTCCAGTGGGCATGCCCACACCATGCCTACAATTTGGTGTCATTTCATGCATGTCATCATGTACAACCATGTATAATACCAGGAACGTTCGGTCTGCCGGAGGGTAAGTCCGAAAGAAGGGTTTTTTTTTGCAACTCCTCCAACCGATCCGAAAACTTTTTGCCACACCCTCCACCACCATGCCAAGAATGCATGCCAATTTTGTTGATTTTGGACGTTCGATGATTTTCTAGGGTTTTCCCTGTGAAAAAAACCCTAAAACAAACCACACCGCCGAACGTGACGCAACAAGCGGTTCGTGTCCGAATTTGTTCTATCTTGCGTGGGGAGTCCATGGGCAGCGCACACCATGCCCAAATTTTGGGTGACTTTCATGCTGCTCATGTACACATACACACATGTACGCCAGAACGTTCGGGTCTTGCCGGATGGCAATGTCCGAAAGAGGTTTTGTTTTTTTCCACTCCTCCAACCGACCCAAAACTTTTTCCCACCCTCCCACCACCATGCCAAGCTGCATGCCAATTTCAATGATTTTTTGACGTCCGATGATTTTCTAGGGTTTTTCCGGGTGAAAACCTAAAAAAACACGGCCGGACGTGACGCAACAGCGTTTGGTGTCCGAATTCATTCTTTCTTGGTGGGGAACTCTAGTGGGCATGCAGAAACCAGCTAATTTGGTGTATTTCATGCAGCCATCACGTACACCGTGTCAACCAGGAACGTTCGGGTCTGCCGGAGGGCAAGTCCGAAAGAGTTTTTTCCAACTCCTCCAAACAGCAAAAACTTTTTAGCACACCCTCCCACCACCATGCCAAGCATGCAGGCCAATTTTCGTTGATTTTCGACTTCGATAAATTTTCTAGGGTTTTCCTGGTGAAAAAACCCTAAAATACTTCCGGACGTGACGCAATGTGCATTTCGTGTCCGAATTCTTTCTAAACTTGCGTGGGGGACTCCAGTGGGTATGCACACCCATGCCAAAATTTCGTGTTATTTCATGCATGCCATCACTACACCATGTACAACCAGGAACCTTACGGTCTCCCGGATTGCATGTCCGAAAGAGGTTTTTTTTAACTCCTCCAAACGACCCAAAACTTTCTGCCACCCTCCCAACCACCATGCCAAGCATGCATGCCAATTTTCGACCTCGTGATTTTCTAGGGTTTTCCCGGTGAAAAAACCCTAAAAACACTGCCGGACGTGACGCAACGTGCGTTTCGTGTCCGAACTCGTTCTAATTTCTTGCGTGGGGACGCCAGTGGCATGCGCACACCATGCCAAATTTGTTGTCATTTCATGCATCCATTACGTACACCATGTACAACCAGGATCATTCGAGTCTCCCGAGGGCAATTCCGAAAGAGCTTTTTTTTCAAACTTCTCCAAACGAGCCAAAACTTTTGCACACCCTCCCGCCACCATGCCAGCATGCATGCCATTTTCGTTGATTTTCGACGTTCGATGAATTTTCTAGGGTTTTCCCGTGAAAACACCCTAAAACACCACTGCCGATTTTGACGCAACGTGCGGTTTCGTGTCCGAATTCGTTCTAAACACTTGCGTGGGGGAACTCGAGTGGGCATGCACACCATGCCAAAAATTTCTGTTATTATTTCATGCATCCATCATGTACACATGTAGAACCAGGAACGTTCGGGTCTGCCGGAGGCAAGTCCGAAAGAGGTTTTTTTCAACTCCTCCAAACGAGCCAAACTTTTTGCACAACCTCCCCCACCATGCCAAACAGCATGCTAATTTTTGTTGTGATTTTTCCGATGTTCGAGTTGAAGTTTCTAGGGGTTTTCCTGTGTGAAAAAACCCTAAAACACTGCCAGCGACATGACGCAACGTGCGTTTCGTGTCCGAATTCGTTTTTATACTTGCGTGCGGGACTCCAGTGGGCATGCACACACACACATGCCAAAATTTGGTGTTATTTCATGCATGCCATCCGTACACCATGTACAACCAGGAACGTTCGGGCTCTGCCGGAGGGCATGTCCGAAAGATTTTTTTTTTCCAACTCCGTCAAATGAGCCAAACTTTTTGCACAGACCCTCCCACACCATGCCAAGCTTGGATGCAAATTTTGGATGTTCGATGAATTTTCTGGGTTTTTCCCGGTGAAAAAAACCCTAAAACACTACCGGACGTGACGCACGTGCGTTTCGGTTCGACGAATTCGTTCTAATCTTGCGTGGGGGACTCCAGTGGGCATGCACACGCCATGCTAAAATTTGGTGTCATTTCATGCATGCCATCACGTACACCATGTACAACCAGGAACGTTCGGGTCTGCCGGAGGGCAAGTCCGAAAGAGTTTTTTTTTCAACTCCTCCAAACGAGCCAAAACTTTTTGCACACCCTCCCACCACCATGCCAAGCATGCATGCCAATTTTCGTTGATTTTCGACGTTCGATGAGTTTTCTAGGGTTTTCCTGGTGAAAAAACCCTAAAACACTTCCGGACGTGACGCAAAGTGCGTTTCGTGTCCGAATTCGTTCTAATCTTGCGTGGGGGACTCCTGTGGTCGTGCACACACCATGCCAAAATTTCGTTTTATTTCATGCATGCCATCACGTACACCATGTACAACCAGGAACCTTCGGGTCTACCGGAGGGAAAGTCCGAAAGAGGTTTTTTTTTCAACTCCTCCAAACAAGCCAAAACTTTCTGCACACCCTCCCACCACCATGCCAAGCATGCATGCCAATTTTTGACCTTCGATGAATTTTCTAGGGTGTTCCCGGTGAAAAAACCCTAAATCACTGCCGGACGTGACGCAACGTGCGTTTCGTGTCCGAACTCGTTCTAATCTTGCGTGAGGGACGCCAGTGGGCATGCGCACACCGTGCCAAAATTTGGTGTCATTTCATGCATGCCATCACGTACACCATGTACAACCAGGATCATTCGAGTCTCCCGGAGGGCAATTCCGAAAGAGGCTTTTTTTTCAACTTCTACAAACGAGCCAAAACTTTTTGCACACCCTCCCGCCACCATGCCAAGCATGCATGCCAATTTTCGTTGATTTTCGACGTTCGATGAATTTTCTAGGGTTTTCCCTTTGAAAACACCCTAAAACACTGCCGGATGTGACGCAACGTGCGTTTCGTGTCCGAATTCGTTCTAAACTTGCGTGGGGGACTCGAGTGGGCATGCACACACCATGCCAAAATTTTGTGTTATTTCATGCGTGCCATCACGTACACCATGTAGAACCAGGAACGTTCGGGTCTGCCGGAGGGCTAGTCCGAAAGAGGTTTTTTTTTCAAATCCTCCAAACGAGCCAAAACTTTTTTCACAACCTCCCACCACCATGCCAAACATTCATGCTAATTTTTGTTGATTTTTCGACGTTCGATGAAGTTTCTAGGGTTTTTCCGGTGAAAAAACCCTAAAAGACTGCCGGACATGACGCAACATGCGTTTCGTGTCCGAATTTGTTCTAAACTTGCGTGGGGGACTCGAGTGGGCATGCACACACCATGCCAAAATTTCATGTTATTTCATGCATGCCATCACGTACACCATGTAGAACCAGGAACGTTCGGGTCTGCCGGAGGGCTAGTCCGAAAGAGGTTTTTTTTTCAAATCCTTTTCCCCCACTACTTTTTTCCCTTTTCCACTTTAATCCATGTACTAACCCTAGGCAACCTACGGCTTGCCGGAGGGCAATGTACGACAAGAGGTTTTTTGTTTTACAACTCATCTTCCAAATCTGTATGCACAAAACTTTTTGAAAACCTCACACCACTTCCCAACTGCCAAGCTTGTCATGCCCAATCTTTCGACCTGTGCCGATGATTATTTTTCTCGGTTTTCCCCCCGGTGAAAAAACCCACCCCTAAAATCACCACGCCGGACGTGACGTTTTTAAATTCGGTGCCGTTTCAGTGTTTATCCGAATTCGTCTATCTTGCGTGGGGGAACTCCAGGGGGCATGCATTTCAACCGATATATGCCAAAAAATTTGGTTTTGTCATTTTCTTATGCATGCCATCATACCGTAAACCATGTACAAAAGCGAACGTTGAGGGTCTTCCGGACGGAAAGTCACGAAAGAGGTGTTTTTTGCCAAACTCCTCCAAATGAGCCAAAAATTTGTTTATTTAATTCTACCTCCAACCAACTATGGCAGCATGAATCGCCAACTTTTCTGTTGATTTTCGAGGTCGATGAATTTTCTAGGGTGTTCCTGGTGAACAAAAAACCAAATAACACTGCCGGAAACTGACGGCAAAGTGAGTTTAGTGAGCCGGAATTCGTTCTTAATCATTGTGTGGGGCGACTCCAGTGGGCGTGCAAACACCCTGCCAAAAAATTTGGTATTATCTCATGCTTCATAAACTATACCACGTACACCATGTACAACCAGGAACGTTTGCGGTTTCATCAGGCAGGGCTTAAGTCCGAAAGAGCCCTTTTTAACTCTACAAATGAGCTCCAAAACTTTTTGCCCACCCTCACCAACACATGCCAAGCATTGCAATGTCATCCAATGTTTCTTGGATTTTCACGGTGCGTCGTTAACTTTTCTAGGGTGCACGTGAAAAAACCCTAAATTTACCCTGCATGGACGTGACGCAACGTGCGTTTTGGTGTCGTAATTCGTTCGAATCTGCGTGCGGACTACAGTGGGCATGCACACACCATGCCTTTAAATTGGGTCATTTCATGAATGTCATCTTGTCACACCAGTTATAATACAGGAACTGTCGGCCTATGACGCCGAGGGCCAGTCAATAGAGGTTGTTTTTGACAATCCTCCAAAGAGCCAAAAAACTTTTTGCACACCCTCCCTATCCCCCACCATGTCCAAGAACTGCATGATCAATTTTGTGTCGATTTCGATCGCCTTCGATGATATTTTGCTAGTGTTTTCCCTGTGGAAAAAAACACTACAAATCACCGCCGAACGTGACGCAACATGCGTGTGCTCCGAAGTGACGTATCTAATCTTTGACGTGGGGGACTGGAGTCAATTTGTGTGTGAATGTCATTCACCCCCATGAAACCCCCCCCACAAATTTTGGTGTACCATTTCTTCATGCATGCACACATGCCTCCACACTTTACCATGGACGACCAGACGTTCGGGTCTGCCGGATGTTTCGCAGGCCGCAAGATGTTGCCCCTTTTTTTTTCCAGCTACTGACACCGACTTCCCATTAACAGTTTTTCACTACCTCCCACCTCTCACCAGCCAACGCATGATTGTGCACAATTTTCACATGATTTTTGAAGTCCGCATGAATTTTTCTAGGGCTTCTTTCCCCAGTGAAAACACCTATTTTTCCCACACTGACGGTATGTGACGCAACGTGCGTTTTCGTGTCCGAATTCGTTCTAAATTGCATGGGGGACTCGAGGGGCATGACACACACAATGCACAAAAATTCGTGTGCATGCTCTATGCTAGGCATAAAGTACTACACATTTGTACATTTTTACCAGGAAAGTTCCGCGGTCTGTCAGAGGGCATCTTTAAGGCCGTTACATTTACGTAGCCCGTGGTGTTTTTCAAACTCACCTGCACCCCAAACGACCAAAAACTTTTGCATTGCGCACATCCCCTTTTCCCTTCACCATTCCCCAATAAGGACAAGCCCCATGCTGCAAATTGGCAGCGAAAGGACGAGGAAGGGCAGTGATAGGGGGTGACCCTAGGGGGAAAACAATCAGAAGCAACAAAAGGAGAAAAGCTATATCCTTTCTTCCATTTTCTGTGTAAAAGACTTGATTTTATTTTGTATACGTCCCCTTTCCTTCCTTTTTTTTTCCCTTTTCCCCTTCTCCCCCCCCCCTTTTTCTCCCCCACCCTGTTTCTTTTTTCCCCCCCCCCCCACCCCTTCCCCCCCCTTCCCCCCCCCTTCCCCTTTTTTTTTTTTCCCCCTTTTCTTCTCTTTTTCTTCCTATCTTCTACCGTTCTTCTTCCTTTTTTCGCCCCCCCCCTTTTTTTTGCCTCCCGCTTCCCACTTTCTTCTTTCCCACTCTTTTTTTCCTTTCTTAACCTCCATTTTCCTTTTTTTCCCCCCCCCCTTTCACTTCTGTTCCCTCTCCCCCCCCCCTCTCCTTTTTTTTCCCCCCCTCCCCCTTCCCCACCTCCTCCCTCCTTCCTTCTTCTTTTTTTTTTCCCCCCTCCCTTTTTCCTCTGCCTTTCCCTTTTTTTCGGTTTTTTTTTTCCCCTTCTCCTATCCCCCTTTTTTTTTCCCCCCCCCCCCCCCCCAACTCCCCTCTTCCCCCCTTTCTTCCGTTTCTCCTCCTCTTTTTTTCCTCTTTTCCCTTTTACCCTTCCCCCTATTTTCTTCTTCCCTTTTTTCCCCCCCCCCCTTTTTCCTCCCCTTCCTCCTTCTTTTCTTGCTTTTCCCCCTTTTCCTTTCCCCTTCCCCTCCCTTTTTTCCCCCCCCCCCCCTTTTCCTTTCCCTTTCCCCCCTCCTGTTTCCTTTTCCCCCTTTTCTCCCTCCCCCCCCCCCTTCTCCCCCCCCCCCTTTCCCCCCCCCTTCCCCCCCACCCCTCCCTTCTTCCCTATTCTCCTCCCCCGTGGTTCTTTTAAGCGCCCGCACCAACGTGCGTTTCGTGTACGAACTCGTTCTAATCTTGCGTGGGTGGACTCAGTGGGGCATGCGCACACAA
>CM022297.1:529476221-529492139 GCA_011799875.1 Thinopyrum elongatum
GTTTCGTGTCCGAACTCGTTCTAATCTTGCGTGAGGGACGCCAGTGGGCATGCGCACACCATGCCAAAATTTGGTGTCATTTCATGCATGCCATCACGTACACCATGTACAACCAGGATCATTCGAGTCTCCCGGAGGGCAATTCCGAAAGAGGCTTTTTTTTCAACTTCTACAAACGAGCCAAAACTTTTTGCACACCCTCCCGCCACCATGCCAAGCATGCATGCCAATTTTCGTTGATTTTCGACGTTCGATGAATTTTCTAGGGTTTTCCCTTTGAAAACACCCTAAAACACTGCCGGATGTGACGCAACGTGCGTTTCGTGTCCGAATTCGTTCTAAACTTGCGTTGTGGACTCGAGTGGGCATGCACACACCACGCCAAAATTTTGTGTTATTTCATGCGTGCCATCACGTACACCATGTAGAACCAGGAACGTTCGGGTCTGCCGGAGGGCTAGTCCGAAAGAGGGTTTTGTTTCAAATCCTCCAAACGAGCCAAAACTTTTTTCACAACCTCCCACCACCATGCCAAACATTCATGCTAATTTTTGTTGATTTTTCGACGTTCGATGAAGTTTCTAGGGTTTTTCCGGTGAAAAAACCCTAAAAGACTACCGGACATGACGCAACATGCGTTTCGTGTCCGAATTCGTTTTATACTTGCGTGCGGGACTCCAGTGGGCATGCACACACCATGCCAAAATTTGGTGTTATTTCATGCATGCCATCACGTACACCATGTACAACCAGGAACGTTCAGCTCTGCCGGAGGGCATGTCCGAAAGAGGTTTTTTTTTCCAACTCCTTCAAATGAGCCAAAACTTTTTGCACACCCTCCCACCACCATGCCAAGCTTGCATGCCAATTTTCGATGTTCGATGAATTTTCTAGGGTTTTCCCGGTGAAAAAAACCCTAAAACACTGCCGGACGTGACGCAACGTGCGTTTCGTGTCCGAATTCGTTCTAATCTTGCGTGGGGGACTCCAGTGGGCATGCACACGCCATGCCAAAATTTGGTGTCATTTCATGCATGCCATCACGTACACCATGTACAACCAGGAACGTTCGGGTCTGCCGGAGGGCAAGTCCGAAAGAGGTTTTTTTTTCCAACTCCTCCAAATGAGCCAAAACTTTTTGCACACCCTCCAACCACCATGGCAAGCATGCATGCCAATTTTCGTTGATTTTCGAGGTTCGATGAATTTTCTAGGGTTTTCCCGGTGAAAAAAACCATAAAACACTGCCGGAAATGACGCAAAGTGCGTTTCGTGTCCGAATTCGTTCTAATCTTGTGTGGGGGACTCCAGTGGGCGTGCACACACCATGCCAAAATTTGGTATTATTTCATGCATACCACCACGTACACCATGTACAACCAGGAACGTTTGGGTATCCCGGAGGGCAAGTCCGAAAGAGGCCCTTTTTTCAACTCCTACAAATGAGCCAAAACTTTTTGCACACCCTCCCACCACCATGCCAAGCATGCATGTCAATTTTCGTTGATTTTCCACGTTCGATGAATTTTCTAGGGTTTTCACGGTGAAAAAACCCTAAAACACTGCCGGACGTGACGCAACGTGCGTTTGGTGTCCGAATTCGTTCGAATCTTGCGTGGCGGACTCCAGTGGGCATGCACACACCATGCCCAAATTTGGTGTCATTTCATGCATGTCATCATGTACACCATGTATAACCAGGAACGTTCGGTTCTGCCGGAGGGCAAGTCCGAAAGAGGTTTTTTTTGCAACTCCTCCAAACGAGCCAAAACTTTTTGCACACCCTCCCACCACCATGCCAAGAATGCATGCCAATTTTTGTTGATTTTCGACGTTCGATGAATTTTCTAGGGTTTTCCCTGTGAAAAAAACCCTAAAACACCGCCGAACGTGACGCAACATGCGTTTCGTGTCCGAATTCGTTCTAATCTTGCGTGGGGGAGTCCAGTGGGCATGCACACACCATGCCAAAATTTGGTGACATTTCATGCATGCCATCATGTACACCATGTACGACCAGGAACGTTCGGGTCTGCCGGGTGGCAAGTCCGAAAGAGGTTTTTTTTTCCAGCTCCTCCAACCGACCCAAAACTTTTTCCACACCCTCCCACCACCATGCCAAGCATGCATGCCAATTTTCAATGATTTTTGACGTCCGATGAATTTTCTAGGGTTTTTCGGGTGAAAAAACCCTAAAACACTGCCGGACGTGACGCAACGAGCGTTTGGTGTCCGAATTCATTCTTATCTTGCGTGGGGGACTCTAGTGGGCATGCACAAACCATGCTAAAATTTGGTGTCATTTCATGCATGCCATCACGTACACTGTGTACAACCAGGAACGTTCGGGTCTGCCGGAGGGCAAGTCCGAAAGAGTTTTTTTCCAACTCCTCCAAACGAGCCAAAACTTTTTGCACACCCTCCCACCACCATGCCAAGCATGCATGCCAATTTTCGTTGATTTTCGACGTTCGATGACTTTTCTAGGGTTTTCCTAGTGAAAAAACCCTAAAATACGTCCGGACGTGACGCAATGTGCATTTCGTGTCCGAATTCTTTCTAAACTTGCGTGGGGGACTCCAGTGGGTATGCACACACCATGCCAAAATTTCGTGTTATTTCATGCATGCCATCACGTACACCATGTACAACCAGGAACCTTCGGGTCTGCCGGAGGGCAAGTCCGAAAGAGGTTTTTTTTTCAACTCCTCCAAACGAGCCAAAACTTTCTGCACACCCTCCCACCACCATGCCAAGCATGCATGCCAATTTTCGACCTTCGATGAATTTTCTAGGGTTTTCCCGGTGAAAAAACCCTAAAACACTGTCGGACGTGACGCAACGTGCGTTTCGTGTCCGAACTCGTTCTAATCTTGCGTGGGTGACTCCAGTGGGCATGCGCACACCATGCCAAAATTTGGTGTCATTTCATGCATGCCATCACGTACACCATGTACAACCAGGATCATTCGAGTCTCCCGGAGGGCAATTCCGAAAGAGGCTTTTTTTTCAACTTCTCCAAACGAGCCAAAACTTTTTGCACACCCTCCCGCCACCATGCCAAGCATGCATGCCAATTTTTGTTGATTTTCAACGTTCGATGAATTTTCTAGGGTTTTTCCGGTGAAAAAACCCTAAAAGACTGCCGGACATGACCCAACATGCGTTTCGTGTCCGAATTCGTTTTATACCTGCGTGCGGGACTCCAGTGGGCATGCACACACCAAGCCAAAATTTGGTGTTATTTCATGCATGCCATCACGTACACCATGTACAACCAGGAACGTTCAGCTCTGCCGGAGGGCATGTCCGAAAGAGGTTTTTTTTTCCAACTCCTTCAAATGAGCCAAAACTTTTTGCACACGCTCCCACCACCATGCCAAGCTTGCATGCCAATTTTCGATGTTCGATGAATTTTCTAGGGTTTTCCCGGTGAAAAAAACCCTAAAACACTGCCGGACGTGACGCAACGTGCGTTTCGTGTCCGAATTCGTTCTAATCTTGCTTGGGGGACTCCAGTGGGCATGCACACGCCATGCCAAAATTTGGTGTCATTTCATGCATGCCATCACGTACACCATGTACAACCAGGAACGTTCGGGTCTGCCGGAGGGCAAGTCCGAAAGAGGTTTTTTTTTCCAACTCCTCCAAACGAGCCAAATCTTTTTGCACACCCTCCAACCACCATGGCAAGCATGCATGCCAATTTTCGTTGATTTTCGACGTTCGATGAATTTTCTAGGGTTTTCCCGGTGAAAAAAACCATAAAACACTGCCGGAAATGACGCAAAGTGCGTTTCGTGTCCGAATTCGTTCTAATCTTGTGTGGGGGACTCCAGTGGGCGTGCACACACCATGCCAAAATTTGGTATTATTTCATGCATACCATCACGTACACCATGTACAACCAGGAACGTTTGGGTCTCCCGGAGGACAAGTCCGAAAGAGGCCTTTTTTTCAACTCCTACAAATGAGCCAAAACTTTTTGCACACCCTCCCACCACCATGCCAAGCATGCATGTCAATTTTCGTTGATTTTCCACGTTCGATGAATTTTCTAGGGTTTTCACGGTGAAAAAACCCTAAAACACTGCCGGACGTGACGCAACGTGCGTTTGGTGTCCGAATTCGTTCGAATCTTGCGTGGCGGACTCCAGTGGGCATGCACACACCATGCCCAAATTTGGTGTCATTTCATGCATGTCATCATGTACACCATGTATAACCAGGAACGTTCGGGTCTGCCGGAGGGCATGTCCGAAAGAGGTTTTTTTTGCAACTCCTCCAAACGAGCCAAAACTTTTTGCACACCCTCCCACCACCATGCCAAGAATGCATGCCAATTTTTGTTGATTTTCGACGTTCGATGAATTTTCTAGGGTTTTCCCTGTGAAAAAAACCCTAAAACACCGCCGAACGTGACGCAACATGCGTTTCGTGTCCGAATTCGTTCTAATCTTGCGTGGGGGAGTCCAGTGGGCATGCACACACCATGCCAAAATTTGGTGACATTTCATGCATGCCATCATGTACACCATGTAGGACCAGGAACGTTCGGGTCTGCCGGATGGCAAGTCCGAAAGAGGTTTTTTTTTCCAGCTCCTCCAACCGACCCAAAACTTTTTCCACACCCTCCCACCACCATGCCAAGCATGCATGCCAATTTTCAATGATTTTTGACGTCCGATGAATTTTCTAGGGTTTTTCGGGTGAAAAAACCCTAAAACACTGCCGGACGTGACGCAACGAGCGTTTGGTGTCCGAATTCATTGTTATCTTGCGTGGGGGACTCTAGTGGGCATGCACAAACCATGCTAAAATTTGGTGTCATTTCATGCATGCCATCACGTACACTGTGTACAACCAGGAACGTTCGGGTCTGCCGGAGGGCAAGTCCGAAAGAGTTTTTTTCCAACTCCTCCAAACGAGCCAAAACTTTTTGCACAC
This sequence comes from Thinopyrum elongatum, assembly GCA_011799875.1. Lineage (NCBI taxonomy): Eukaryota > Viridiplantae > Streptophyta > Magnoliopsida > Poales > Poaceae > Thinopyrum > Thinopyrum elongatum. Next base: position 529,481,169 of record CM022297.1, read on the forward strand.
CCTCCCACCACCATGCCAAGCATGCATGCCAATTTTCGTTGATTTTCGACGTTCGATGACTTTTCTAGGGTTTTCCTGGTGAAAAAACCCTAAAATACTTCCGGACGTGACGCAATGTGCATTTCGTGTCCGAACTTCTTTCTAAACTTGCTGGGGGACTCGTGGGTATGCACACACCCTGCCAAATTTCGTGTTTTCATGCATGCCATCCACGTACACCTCTACAACCAATAACTTCGGGTCTGCCGTATTGCTGTCCCGAAAGATGTTTTTTTTACTCCTCCAAACGAGAGCCAAAACTTTCTGCACACCCTCCCCCGAGAACCACCATTCCAAGCATGCATGCCCAACTTTTGACTTCGATGAATTTCTAGGGTTTTCCTCGTTGAAAAAACACTAAAACACTGGCCGACTTGACGCAACGGTGCGTTTCGTGTCCGAACTCGTTCAATCTGTGCGTGGGGGACGCCAGTGGGCATGCCCACCATTCCAAAATTTGGGTGTCATTTCATGCTGCCATTAACGTACACCATGTACAACCAGGAATCTTTCGCTTCTCCCGTAGGCAATTCCTGAAAGAGGGCTTTTTTTCAACTTCTCCAAACGAGGCCCAACTTTTTGCACACCCTCCCGCCACATTCCCGCCATGCATGCCATTTTCGTGAATTTTCGATGTCCGAGTGAATTTCTATGGTTTTCCCATTGAAAACGGAACCTAAAAAACACCTGCCGGAGATGTGGACGCACGTGCGTTTTCGGTGTCCGACTTCGTTCTAACACTTGCGTGGGGGGACTCGAAGTGGGCATGCACACACCATGCCAAACCTTCGTGTTATTTCGCATGCATCTGTACACCAGTCTCAAACCAGGAACGTTCGGGTCTTGCCGGAGGGCAAGTCCCGAAAGAGGGTTTTTTTCAACTCCCTCCACACGAGCCAAAACTTTTTGCACAACTCCCACACCATGCCAAAACATGCCATGCTAATTTTTGTTGTTTTTCGACGTTCGTCTGATTTTCTAGGTTTTCCTGGTGAATAACCCTAAAACACTGCCGGACATGACGCAACGTGCCGTTTCGTGATCCGAATAATTCGTTTTACTTGCGTTGCGGGGACTCCAGTGGGCTGCCACCCTAAAACCATTGCCACAAATTTGTGTTATGTTCCATTCCATGCCATGCACGTACACCTGTCAATCCAGCAACTTCGGCCTCTGCCGGATGGGCATGTCCGAAAGAGTTTTTTTTTCCAACTCCTGTCAAATGATGCCAAAATTCTTTGCACACGCCTCCCACCCCAAGCCAAGCTTTGCATGCAATTTTCGATGTTTCGATGATATTTCTAGGGGTTTTCCTTCCCGGTGAAAAAAAACCCTCAACACCTGCGACGTGACTCACACGTGCGTTTTCTGTCCGTAATCGTTCTAATCGTGCGTGTGTGACTCCGTGTGCATGCACACGCCAATGCCCTAAATTATGTGTGTCATTTCATGCTGCCACACGTACACCATGTATCAACCAGGAACGTTGGTTGTCTGCCGAGTGCAAGCGTCCGAAGGAGGTTTTTTTTTTTCACTGCCGTCCAAACGAGCGAAACTTTTTGTCACACCCTCCACCACCATGCAAGGCATGCATGCCAAGTTTTCGTTGATTTTCGCACGTTCGATGTTATTGTCTAGGTTTCCCTGGTGAAAACAAACCGATAAACAACTGCCGATAATGACCAAAGTGCGTTTTCGTGTGCTGAAATTCGTTCTAATCTTGCTGTTGGGGACTCCAGTGTGGCGTGCCCACCTCCAAAATTTTCGTATATTTCAGGCATCCATCACTTACACCATGTACAACCCGAACCGTATTGGGGTCCCTGAGGGCAAAAAGTCCGAGAGGTTTTCTTTTTTTCAACTCCTCACAAACGACCAAACTTTCTTGCCACACCCTCCACCACCCATGCCAGCATGCATGCATTTTTCGTGTTTCCCCGTTCGATGATTTTCTAGGTGTTCCGTGAAAACCCTAAACAAACCTCCGGACGTGACCAACGTGCGTTTCGTGGTCCGAACTCTTTCTGCAATCTTGCTGAGGGACTCCAGTGGCATGCGCACACCAGCCACAATTTGGTTGTCATTTCATGCATGCCATCACGTACACCATGTGTACACCAGGAACTTCGGTCTCCGAGGGCAATTCCGAAAGAGGTTTTTTTTCAACTTCCTCCAAACGAGCCAAAACTTTTTGCACACCCTCACCCCACCATGCCACATGCATGCCAATTTTCGTTGATTTTCGACTTCGATGACTTTTTCTAGGGTTTTCCCTTTGTAAACACCCTAAACACTCCGATGTGACGCACGTGCGTTTCGTGTCCGAATTCGTTCTAAACTTGCGTGGGGGACTCGAGTGGGGCATGCACACACCATGCCAAAATTTTTGTTTATTTCATGCATGCCATCACGTACACCATGTAAACCAGGAACGTTCGGGTCTGCCGGAGGGCAAGTCCAAAGAGGTTTTTTTTTTCAATCCTCCAAACGAGCCAAAACTTTTTTGCACACACCTCCCACCACCATGCCAACATTCATGCTAATTTTGTTGATTTTCGACGTTCGATGAAGTTTTCTATCTAGGTTTTTCCGGTGAAAAACCCTAAAGACTGCCGGACATGACGCAATGGCGTTTCGTGTCGAATTCGTTTTATACTCTGCGGGACTCCGTGGGCATGCACACACCATGCCAAAATTTGGTGTATTTCATCATGCCATCACGTCACCATGTACAACCAGGAACGTTCAGCTCTGCCGGAGGGCAAGTCCGAAAGAGGTTTTTTTTTCAACTCCTTCAATAGGCAAAACTTTTTGCACACGCTCCCCCACCATGCCAAGCTTGCATGCCAATTTTCGATGGTTTCGATAATTTTCTAGGTTTTTAGGGTTTTCCGGTGAAAAAACCCTAAAACCTGCCGGACGTGACGCAACGTGCGTTTCCTGTCCGAATTCGTTCTAATCTTGCTTGGGGGACTCCAGTGGGCATGCCACACCATGCCAAAATTTGGTGTATTCATGCATGCCCATCACGTACACCATGTACAACCCGGAACGTTCGGGTCTGCCGGAGGGCAAAGTCCGAAAGGGTTTTTTTTTCCAACTCCTCCAAACGAGCCAAACTTTTTGCACACCCTCCACCACCATGCAAGCTGCATGCCAATTTCGTTGATTTTCGACGTTCGATGAATTTTCTAGGTTTTCCCGTGAAAAACCAATAACAACACTGCCGAAATGACGCAAAGTGCGTTTCGTGTCCGAATTCGTTCTAATCTTGTTGGGGGACTCCAGTGGCGGCACCAGCACCACATGCCAAAATTTGGTTTATTTTCATGCATCCATCACGTACACCATGTACAACCAGGAACTTTGGGTCTCCCGGTAGGCAAGTCCGAAGAGGCTTTTTTTTTTCAACTCCCTCAAAGAGCCAAAACTTTTTGCACACCCTCCCACCACCATGCCAAGCATAGCCATCCAATTTTCGTTGATTTTCACGTCAGATGAATTTTCTAGGGTTTTCCGGTGAAAAAACCCTAAACAAAAAACTGCCGGACGTGACGCAACGTGCTTTTGGTGTCCGAATTCGTTCGAATCTTGCGTGCGGACTCCAGTGGGCATGCACACACCATGCCAAATTTGTGTCATTCCATGCATGTCCATCACTACACCCATGTAAACCAGTAACGTTCGGGTCTGCCGGAGGGCAATCCGAAAGAGTTTTTTTTCAACTCCTCCAAACGAGCCAAAACTTTTTTGCACCCCTCCCACCACCATGCCAAGTAATGCATGCCAATTTTTTTGTTATTTCCGACGTTCAGAATTTTCTAGGGTTTTCCCTGTGAAAAAACCCTAAAACAACCGCCGAGACGTGACGCAACATGCGTTTCGGTGTCCGAATTCGTTCTAATCTTGCGTGGGGAGTCCAGTGGGCATGCCACACCATGCCAAAATTTGGTGACATTTCATGCATGCCATCATGTACACCATGTACGACCAGAACGTTCGGGGTCTGCCGGTGGCAAGTCCGAAAGAGGTTTTTTTTTTCCAGCTCCTCCAACCGACCCAAAACTTTTTCCACACCCTCTCCACCACCATGCCAAGCTGCATTGCAATTTTCAATGATTTTTGCTGTCCGATGAATTTTTCTAGGTTTTTCCGTTGAAAACAACCCTAAAACACTGCCGGACGTGACGCAACGAGCGTTTGTTGTCCGAATTCATTCTTATCTTGCTGTGGGGACTCTAGTGGGCATGCAAACCATGCTAAAATTTGGTGTCATTTCATGCCATGCCATCACGTACACTGTTACCACCAGGAACGTTCGGGGCTGCCGGGGCAAGTCGAACAGTTATTTTTTTTCCAACTCCTCCAAACGAGCCAAAACTTTTTGCACACCCTCCCACCACCCATGCCAAGCATGCATGCCATTTTCGTTGATTTTCGACGTTCGATGACATTTTTCTAGGGTTTTCCAGTGAAAAAACCCTAAAAAACGTCCGACTGACGCAATGTGCATTTCGTGTCCGAATTCTTTCTAAACTTGCGTGGGGACTCCAGTGGGTATGCACACACCATGGCCAAAATTTCGTGTTATTTCATGCATGCCATCACGTACACCATGTACAACCAGGAACCTTCGGGTCTGCCGAGCAGTCCGAAAGAGGTTTTTTTTTTCAACTCCTCCAAACAGCCAAAACTTTTGTCACACCTCCCACCACCATGCCAAGCATGCATGCCAATTTTTTTCGACCTTCGATGAATTTTCTAGGGTTTTCCCGGTGAAAAACCCTAAAAACTGCGGACGTGACCAACGTGCGTTCGTGTCCGAACTCGTTCTAATCTTGCGTGGGTGACTCCAGTGGGCATGCGCACACCACTGCCAAAATTTGGTGTCTTTCATTTCATCATGCCATCACGTACACCATGTACAACCAGGATCTTCGAGTCTCCCGGAGGGCATTCCGAAAGAGGCTTTTTTTTTCAACTTCTCCAAACGCGCCAAAACTTTTTTGCACACCCTCCCCGCCACCATGCCACATGCATGGCCATTTTCGTTGATTTTCGACGTTCGCGATGAATTTCTAGGGTTTTTTCCGGTGAAAAAACCCTAAAACACTGCCGGAGTGACGCAACAACGTGCGTTTCGTGTCCGAATTCCGTTTATACTTGCGTGGGGGACTCCAGTGGGCATGCACACACCATGCCAAAAATTTGTGTTATTCATGCATACCATCAGTACAACCTGAGTAACCGGAACGTTTCGGTCTGCCGGAGGGCAATCCGAAAGAGGTTTTTTTTTTCAACTCCTCCAAACGAGCCAAACTTTTTGCACACCCTCCACCCACCATGCCAACATGCATGCCAATTTTTGTTGATTTTCGACGTTCGATGAATTTCTAGGTTTTCCGGTGAAAAAACCCTAAAACACTGCCGGCGTGACGCAAACTGCGTTTCGGTCCGAATTCGTTTTAATCTTGCGTGGGGACTCCAGTGGGCATGCACACACATGCCAAAATTTGGTGTTTATTTCATGCATGCCATCACGTACACCATGTACAACCAGGAACGTTCGGTCTGCCGAGGAGCAGTCCGAAAGAGGTTTTTTTTCAACTCCTCCAAAGAGCCAAAACTTTTTTTGCACACCCTCCCACCACCATGGCCAAGCATTGCATGCAAAATTTGGATTTTCGATGAATTTTCTAGGGTTTTCCCGTGAAAAAACCCTAAACACACTGCCGGACGTGACGCAACAGTGCGTTTCGTGTCCGAATTCTTCTAATCTTGGCGGGGGACTCCAGTGGGCATGCACACACCACTGCAAATTTGGTGTCATTTCATGCATGCCATCACGTACACCTTGTACACCCAGGAACGTTCGGGTCTCGGAGGGCAAGTCCGAAAGAGTTTTTTTTCAACTCTCAAACGAGCCAAAACTTTTTGCACACCCTCCCACCACCATGCAAGCAAGCATGCCAATTTTCGTTGATTTTCGACGTTCGATGATTTTTCTAGGGTTTTCCCCCTGTTGAAAAAACCCTAAAACACTGCCGACGTGACGCAAAGTGCGTTTCGTGTCCGAATTCGTTCTATCTTGCGTGGGGACTCCAGTGGGCTGCACTACCACACACCATGCCAAAATTTGTTTATTTCAATTGCATTCCATCATGTACACCATTTAAACCAGGAACGTTCGGGTCTGCCGGAGGAAAGTTCCGAAAGAGTTTTTTTTTTCAACTCCTCCAACGACCAAAACTTTTTGCACACCTCCCACCACCAATGCCAAGCATGCATGCCAATTTTTGTTATTTTCGACGTTCAATTTTCTAGGGTTTCCCCGGTGAAAAAAACCCTAACAACTGACCGGACGTGACGCAACGTGCTTTCGTGTCCGAATCGTTTCTAATCTTGCGTGGGGACGTCCAGTGGCATGCACACCATGCCAAATTTGGTGTATTTCTCATGCATCACGTACACCATGTACACCAGGAATTCGGTCTGCTCCGAGGGCAATCCGAAAGAGGTTTTTTTTTCCAACTCCTCCAACGAGCCAAACTTTTGCACACCTCCCGACCACCATGGCCAAGCATGCATGCCAATTTTCTGATTTTTGAGCGTTCGACTGATTTTCTAGGGTTTTCCTTGAAAAAACCCTAAACACTGCCGGATGACGCAACGTGCGTTCGTGTCCGAATTTCTTCTAAACTCTGCGTGGGGGACTCCAGTGGGCATGCACACACCCATGCAAATTTTTGTGTTATTTCATATCCTGCCATCCTACACTACACCATGTACAACCAGGAACGTTCGGGTCTGCCGGGGCAGTCCGAAAAGGTTTTTTTTTCAAATCCTCCAAACGAGCCAAAACTTTTTGCACAACCTCCCACCACCATGCCACTGCATGCAATTTTTGTTGATTTTTCGACGTTCGATAGATTTTCTAGGGTTTTTCCTGGTGAAAAAACCCTAAAACATGCCGGACGTGACGCAATGCTTTTCGTGTCGAATTTCGTTTTAACTGCGTCGGCGGCTCCATGGGCAGTGCACACACCATTGCCAAAATTTGTGTTATTTTTCATGCATGCCATCACGTACACCATGTACACCATGAACCTTCGTCCCGGAGGGCATGTCGCAAGAGGTTTTTTTTTTCAACTCCTCCAAAGAGCCCAAACTTTTTTGCACACCCTCCCAGACCACCATGCCAACATGGCATGCCAATTTTTTCGTATCTTCGATGAATTTTTCTAGGGTTTTCCCGGTGAAAAAACCCTAAAACACTGCCGGACGTGACGCAACGTGCGTTCGTGTCGCGAATCGTCTAATCTTGCTTGTGGGGACTCCAGTGGGCATGCCCACGCCACCCCAAATTTGGTGTCATTTCATGCATGCCTCACGTACACCATTCAACCAGATCGTTCGGTCTCCGGAGGGCAAGTCCGAAAGAGGCTTTTTTTTCAACTTCCAAACGCCAAAACTTTTGCACACCCTCCAACACCATGCAAGCATGCAGCCAATTTTCGTTGATTTCGACGTTCGATGAATTTTCTAGGGTTTTTCCCGTGAAAAACACCCTAAAACACTGCCGATGACGCAAACGTGCGTTTCGTGTCGCGAATTCGTTCAATTGTGTGGGGGACTCCAGTGGGCATGCACCCAACCATGCCAAAATTTGGTAGTTATTTCATGCATGCCATCACTGTACACCATGTAAACCAGGAACGTTCGGGTCTGCCGGAGGGCAATCCGAAGAGGTTTTTTTTTTTCAACTCCTCCAAACGAGCCAAAACTTTTTGCACACCCTCCCACACACCATGCAGCATGCATGCTAATTTTCGTTTATTTTCACGTTCGTGAATTTTCGTAGGGTTTTCCGGTGAAAAACCCTAAAACAACTGCCGGACATGACGCAACGTGCGTTTGGTGTCCGAATTTTCGTATACTTGTCGGGGGATCCAGTGGGCAGGCACACACCCCATGCAAAATTTGGTGTTATTTCATGCATGCCATCAGTACAACCATGTATAACACCAGGAACGTTCGGGCTGCCGGAGGGCATTTCCAGAGTTTTTTTTTTCCAACTCCTCCAACGAGCCAAACTTTTTGCACACCCTCCCACCACCACTGCCAAGACTGCATGCCAATTTTTCGTTGATTTCGACGTTCTATAATTTTCTAGGGTTTTCCTCTAGTGAAAACAACCCTAAAAACGCCGATACGTGACGCAAATGCGTGATTTTCGTCCGAGATCTTCTCAAGCTTGTCGTGGGTATCCATGGGTATGCCCACCCATGCCAAAATTTGTCGTGCTATTTCATGCAAGCCTGCCATCCCGTCACCATGTAGCCCAGAAGACTTCGGGTCTGTGTCCGGATGGCAATTCCGAAAGAGTTTTTTTTTTTTTCCAGCTCCTCCTCAAACGACCAAACTTTTTTCTGCTACACCCTCCCCCCACCATTTGCCCCAAGCATGCAGCCAATTTTCACCTATTTGACGTGAAATATTTTCTAGGTTTTCTCCGGTTAAAAACAAACCTAAACACTGTCGGACGTGACGCAACAATGCGTTTGTGTCCGAATCCATTCTCTATCTGCTGGGGTGACTCTCATTTGGGGATCCGCAACCATGCTAAAGTTGGTTCATTTCTGCATGCCATCACGTACCCATGTACACACAGGATCTTCGATTCTCCATTCCGGATGCAATTCCGAAAGGTTTTTTTCATTCCCTCCCCAAACGAGCCAAACTTTTTTGCACACCCTCCCTCCCCCCACCTGCCACAGTGAATGCCATTTCTGTTGTTTTCAACGTTCGAGTGATTTCTAGTTTTTTCCTATGTGAAAAAACCCTAAATAGACCGCGACGATGACCCAACATGTCGTTTCTCGTGTCCAATTCGTTTCTAAACTTGCGTGTCGGGACTCCAGTGGGTCACGCACACTCCACGCCAAAATTCCGGTGTTATTTCTGCTGCCATCACGTACACATGTACCCACCGGAACTTCATTCTCTGCCGGAGGGCAGTCCGAAGAGGTTTTTTTTTTTTCAACTCCTCCAAGACGCCAAAACTTTCTTGCACACCCTCCCGACCACCGATTGCCAAGCTTGCATGCCATTTTCGACTGACTTCTATGAATTTCTAGGGTTTTCCTTTTCTCGGGTGAAAAAAACCCTAAAACCACTGTCCGGACGTGACGCAACGTGCCGGTTCGTGTCCGAACTTCGTTCGTAATCTTGCGTTGGGTTGACTTCCATGGGCATGCGACACGCCTGCCAAAATTTGGTGTCATTTCAGTGCCATGCCATCCGTACACCATGTACCAACACCAGATAGTTCGAGTCTCCCTGGCGGGCAATAGTCCGAAAGAGGCTTTTTTTTTATTTGCTTTTTTTTAACTCTCCCAAACGAGCCAAACTTTTTGCACACTCCCCTCCCTACCACCATGGCAAGCATGCATGCAATCCTTTCATTGATTTTCACGTTCGATGAATTTTTAGTGTTTTCCCAGTGAAAAAACCATACAACACTGACCCGGATGTGACGCAACGTGCGTTTTCGTGGTCCGAATTCCCCGTTCTAAACTTACACTTTCCGTGGGGACTCGAGTGGGCATGCACACACCATGCCAAATTTACGTGTTTATTTCATGCATGCCATCAATGTACAACCATGTATAACCCGGAACTTTCGGCGTCTGCCGAGGGCCATTCCGAAAGAGTTTTTTTTTCAACCTGCCTCCCCTCCCACGAGCCAAAACTTTTTGCACAACCTCCCACCACCATGCCAAACAGTTGCTGCTAATTTTTGTTGATTTTTCGACGTTTCGATGAGTTTCTAGGGGTTTTTCCCTGGTGAAAAAACCCTAAACACTGCCGGACCGGGACGCCAACAAACGTGCGTTTCGTTTCCGACTTCGTTTTATACTTTGCGTGCTTGACTCCATTGGCATGCCACAACCATGCCAAATTTGGTGTCATTTCATCAATGCCATCAACGTACAACCGTGTACAACTAAAAGTCGGGTATGTAGTGAGGGCAGTCAGAAAATTTTTTTTTTCAACTCCTCCACACGAGCCAAAAAAATTTTGCCACCCTCGCCACCACCATGCCAAGCAGCATCCAATTTCGTTGGATTTTTGATGTTCGATTAATGTTCTGGGTTTTCGCTGGTGCAAAAACCCTAAAACACTGCCGTGACGTGATCGCAATGTGCCGTTTCTTTTCCGAATTCTTTCTAAACTTGCGTGGGTGACTCCCCAGTGGGCATGCACACACCATCAAAATTTGGTGTTATTGCTGCATGCATCACGTACACCATGTACGAACCAGGAACTTTCGGTCTTCGGAGCAAGTCCGAAATCGGTATTTTTTTTCAACTAACTCCAAACGAGCCAAAACCTTTTTGCACACCTTCCCACCCATGCCCAAGCAGTAGCGTGCCAATTTTCATTTTTTTCGACGTTCGAGACGGATTTTTCTAGTGTTTTTCCGGTGAAAAAACCCAAACCTTTCCGGATGTGACTGCAATGTGGTTTCGTGTCCGCAGTCGTTGGAATCCTTGCGCGTGAGACTCCAGTGGGCTAGCACATACCACGCCCAAATTTGGTGGCCATTTCGGCCTGCATCACGTCCACCATGTACAGAAACGGAACGTTCGGGTCCTCCCTGAGGGCAAGTCCGAAAGAGCTTTTTGTTTTTTCAACCCGCCGAACAAGCCAAAACTTTTTGCACACCCTCCCCAGACCACCAATGCAGCCTGCATGCCAATTTTCGGTGATTTTCCACGGTCGACGAAATTTCTAGGGTTTTCAACCGTGACAAAACCCGAACACACTGCCGGACGTGACGCAACCTGCGTTTGTTGCCCGAATTCGTTCTAATCTTGCGTGGGGTACTCCAGTGGGCATGCATCCCACCATGCCTAAATTTGCTGTCAT
>CM022297.1:529492364-529521302 GCA_011799875.1 Thinopyrum elongatum
ATTTTCGTTGATTTTCGACGTTCGATGAATTTTCTAGGGTTTTCCCGGTGAAAAAAACCATAAAACACTGCCGGAAATGAGGTAAAGTGCGTTTCGTGTCCGAATTCGTTCTAATCTTGTGTGGGGGACTCCAGTGGGCGTGCACACACCATGCCAAAATTTGGTATTATTTCATGCATACCATCACGTACACCATGTACAACCAGGAACGTTTGGGTCTCCCGGAGGGCAAGTCCGAAAGAGGTTTTTTTTGCAACTCCTCCAAACGAGCCAAAACTTTTTGCACACCCTCCCACCACCATGCCAAGAATGCATGCCAATTTTTGTTGATTTTCGACGTTCGATGAATTTTCTAGGGTTTTCCCTGTGAAAAAAACCCTAAAACACCGCCGAACGTGACGCAACATGCGTTTCGTGTCCGAATTCGTTCTAATCTTGCGTGGGGGAGTCCAGTGGGCATGCACACACCATGCCAAAATTTGGTGACATTTCATGCATGCCATCATGTACACCATGTACGACCAGGAACGTTCGGGTCTGCCGGATGGCAAGTCCGAAAGAGGTTTTTTTTTCCAGCTCCTCCAACCGACCCAAAACTTTTTCCACACCCTCCCACCACCATGCCAAGCATGCATGCCAATTTTCAATGATTTTTGACGTCCGATGAATTTTCTAGGGTTTTTCGGGTGAAAAAACCCTAAAACACTGCCGGACGTGACGCAACGAGCGTTTGGTGTCCGAATTCATTCTTATCTTGCGTGGGGGACTCTAGTGGGCATGCACAAACCATGCTAAAATTTGGTGTCATTTCATGCATGCCATCACGTACACTGTGTACAACCAGGAACGTTCGGGTCTGCCGGAGGGCAAGTCCGAAAGAGTTTTTTTCCAACTCCTCCAAACGAGCCAAAACTTTTTGCACACCCTCCCACCACCATGCCAAGCATGCATGCCAATTTTCGTTGATTTTCGACGTTCGATGACTTTTCTAGGGTTTTCCTAGTGAAAAAACCCTAAAATACGTCCGGACGTGACGCAATGTGCATTTCGTGTCCGAATTCTTTCTAAACTTGCGTGGGGGACTCCAGTGGGTATGCACACACCATGCCAAAATTTCGTGTTATTTCATGCATGCCATCACGTACACCATGTACAACCAGGAACCTTCGGGTCTGCCGGAGGGCAAGTCCGAAAGAGGTTTTTTTTTCAACTCCTCCAAACGAGCCAAAACTTTCTGCACACCCTCCCACCACCATGCCAAGCATGCATGCCAATTTTCGACCTTCGATGAATTTTCTAGGGTTTTCCCGGTGAAAAAACCCTAAAACACTGTCGGATCACCCGGTGTCGGTCGTATCTCTGCCAAGGCGTCATCAGACCAGCATCAGACGCTCAGGGATCAACAAGGCCAAGATGCGCGCACTCACATCGAAAGACGTCGAGAAACTCGTCGGTAGTCTGATGCACGCGCGGATCTTGAAGATGCGGATTGCTCTGACGAGACATGGACAACTTGCCTTACGGGGCAGGTTGTGCCGCGTTACACCAGGCTACGCCGCGTCCACTATCGGAACAGGGGCCAGTGCCGACGGCCATATATATGCCACGGCCCCCGTCGACCTACTCCAGGATATGCCGACAGCCGGATCCAGGCCGTCGGCGTACAAAGGCCTCGGGCTATCCCGACATGCCGACGCCCCCGTCGGCACAGATAAGCCGTCGGCTTAGCCCAGCCTATGCCTACAGCGGCCGTCGGCATACATGAGCCGTCGTCATAGTTGCGGGCCCGCGGCCCGCTCGTGACGGGCGGCTAATGGCGTCCGATCTATGCCGACGGCCTCGACGGGCGGCCGACGGCATAGAGGCGCGTGCCACATCATCATCCGAGGAGCACCGACCATCATCTATGCCGACGGCTGCCGTCGGCATAGATGCCACGTCATCGATCGCGGCGCGCCGTCCATCTGCCCCTGGCCTCTATGGCGACGGCTTTGCCGTCGACATGTTTTTTTTTTTTGCTTTTCATATAGAATTTTTTTGTTCTTTTACATAATATTATTTAATTAACTTACATGTAGTCGTGTTAATATAAGTCTAAATACCTTACTTTTCGATTATATACGGAGGCCGACATGTGGAGGGGGGAACAGCCGCATCAGGCCTATACGGAGGGGACGTTACTCCTAATGTGTTTATATGGGATGACCTACCACAACCGGATGGTGTGGTGGCATAACTGAAGAGGCGGCACGCGTCTCCGTGTGTGCCCCCCTCACGACGGCGCCGCCGCCGCACCTGAGGGGGGGAAACCGCGTTGGGTCGGGTCTAACAGGAGATATTGCTGTGAGTTTGGGCCCGGATGTTGCTCCCAGTGTCCCTATGGGCTGACCTAACACAACCGGGTGGAGAGGTCCACTGGTCAAAGCCCTTCCGTGGGAAGTAAAGGGCTAGATCTCGTGGTCAACCGCTCTAGGGTTAGGCGGACGGGGGCCCTGAGGGGTAGCAATGCCACCGAGCGTCGCACCGGCCCTCACACATGGGGGGGGGGGGGGGGCATGTCTGAAGAGGCGGCACGCTCTCCGGGGGTGTGCCCCCCTCACGGACGGCGCCGCCGCCAGCACCTGGAGGGGGGAAACGGACGCGTCGGGTCTACACGGAGGGGATGTTGCGTGGGTTTGGCCCGGATGTTGCTCCCAGTTGTCCCTGATGGGGGCTGACCTAACACAACCGGGTGGAGAGGTCCACTGGTCAAAGTCCGTCCTGGGAAGTCAAAGCGCTAGATCTCGTGGTCAACCGCTCCAGGGTAAGACGGGACGGGCCCTCATACATGCGGGGGGGGGGGTGTGTTGGCATGTCTGAAGAGGCGGCACGCATCTCCGGGGTGTGGCCCCCCTCCGGACGATGCCGCCGCCGCCACCTGGAGGGGGGAAACGACGCTCGGGTCTACACGGAGGGGATGTTGCTGTGGGTTTGGCCGATGTTGCTCCCAGGTTTCCCTATGGGCTGACCTAACACAACCGGGTCGAGAGGTCCACTGTCAAAGCCCGTCCGTGGGAAGTCAAAGGGCTAGATCTCGTGGTCAACCGCTCCAGGTTTAGCCGGGACGGGGGCCCTGGGGCGTAGCATGCTACCCGAGAGTCCACCTGGCCCTCATACATGCGGGGGGTGTGGTGCAATGTCTGAAGAGGCAGCACGCCTCTCCGGGGTGTGGCCCCCTCACGGACGGCGCCGCCGCCGGCACCTGGAGGGGGAAACGGACGCGCCGGTTCTACACGGAGGGATGTTGCCGTGGGTTGGGCCCGGATGTTTGCTCCAGTGTTCCTATTGGCTAACCTAACACAACCGGGTGGGAGGTCCACTGGTCAAAGCCCGCCGTGGGAAGACAAGGGGTAGATCTCGTGGTCACCGCTCCAAGGTTAGGCGGACGGGGACCCTGGGAAGGTAGCAATGCCACCGGAGCGTCGCACCGGGCCCTCATACATGCGTGGGGGTGTGGTGGCATGTCTTAAGAGGGCACGCGTCTCCGGGGTGTGGCCCGCCTCACACGGCGCCGCCGCCGCACCTGAGGGGGAAAACGGACGCGTCGGGTCTACACGGAGGGGATGTTGCTGTGGGTTTGGCTGGATGTTGCTCCCAGGTGTCTTTATTGGCGGACCTAACACAACCGGGTGGAGAGGTCCACTGGTCAAAGCCCGTCCGTGGGAAGTCAAAGGGCTAGATCCGTGGTTAACCGCTATAGGGTTAGGCGACGGGGGCCCTGGGGGGTAACATGTGCCACCGAGCGTCGCACTGGGCCCTCATACATGCGGGGGGGGGGGTGTGGTGCATGTCTGAAGAGGCGGCACGCGTCTCCGGGGTGTGGCCCCCCTCACGACGGCGCCGCCGCCGGCACCTGGAGGGGGGAAACGGACGCGTCGGGTCTACACGGAGGGGATTTTGCTGTGGTTTTGTTCCGGATGCTGCCCAAGTTGTCATTAAGGGCTGACCTAACACAGCCGGGTGGAAGGTCCACTGGTCAAATCCCGTCCGTAGAAGTCAAAGGGCTAGATCTCGTGGTCAAACGCTCCAGGGTTAGGCGGGATGGGGGCCCTGGGGGGGTAGCAATGCCACCGGAGCGTCGCACTGGGCCCTCATACAAGCGGGGGGGGGGGTGTGGTGGCATGTCCGAAGAGGCGGCACGCATCTCCGGGGTGTGGCCCCCCTCACGGACGGCGCCACCGCCGGCACCTGGATGGGGGAAACGGACGCGTCGGGTCTACACGAGGGGAGTTGCTGTGGGTTTGGCCCGGATGTTGCTCCCAGGTTGCCCTATGGGCTGACCTAACACAACCTGTGAGAGGTCCACTGGTCAAAGCCCGTCCGTGGGAAGTCAAAGGGCTAGACTCTTGGTCAACCGCTCCAGGGTTAGGCAGGACGGGGGCCCTGGGGGTAGCAATGACACCGAGCGTCTACCGGGCCCTCATACATGCGGGGCGGGTGTGGATGCATGTCTCAGAGGTGGCACGCGTCTCCGGGGTGTGGCCCCCTCACGACGGCGCCACCGCCGGCACCTGGAGGGGGGAACGGACGCGTTGGGTCTACACGAGGGATTTTTGCTGTGGGTTTGGCCCGGATGTTGCTCCCAGGTGTCCCTATGGGCTGACCTAACACAACTGGGTGGAGAGGTCCACTGGTCAAAGCCCGTCTGTGGGAAGTCAAAGGGCTAGATCTCGTGGTCAACTGCTCTAGGGTTAGGCGGGACGGGGGCCCTATGGGGGTAGCAATGCCACCAAAGCATCGCACCGAGCCCTCATACATGCGGGGCGGTGTGGTGGCATGTCTGAAGAGGTGGCACGCATCTCCGGGGTGTGGCCCCCCTCAAGGACGATGCCGCCGCCGGCACCTGGAGGGGGGGAACGGACGCGTCGGGTCTACACGAAGGGGATGTTGCTGTGGGTTTGGCATGTATGTTGCTCCCAGGTGTCACTATGGGCTGACCTAACACAACCGGGTGGAGAGGTCCCCTGGTCAAAGCCCGTCCGTGGGGACAAATGCTAGATCTCGTGATCACCCGCTCCAGGGTTAGGCGGGACGGGGGCCCTGGGGGGGTAGCAATGCTACCGGAGCGTCGCACCGGGCCCTCATACATGCGGGGGGGGGGTTTGGGGGCATTGTCTGAAGAGTGGAACGCATCTCCGTGGGTGTGACCACTCACGAACGCCCGCCGCCGGCACCTGGAGGGGGGAAACGAACGCGTCGGGTCTGGACGAGGGGATGTTGCTGTGGGTTTGGCCCGGATGTTGCTCCCAGGTGTCCCTATGGGCTGACCTAACACAACCGGGTGGAGAGGTCCACTGGTCAAAGCCCATCCGTGGGAAGACAAAGGGCTAGATCTCGTGGTCAACCGCTCCAGGGTTAGGCGGGACGGGGGCCCTGGAAGGTAGCAATGCCACCGGAGTGTCGCACCGGCCCCTCATACATGCGGGGTTGTGGTGGCATGTCTGAAGAGGCGGCACGCGTCTCTGGGGTGGGCCCCCCCTTACGGACGGCGCCGCCACCGGCACCTGGAGAGGGGAAACGGAAGCGCCGGGTCTACACGGAGGGGATGTTGCTGTGGGTTTGGCCCGGATGTTGCTCCCATGTGTCCCTATGGGTTGACATAACACAGCCGGGTGGAGAGGTCCACTGGTCAAAGCCCGTCCGTGGGACGTCAAAGGGCTAGATCTCGTGGTCAACCGCTCCAGGGTTAGGCGGGACGGGGGCCCTGGGGGGTAGCAATGCCACTGGAGCGTCGTACTGGGACCTCATACATGCGGGGGGGGGGGGCCTTGTCTGAAAGGCGGCACGCGTCTCCGGTGTGGCCCCCCTCCCATGGCGCCGCCGCCGGCACCTGTAGGGGGACGACGCGTCGGGTCTACACGGAGGGGATGTTGCTATGGGTTTGTTCCGGATGTTGCTCCCAGGTGTCCCTATGGGCTGACCTAACACAACCGGGTGGAGAGGTCCACTGGTCAAACCCGTCCGTGGGAAGTCAAAGGGCTAGATCTCGTGGTCAACCGCTCCAGGGTTAGGTGGGACGGGGGCCCTGGGGGGTAACAATGCCACCGGAGCGTCGCACCGGGCCCTCATACATGCGGGGGGGTGTGGGGGCAAGTCCGAAGAGGCGGCACGCGTCTCCGGGGTGTGGCCCCCCTCACGGACGGCGACGCCGCCGGCAGCTGGAGGGGGGAAACGGACACGTCGGGTCTACACGCAGGGGATGTTGCTGTGGGTTTGGCCCAAATGTTGCTCCCAGGATTCCCTATGGGCTGACCTGACACAACCAGGTGGAGAGGTCCACTGGTCAAAGCCCGTCCGTGGGAAGTCAAAGGGCTAGATCTCGTGGTCAACCACTCCAGGGTTAGGCGGGACGGGGGCCCTGGGGGTAGCAATGCCAACGGTGCGTCGCACCGGGCCCTCATACATGCAGGGCGGGTGTGGTTGCATGTCTGACGAGGCGGCACGCGTCTTCGGGGTGTGGCCCCCCTCACGGACGGCGCCGCCGCCGGCACCTAGAAGGGGGAAACGGACGCGTCGGGTGTACACGGAGGGGATGTTGCTGTGGGTTTGGCCCGGATGTTGCTCCCAGGTGTCACTATGGGCTGACCTAACACAACCGGGTGGAGAGGTCCACTGGTCAAAGCCCGTCCGTGGGAAGTCAAAGGGCTAGATCTCGTGGTCAACCGCTCCAGGGTTAGGCGGGACGGGGGCCCTGGGGGCGTAGCAATGCTACCGGAGTGTCTCATCGGGCCCTCATACATGCGGGGGGGAGGGGGGGTGTGGTGGCATGTCTGAAGAGGCGGCACGCGTCTCCGGGTTGTGGCCCCCCTCACGGACGGCGCCGCCGCCGGCACCTGGTGGGGGGAAAAACGGACGCGTCGGGTCTGCACGAAGGGGATGTTGCTGTGGGTTTGGGCCGGATGTTGCTCCCAGGTGTCCCTATGGGCTGACCTAACACAACTGGGTGGAGAGGTCCACTGGTCAAAGCCCGTCCGTGGGAAGACAAAGGGCTAGATCTCGTGGTCAACCGCTCCAAGGTTAGGCGGGACGGGGGCCATGGGAAGGTAGCAATGCCACTGGAGCATCGCACCGGGCCCTCATACATGCGGGAGGGGGTGTGGTGGCATGTCTAAAGAGGTGGCACGCGTCTCCGGGGTGTGGCCTCTCTCACGGACGGCGCCGCCGCCGGCACCTGGAGGGTGGAAACGGACGCGTCGGGTCTACACGGAGGGGATGCTACTGTGGGTTTGGCCCGGATGTTGCTCCCAGATGTCCCTATGGGCTGACCTAACACAGCCGGGTGGAGAGGTCCACTGGTCAAATCCCGTCCGTGGGAAGTCAAAGGGCTAGATGGGCCCTGGGGGGTAGCAATGCCACCGGAGCGTCGCACCGGGCCCTCATACATGCGGGGGGTGTGGTGGCATGTCTGAAGAGGCGGCACGCGTCTCCGGGGTGTGGCCTCCCTCACGGACGGCCCCGCCGCCGGCAACTGGATTGGGGAAACGGACGCGTCGGGTCTACACGGAGGGGATGTTGATGTGGGTTTGTACCGGATGTTGCTCCCAGGTGCCCCTATGGGCTGACCAAACACAGCCGGGTGGAGAGGTCCACTGGTCAAAGCCCGTCCATGGGAAGTCAAAGGGCTAGATCTCGTGGTCAACCGCTCTAGGGTTAGGCGGGACGGGGGCCCTGTGGGGTAGCAATGCCACCGGAGCGTCGCACCGGGCCCTCATACATGCGGGGGGGTGTGGTGGCATGTCCGAAGAGGCGGCACACGTCTCCGGGGTGTGGCCCCCCTCACGGACGGCGCCGCCGCCGGCACCTGGAGGGGGGAAACGGACGCGCCGGGTCTACACGCAGGGGATGTTGCTGTGGGTTTGGCCCGAATGTTGCTCCCAGGTTTCCCTATGGGCTGACCTAACACAACCGGGTGGAGAGGTCCACTGGTCAAAGCCCGTCCGTGGAAGTCAAAGGCTAGATCTCGTGGTCAACCGCTCCAGGGTTAGGCGGGACGGGGGCCCTGGGGGTAGCAATGCCACGAGGAGCGTCACACCGGGCCCTCATACATGCGACGCGGTGTGGTGGCATGTCTGAAGAGGCGGCACGCGTCTCCGGGTGTGGCCCCCCTCATGGACGGCCCCGCCGCCGGCACCTGGAGGGGGGAAACGGACGCGTCGGGTGTACACGGAGGGGATGTAGCTGTGGGTTTGGCCCGGATGTTGCTCCCAGGTGTCCCTATGGGCTGACCTAACACAACCGGGTGGAGAGGTCCACTGGTCAAAGCCCGTCCGTGGGAAGTCAAAGGGCTAGATCTCGTGGTCAACCGCTCCAGGGTTAGGCGGGACGGGGGCCCTGCGGGGGTAGCATTGCCACCGGAGCATCGCACCGGGCCCTCATACATGCGGGGGGTGTGGTGGCATGTCTAAAGAGGCGGCACGCGTCTCCGGGGTATGGCCCCCCTCACGGACGGCGCCGCCGCCGGCACCTGGAGGGGGGAAATGGACGCGTCGGGTCTACACGGAGGGGATGTTGCTGTGGGTTTGTTCCGGATGTTGCTCGCAGGTGTCCCTATGGGCTGACCTAACACAACCGGGTGGAGATGTCCACTGGTCAAAGTTCGTCCATGGGAAGTCAAATGGCTAGATCTCGTGGTCAACCGCTCCAGGGGTAGGCGGGACGGGGGCCCTGGGGGGGTAGCAATGCCACCGGAGCGTCGCACCGGGCCCTCATACATGCGGGGGGGTGTGGTGGCATGTCCGAAGAGGCGGCACGCATCTCCGGGGAGTTTATGTTTGGTCCAAAAAGATAGGCATACAAGGGTGGTATAATAAAAACTAGCATGTAGATCTGAATAATACATTTGATTAATGTTATTGAGATTATATATGAAGGTTTACTAGTTGATAATCATTGGTTAGTAAAAATATCGATGCTAAGGTTCATGATCCTATTCATTAAAGTTTTCGGTCATGGCATGGCAGAAGTTGGAGCGTAATTTACCTAGACTAGTCGTCAACCCGTGCCTTCGACGGGCTTTAAAAAATGGTAGAAAAGCTATATAAATGTGCCTTTGAAGTATGCAGTTATACTCGTTGATTTTTTAGGCATATTTCTGTCAATACTTACTCTATTGGACAATATATATATGCTTAGAAATGTGTTTTTGTATTCTTATCTCCTGTTTTCTTTAGTTTCTGTTGTAAGCATACTCTATTGCTTCGCCTATGCACATTGAGTTGTTAGAATCTTCTTGGATCGCTGCATGCAACATTTGAAGTCATATTTCTTCTAGTATTAGCTATTTGAAACATGATCTATCTTTGTCATACTGCTATAAGAATTTTATTGCAAGCATTACTCAATGATGATCTTGCTGTCTTCTCTTCTTCTATTAGAATCTATTTGGATTCCAACTTTTTCTGGTATAGTCATCTGAAAGATGGTCAATATTTATCATATGCATAGAGGAAATTAATTGTAGAATTGATGTAAACATGTCATGTAGTAGCACACTAACTTCCATTTAAATATTTGGTCTTAGATCTCTGTTGTCTAAAATAAATGTTTGATTTGTTCTTGGTCTTTTTCTTGTCTATTTCTATTGTTAGTGTAAGTAAATAGAGAGCAAAAGGGAATTGTATTTCTTCTGTACTTTTGAAATACCTCTATATATCAATGTGAAGATTACGTCTCTAATGAGATGTTACATAAAAAAATTGTATGGACATCAAGGAGATTATATATTTTTCACATATCTACCATCCTCAAAAATCATCATGCCTGGTTAAATTGAGGGAATATTTGTGTTCTGTATTCAAGTAGACAAATAATAGAAAATAGTGCTGTTAATTCTACTTGTACCTTGCACCCTACTATTATGCTTTCCAAGTCCTGTATGGTTGGCCACTGGATGCTTGATCATCAACCTTTCTTCCTCTCTCCTTTTGAAATAAAACTAAAGTCACGAAGAATATGGACAACTTAAATAAAAAGGGTGAAAAAAAGATCTTCTCTACAGGAAACTTGCAGCAGGGTACGCCATAGCTGCAGTTGGATCTCAAAGTTAAGGTGCTTAAGGAATGAATTCAATCTGCTAACAAAAGGCAGCTGCATGGGTGCGCCATGGACAGTAGATTAGTGAGACGACTGATTGATATTCTTGCGGACTTCTGTGCGTTAGCGCATAATAATGATATAAGTTGGAACATGTTGCCTCTTAAATTGAAAGAAATCTGTCCTCAATGCACACTGCCAGGACCGGCCCATTAAAGCCCAAGGAGAAGGAATGCCAAAGCACGAAAATAATATGTACCTAGAAAACACATTAATTTCCCTTCTTTTTTCACATTGAATGCCGTTTGTAGCTGATTTGAAATGAACTTAAATGAACTGTGCGAAAGAAGGGAAAATACAGTCACCTTATTGTCATAGTAAGCGTGCACGTGCAACGCACGTATAATCGTATAAAGATTTCCTGAGTCATCATACTTATTTTGAATCTTAATTGGGAAACAATTCCCCTCGACCGGCTGATTTTGTGGCTCCCGTTCGCCGCCTCGCTCGCACAACACATGGCCCATTTGACACGCCCCTGGCTCTTGATGTTTTTCTTTGGCAACTTCTGCAACACCACCAATGTTGCAGAAGTTTCTCCCATAACATCAGCTATGTTTCAAAAAGGTGAAGATGAATTATTTTTTTGCAACAAAACCTGCTACAAAAAAAATCTCCAACAAAACCTGAGTTGCAAAAAAATTATGCAACAACACAAAACCCGAGTTGCAAAAAATTCTGCAACAAGTACTTTACTACAGAAATTTTCTGCAACAAGACCTATGTTGCGAACACGTAGCACGCCCCATCTTAATTTGAACTAAATGTAGCTTTTGCAGATAATTTTTTTTCCATATGAGCACCATATCTCAATGGACTTCTCAACCATAAAGACTTAGCAAAAACACATCACATACAAGAGTACCTTGCCAGTTTTGTCCCACAGCATGAAACTTAAGTAACACACACATAGACATCTTGGTCATCGGCTCTGGATCCATATACAACAAAATGTGAAGACATTGAGCGTATTTGATCTATTATCATAACAACATCCTTTACGGAAGCAACAAATCATGCATATTTAACTTTCATATATAACCATTATTTCCCCTTATATCTTAAGCTTAATCATATCTTCGTTGATGCTATGCGCCTTCAGTGTAAACCACTAAATTAGGAACCGTCAAAGTATCAATAAATAGGGTACACAATTAACCTTGCAAATGCATCTCCATGTATCACAATCTATAGATACAGTGTTACCATGACTTTGTGTAATCAAACAATAAAAGTAACCACAACAATGATATATTAAATATAGAAAAAATACATAATCGTGAAGCTCCCCATGCCCTACAACCCATCAATCACCTCAAGTCCTTGTAAGGCAGAAAAATACAGTAACAAAAATCAAAATGAAATGAAAATAGAATAACTGAAAGTAGCATTCAACATGTGGTGAGACCTTGTACCTCCTGCACAAAGAGGAGATGTAAATCTGAAAGAAGAAATGCCAAACACATTAGATGGTAAGAAAACAATAAATAATTGTATATTTCACATATACTGTTGTAGCCTCGAACATTTTTATCCCTCAGGAATGGAGTAGAATATTAAAGCCCATAGCGAAAATGTGTAATGTATCAAAGCACATATGTCCCAAGCTCATGCAGCTGTGCACTATACTACTCATCCACATGCAAGCAGCAGCAACAAGCACACACACGATCATCGGCGTTCCAACCAACAGCAGTGGCATCTCCCGCGATTCATTCACTCGACTTTGCAGGATAAGTAGATTAGGCATCCTGAATCCTGACTCACCCATGGTAAGCACAAGTTGGAGGCATAATAATCCCCTCATTTAAATGGGGCACCACATTCCTTTATATAAATGCTTTAAATAAGCATGTAAGAACATGAACTAATTTCATTCTTGTAGGGATGCAGAGTACAATAGAGGCCACAAAAATCAAATATATAGGGAACACTTAATATATTTTTTGCTGAGACAATTAGCAGACAAAATCTGAAGTAATAAGCAATAAGAATAATCAGGCATGCAGTACTTAGATATAAAAAAACATTTAGCAAGCTCGGAGGACTCATTCTACTACCCCAATAACAGCAAGTTGAGCTAAACCTGGCAGGTACGCACATTGTGCATCTCTACTGACATAATTCAATGAAAGCACATTACAAAGCCCATTAAAAGTAAATATCATTGTCAAGCTCAAGCCTGGAATGAAATTCGACAACTCAACTCATCCTAAGAAGACAATTTATATCCGTGACACCAATCATATTACTTAAAAATACACAAATAATTTTAACGATGAGCGTTTTTGTCTATTCTCATAATTTCATATTTTTTAAACCCACATACGATAGGTGCAAATTTCGATCTGTAAGAATTATTCTGACTCGCCAACAGATCATCATGCTCAGGATCATCATCATATAGTTTTTTAATGGACCTCCTGTGTAGAGCTTTGCGCAAGAAAAAACAAACAAACAATAGTTTATTAACTGAATAAAGAGTTAAATGCTTGTTTATCTTCAAGCGGCCGCAGAATGATGTTACCTATCCGAGATGAGTACATATATGAAGTTACTTGATTAGAAAAGAGTACGTATATGAAGTTACGGATCCGGCTGCTGAATGATAGCATGACGATATTCATGTACTGATCAATAGCTAGGAAGCAAGCAGTAAAAAATAAACAAATAATAGCTCAAGTTGTGGACAGCAAATTGCATTTTTGGGAGTAATTCATAGAAAAAGGATGGGTATTTGCATCTGGTTACCATAGGTGAATGCTGAAACAAAGAACTTGGGAACTGTTTGTATTCAAGACAGGAGGGTTGAAAACTTCTGCGCACCTTCTTTCATATGGATACCATCCAAGTTGTGATTATCATATGCTTTAACCCTTAGAAAGGCCTACAAAGGAGAACCAAGGAGACCATCACGTCACACATGAGTTAATAAACTGAATGTTGTTACCTTGTTGAGAACAGGTACCTTTAGGTCTGTAGGGAGATAATTATCCACAAACTATTCCAACAACTTGACAGTTACGCATACATCTCTTCACCTACGAAGAAGGAATTATGAATCAGCCACCCCATTATTTCAAATCTTCCTCAAAGAAATCACTACAGAATTACTTAGCACACAGTTTCAGCAGAACTAATAGCCACATTTTTGTAAATTTCTCGAGGGGTCATGGTCCTGTCGCTGCAAAAATCTTGCATGGTTTGCAAAAAAGCTGAATAATCATCGTCGCTCATGTAAGGGTATGCCTGCAGTCATGAGGTAATCGAATATCAAGTTAGCAACCACATGCAAACACAAGGAGCAACCATGAGAACTTTTTCAGCACCTTCAGTCTGGAAAGAAAATCCATTAGTTTTTGTAGCAAGGGATTGACAACAAGGGCTTTGACATCAGCATCTACATTGCCATTGCCTTCGACGGGGCTACGACCTTCAGTAAAGTTCAGGAAGCTCTGTTTAACTATAGCCCAGCCCTGGGATAGTTTCAATGCCGCCTCTATGCAGTTTTCAGGGCAGATGTTCCTTTTTTCAGCATCAAGGTCAGCACTACATTTGGGAATTGTATTAATGTGATCAACAAGGCAACCATACCGACATCTGATAGAGACAACTTATTCAGAACATACATACCTGTTTTTTCAAATCTCGGTCATGGTCTTGATGAAGTCTTGGTACACATTGCTGGGGAGGTTGTATAGTCTCCAGCAACATTCTTTACCTTTCACAAAAGGGGGCAAAAGAATATAGGTCCTGACAAACTCCATCTGCTTGATGACCTTGAATGCCTGCGGGAGCAGTGGGAAGAGGTTCCGCCCACGCGTCACCAGGCTTTGCCGTCCTATTGCTGGTTGGCGAGCCGGGACCTCCCGGCGGACTTGTTGGTGTCGGAAACGCTGGAGAAGAACTGCCACCGAAGTCGCCCGCAACCGCAACCGCCGCCACCGCCCCAGATCCAGTCGCCTCCGCATCTTCCCAGCACCGACAGAAGCGCCGTGTCCTCCCCGGGCTCCTCCTTGTCGCCTCGCTCTGCCGCAAGCCGTCGCCGCCATCTCCTTGGATGGATCCGGCGAGATCCGCCGCCGACACCCGGATCGCCGCATCCCCGACCGCCTCGAGCCACGTGACCCGCACTCCCGCACGGCCCAGCTGTCGCGGACTCTGCGCTTAAGGAGAGGCTGGTGTGCATTAGGCGGTGGCCGAGTGGAGGACCACCGGACGGCGAGCCGCTCCCAAGGACGGCAGCTGGGGCGCCTAATTGTAGCGCCTGCAATCTTTTAGATGATCCACGATGAGGCTTCGTGTGCGTGTGTTCGAGTTTAGAAGCAGCAGGAGGCAGGATATGATGCATAGAAGGAAATTATTTGCATGATTTCAGCATCAAGATCATTGCCTTCCGTGATTGTAGGGGACGCGGGATCTTAGCGGGAGCACCCTCTCCTGGTGGAGTGCGGTCAGTCATTGGAAATTGCTAAGTGCACACCATAAAGATATTAGATCAATGATGACCGTTAGATTTAGACTTATGAACCTAATCGTGTGGTGTAGATTGGTTCGTGCGGTGTTGTGGGACTAATTATGGGGTACATGTAAGAAAGTTCTTGTTCGATTGTTTAATAGTAGTGAAGATGTTGTTTTCTAGTGAACTTTGGAACATTAGTTAGCCTGGTATGTCCGCAGCACTTTTGCTTTGGTACACCCCCCCTAACACAAGGAGGACTGAGATTGCACGATACCCCTTCATAACGAAGGGCATGATGGGCAAATTCTAAAAAAGAGTCCACCTACCCCCCGCCCGGCCGTGGCCTGTATGTATACGAATACAGCTTTTTTTCTAAACATCGTGGGTGGACGTGCCGCTAATTACGTGCTTCCATCTGGTTTCCCTAACTGCCCGCATACCCTGCCGCTCGCTGTCCTCCTAGCTTGCCGCGCCGTCGCCACGCCTGCCGCCCGCATCCCGTCACATCGACTGTCGTGCCGCGCGCCGCTTCCTCTCGGCTGCCGCACCGACTGCTGCCTGCCGCCTGCCGCAGGCCGCAGCACGTCGGCCGCCGCGCCCCCGTGGACGCGTCGCGTGGCAGGCCCCGTGTGCCGCGTGCCGCATGCCGCGCGCCGCTGAACGTCGGCTGCCGCGCCCCATCTGCCGCGCGCCGCTGCACCTCGGCCACCGTGCCCCCATGGACGCGTCATGTCGCCTCGCCTGCCGCATCGTCCCCTCGGCCGCCGCGCCCCTCCAATGCCCACGACGCGTCGCGTTCCCCGCCTCCCTCCTATAAAAACGCCACCCCCCGGCCGGCGCCCTAGCCACAAACCACCCACAAACCCCCACCCAACCCTAGATCTTTCTGTCGGCGGCGCAATTTCTCACGGCCGCGATGGCTCGTGGACGCGGCTGTTTCGGCAGGCAGTGGTTCGGCGGTGGAGGAGGCACCAGAGGCAGCCGCGGGGGAGGAGGTGCCGGAGGCAGCGGCGGGGGTGGCGCCGCACCGGGCGGTGTGTGGCCGTCTAGCCTCACCGGGCCGCAGACGGTGGACATCTACCCGCACGGCATCCCCGTGCCACCGTCGTCCCGCCTAGCGCACGGGTGGCACATCACCACCGACGGCTATGCCACGCCGGGCCCCCCACAACGCGGTCATGGAACCCCGAAGGTCGCCGGAGTTTTTGGGAAGGCCGCGACTTCGACACTGTCGTCGCGTTCTACAAGTCATGCGGCATCCGCGCAGACGCTCCAAACATGCCCCTCGCACCCCTGCCACCCCGGCCGTGCAGCCGTGTGCCGGTCGGCGCGCTCGTGCAGGTGCCCCGGCCGCTCCAATCGCGGCGCCGGCCGCTCCCGCCGCCGCTCCTGAGTTGCAGATCCCGCCGGAATTGGCCGCGATGCAGGAGGAGGGCAACCCGTTGGAATCGCCGGGTTTGATCATCACGATCCGGAAATCGACTTCGGAGATGGGGTGGCTGCCGCCGGCAGAGGTGGTTGACCCGAGGGACCCGGCCGACGAGCCGGGGTTATGGCAGGCGATGAGGGAGTCGACCGAACTGCTAGCGCAGCAGTGTTCGACCGCGGTGGAATTTTTGACACACTTCGGCGGCTCCGACGACTCCGACTCCGACGGCGGCGAAGACAATGGTCAAGACCGTGGCGATGGCGGAGTTGTGGATCTTGTGATGAGCGACGACCAGTAGTTAGATTATTTTTCTTTTTTAAAATTTCAAATGTAAAATTTCGTTCAAAAAACTATGTCAAATATCCTAAATATGAACAAAATTATGTTGCTTTAAAGAATTATGGAATGTTTGAATGTTTTATCAGTTATTTTTTATGTTGTGGGCTGCATTTGAATTCGATCAAAATAGGTATGAAAGAACGCATGAGCGGTCGTTAAACGCACCGAAAACTTCTTTAAATTTGTTTTGTACAAGTTGATCTTCCTTGATCAAATGGAAAATCATCTCCTACAATATGTGAGAATTGATACGGCTAACAACAATTTGTGGAAAAAAAATTAAATGCATTTCATCGATGTGAAAAAAAAGCCTTGTTTGAGAGTCGCCATATAGGCAGGCCTGAACGTTCATGTTTGTACATGGTGTCTGTGCAGGCATGCATGAAATGATACCAACATTTTTCCATCATGTGGGAATTCCCAGTGTACTACCCCACGGAAGATTTGGATGAATTCGAACACCAAACGCATGTTCCGTCACGTCCAGGAAGTGTTTTAGGGTTTTTTCGCGGGCAAGACCCTAGAAAATGCATCGAACGTCGGAAAATAACGAAACTTGTCATGCATGCTTGCCATGGTGGTGGGAGGGTGTGGAAAAAGATTGGGCTCATTCGGTTGAGTTAAAAAAAACGTCTTTCAGAGTAGCCCTACCGGCAGACCCGAACGTTCCTGGTTGCACATGGTGTACATGATGCCATGCATGAAATGACAACAAATTAAGCCAGCATATGGGCATGAGCACTGGAGTCCCCCACGCAATATTAGAACGAATTCGGACACCAAACGCATGTTGCGTCATGTCCGGCAGTGTTTTAGGGTTTTTTCACCGTGAAAACCCTAGAAAATTCATCGAACGTCGAAAATCAACGAAAATTGGCATGCATGCTTGGCATGGTGGTGGGAGGGTGTGCAAAAAGTTTTGGCTTGTTTGGAGGAGTTGAAAAAAAAGCCTCTTTCAGACTTGCCCTCCAGGAGACCCGAACGTTCCTGGTTGTACATGGTGTACGTGATGGCATGCATGAAATGACACCAAATTTTGGCATGGTGTGTGCTAGCCCACTGGAGTCTCCAGCGCAAGATTACAATGAATGCGGACACGAAACACACGTTGCGTCACATCCGGAAGTGTTTTAGGGTTTTTTCACCGGGAAAACCCTAGAAAAATCATCGAACGTCGAAAATCAACGAAAATTGGCACGCATGCTTGGCATGGTGGTGGCAGTGGGCATACAACCCCATATATTTGCCCAACAATCTTGGTGTTCCATTCGATGCTGCCATCATTCCACCATGTACGACCATGAAGTTGTCGGGTCTGCCGATGGCAGTTCCGAAAGTGGTTTTTTTTTCCAGCTCCTCCAACCGACCCAAAATTTTTCCACACCCTCCCCCACCATGCCAAGCATGCCAATTTTCAATGATTTTTTGTTCGATGAATTTTCTAGGGTTTTCCCGTGAAAAAACCCTAAAAAACTGTCGGACGTCGACACATGCGTTTGGTGTCGGAATTCGTTCTAATCTTGCGTGGGGGACTCCAGTGGGCACGCACACACCATGCTAGAATTGTGGTGTCATTTCATGGATGCCATCACGTACACCGTGTACAACTTCTGTAGGAGGGCAAGTCGAAAAAGTTTTTTTTTTCAACTCCTCCAAATGAGCCAAAAAATTTGCACACCCTCCCACCACCATGCCAAGTATGCATGCCATTTTCGTTGATTTTGATTGTTCGATGATATTTTATAGGGTTTTCCTGGTGAAAAACCCTAAACACTGCCGGACGTGACGCAATGTGCGTTTCGTGTCCGAATTCGTTCTAAACTTGCGTGGGGAGCTCCAGTGGGCATGCACACACCATGCCAAAATTTGTGTTATTTCATGCATGCCATCACGTACACCATGTACAACCAGGAACGTTCGGGTCCGCTGGAGGGCAAGTCCGAAAGAGCTATTTTTTTTTCAACTACTCAAACGAGCCAAAACCTTTTGCACACCCCCCACCACCATGCCAAGCATGCGTGCATTTTCGTTGATTTTCGACTTCGATGATTTTTCTAGGGTTTTCCCGGTGAAAAAACCCTAAAACACTTCCGGATGTGACGCAACGTGTGTTTCGTGTCCGCATTCATTGTAATCTTGCCTGGAGACTCCAGTGGGCTAGCACACACCATGCCAAAATTTGGTGTCATTTCATGCATGCCATCACGTACACCATGTACAACCGGAACGTTCGGGTCTCCTGGAGGGCAAGTCTGAAAGAGGCTTTTTTTCAACTCCTCCAAACAAGCCAAAACTTTTGCACACCCTCCCACCACCATCCAAGCTTGCATCCAATTTTCGTTGATTTTCACGTTCGATGAATTTTCTAGGGTTTTCACGGTGAAAAAACCCTAAAACACTGCCGGACATGACGCAACATGCGTTTGTGTCCGAATTCGTTCTAATTTGCGTGGGGGACTCCATGCTCATGCCCATATGCTGGCTTAATTTGTTGTCATTTCATGCATGGCATCATGTACACCATGTGCAACCAGGAACGTTCGGGTCTGCCGGTAGGGCTACTCTGAAAGACGTTTTTTTTAACTCAACCGAATGAGCCCAATCTTTTTCACACCCTCCCACCACCATGGCAAGCATGCATGACAGTTTCGTTATTTTCCGACGTTCGATGCATTTTCTAGGGCTTGCCCGCGAAAAAACCCTAAAACACTTCCTGGACGTGACGGAACATGCGTTTGGTGTTGAATTCATCCAAATCTTCCGTGGGGTAGTACACTGGGAATTCCCACATGATGGAAAATGTTGGTATCATTTCATGCTTGCCTGCACAGACACCATGTACAAACATGAACGTTCGGCCTGCCTATATGGCGACTCTCAAACAAGGCTTTTTTTTCACATCGATGAAATGCATTTAATTTTTTCCACAAATTGTTGTTAGCCGTATCAATTCTCACATATTGTAGGAGATATTTTCCATTTTGAAGGAAGATCAACTTGTAACAACAAATTTAAAGAAGTTTTCGGTGCGTTTAACGACCGCTCATGCGTTTCTTTCATACCTATTTTGATCGAATTCAAATGCAGCCCACAACATAAAAAATAACTGATAAAACATTCAAACATTCCATAATTCTTTAAAGCAACATAATTTTTTTCATATTTAGGATTTGACATAGTTTTTTGAACGAAATTTTACATTTGAAATTTTAAAAAAGAAAAATAATCTAACTACTGGTCGTCGCTCATCACAAGATCCACAACTCCGCCATCGCCACGGTCTTGACCGTTGTCTTCGCCGCCGTCGGAGTCGGAGTCGTCGGAGCCGCCGAAGTGTGTCAAAAATTCCACCGCGTCGAACACTGCTGCGCTAGCAGTTCGGTCGACTCCCTCATCGCCTGCCATAACCCCGGCTCGTGCCGGGTCCCGGTCAACCACCTTGCCGGCGGCAGCCACCCCACCATCTCCGAAGTCGATTTCCGGATCGTGATGATCAAACCCGGCGTTCCAACGGGTTGCCCTCCTCCTGCATCGCGGCCAATTCCGGCGGGATCTGCAACTCAGGAGCGGCGGCGGAGCGGCCGGCCGCGCTTGGGCGGCCGGGGCACCTGCACGAGCGCGCCGACCGGCACACACGGCTGCACGGCCGGTGGCAGGGGTGCAGGGGCATGTTTGGGAGCGTCTGCGCGGATGCCCATGACTTGTGAACGCGACACAGTGTCGAAGTCGCGGCCTTCCCAAAAACTCCGCGACCTTCGGGGTTCCATGACCGCGTTGTGGGGGGCCCGGCGTGGCATAGCCGTCGTGGTGATGTGCCACCCGTGCGCTAGGCGGGACGACGTGGCACGGGGATGCCGTGCGGTAGATGTCCACGTCTGCGGCCCGGTGAGGCTAGACGGCCACACACCGCCCGTGCGCGCCCACGCCCCCCCCCTCCTCCGCCCTCCGGCGACTCCCCCTCCCCCTCCTGCCTCTGCCTCCTCCATCGCTCGCACAACTCCTCCGACGCCTCGAGCCATCGCGGCCGTGAGAAATTGCCGCCCGACAGAAAGATCTGA
This sequence comes from Thinopyrum elongatum, assembly GCA_011799875.1. Classification (NCBI taxonomy): domain Eukaryota; kingdom Viridiplantae; phylum Streptophyta; class Magnoliopsida; order Poales; family Poaceae; genus Thinopyrum; species Thinopyrum elongatum. The sequence goes on from CM022297.1 coordinate 529,512,784, forward strand.
GGTTGGGTGGGGGTTTGTGGGTGGTTTGTGGCTAGGGCGCCGCCCGGGGGGTGGCGTTTTTTAGGAGGAGGCGGGGAACCGACGCGTCGTGGGCATTGGGGGGGGCGCGCGGCCGAGGGGACGATGCGGCAGGCGAGGCGACATGACGCGTCCATGGGGGCACGGTGGCCGAGGTGCAGCGGCGCGCGCAGATGGGGCGCGGCAGCCGACGTTCAGCGCGCCGCATGCGGCACGCGGCACACGGGTCCGGCCTCCACGCACCTCCACGCCGCGCCGACGTTCCTGCGGCCTGCGGGCAGGGGCGGCAGTCAGCAGGTGCGCGGCGCGAGAGGAGGGGGGCGGCACGACAGTCGAGTGTGACGGATGCGGGGCGGCGGCGTGGCGACGGCGCGGCAAGCTAGGAGGACAGCGAGCGCGGGTATGCGGGCAGTTGGGAAACCAGATGGAAGCACGTAATTAGCGGCACGTCCACCCACGATGTTTAGAAAAAAAGCTGTATTCGTATACATACGGCCACGGCCGGGCGGGGGGTAGGTGGACTCTTTTTTAAATTTGCCCATCATGCCTTCGTTATGAAGGGTATCGTGCAATCTCAGTCCTCCTTGTGTAGGGGGGGTGTACCAAAGCAAAAGTGCTGGGACATACCAGGCTAACTAATGTTCCAAAGTTCACTAAAAAACAACATCTTCACTACTATTAAACAATCGAACAAGAACTTTCTTACATGTACCCCAATTAGTCCCACAACACCCGCACGACCAATCTACACCACCGATTAGGTTCATAAGTCTAAATCTAACGGTCATCATTGATCTAATATCTTTATGGTGTGCACTTAGCATTTCCAATGACTGACCGCACTCCACCAGGAGAGGGTGCTCCCGCTAAGATCCCGCGTCCCCTACAATCACGGAAGGCAATGATCTTGTGCTGAAATCATGCAATAATTTCCTTCTATGCATCATATCCTGCCTCCTCTGCTTCTAAACTCGAACACACACGCCACGAAGCCTCATCGTGGATCATCTAAAGATTGCAGGCGCTACAATTAGGCGCCCCAGTGCCGTCCTTGGGAGCGGCTCGCCGTCCGGTGGTCCTCCCTCGGCCACCGCCTAATGCACACCAGCCTCTCCTTAAGCGCAGAGTCCGACAGCTGGGCCTGCGGGAGTGCGGGTCCGTGGCTCGAGGCGGTCGGGGATGCGCGATCCGGTGTCGGCGGCGGATCTCGCCGGATCCATCCAAGGAGATGGCGGCGACGGCTTGCGCAGAGCGAGCGACAGGAGGAGCCCGGGAGACACGGCGCTTCTGTCGGTGCTGGGAGATGGAGGCGACTGGATCTGGGGCGGGGCGGCGGTTGCGGTTGCGGGCGACTTCGGTGGCAGTTCTTCTCCAGCGTTTCCGACACCAACAAGTCCGCCGGGGTCCCCTCGCCAACCAGCAATAGGACGGCAAAGCCTGGTGACGCGTGGGCGGAACCTCTTCCCACTGCTCCCGCAGGCATTCAAGGTCATCAAGCAAATGGAGTTTGTCAGGACCTATATTCTTTTGCCCCCTTTTGTGAAAGGTAAAGAATGTTGCTGAGAACTATACAACCTCCCCAGCAATGTGTACCAAGACTTCATCAAGACCATGACCGAGATTATGAAAAACAGGTATGTATGTTCTGAATAAGTTGTCTCTTATCAGATGTCGGTATGGTGCCTTGTTGCACATTAATACAATTCCCAAATGTAGTTGCTCCTTGATGCTGAAAAAAGGAACATCTGCCCTGAAAACTGCATGAGGCGGCATTGAAACTATCCCAGGGCTGGGCTATAGTTAAAACAGAGCTTCCTGAACTTTACTGAAGGTCGAAGCCCCGTCGAAGGCAATGGCAATGTAGATGCTGATGTCAAAGCCCTTGTTGTCAATCCCTTGCTACAAAAACTAATGGATTTTCTTTCAGATCGAAGGTGCTGAAAAAGTTTCTCATGGTTCTCCTGTGTTTGCATGTGGTTGCTAACTTGATATTCGTTACCTCATGACTGCAGGCATACCCTTACATGAGCGACGATGATTATCAGCTTTTTTGCAAACCATGCAAGATTTTTGCAGCGACAGGACCATGACCCCTCGAAAATTTACAAAAATGTGGCTATATTTTCTGCTGAAACTGTGTGCTATAATTCTGTAGTGATTTCTTTGAGGAAGATTTGAAATAATGGGGTGCTGATTCATAATTCCTTCTTCGTAGGTGAAGAGATGTATGCGTAACTGTCAGTTTGTGGAATAGTTTGTGGATAATTATCTCCCTACAGACCTAAAGTACCTGTTCTCAACAGGTAACAACATTCAGTTTATTAACTCATGTGTGACGTGATGGGTCTCCTTGGTTCTCCTTGTAGGCCTTTCTAAGGGTTAAAGCTATGATAATCACAACTTGGATGGTATCCATATGAAAGAAGGTGCGCAAAAGTTTTCAACCCTCCTGTCTTGAATACAAACAGTTCCCAGGTTCTTTGTTTCAGCATTCACCTATGGTAACCAGATGCAAATACCCATCCTTTTTCTATGAATTACTCCCAAAATGCATTTGCTGTCCACACTTGAGCTATTATTTGTTTATTTTTTACTGCTTGCTTCCTAGCTATTGACAGTACATGAATATCGTCATGCTATCATTCAGCAGCCGGATCCGTAACTTCATATCGTACTCTTTTCTAATCAAGTAACTTCATATATGTACTCATCTCGGATAGGTAACATCATTCTGCGGCCGCTTGAAGATAAACAAGCATTTAACTCTTTATTCAGTTAATAAACTATTGTTTGTTTGTTTTTTCTTGCGCAAACTCTACCAGGAGGTCCATTAAAAACTATATGATGATGATCCTGAGCATGATGATCTGTTGGCGAGTCAGAATAATTCTTACAGATCGAAATTGCACCTATCGTGTGGGTTTTAAAAAATATGAAATTATGAGATAGAAAAAACGCTCATCGTTAAAATTATTTGTGTATTTTAAGTAATATGATTGGTGTCACGGATATAAATTGTCTTCTTAGGATGAGTTAGTTGTCAATTTCATTCCAGGCTTGAGCTTGACAATGATATTACTTTTAATGGGCTTTGTAATGTGCTTTCATTGAATTATGTCAGTAGAGATGCACAATGTGCGATACTGCCAGGTTTAGCTCAACTTGCTGTTATTGGGTAGTAGAATGAGTCCTCCGAGCTTGCTAAATGTTTTTTTATATCTAAGTACTGCATGCCTGATTATTCTTATTGCTTATTACTTAGATTTTGTCTGCTAATTGTCTCAGCAAAATATATTAAGTGTTCCCTATATATTTGATTTTTGTGGCCTCTATTGTCCTCTGCATCCCTAAAGAATGAATTAGTTCATGTTCTTACATGCTTATTTAAAGCATTTATATAAGGAATGTGGTGCCCCATTTAAATGAGGGGATTATTATGCCTCCAACTTGTGCTTACCATGGGTGAGTCAGGATTCAGGATGCCTAATCTACTTATCCTGCAAATTCGAGTGAATGAATCGCGGGAGATGCCACTGCTGTTGGTTGGAACGCCGATGATCGTGTGTGTGCTTGTTGCTGCTGCTTGCATGTGGATGAGTAGTATAGTGCACAGCTGCATGAGCTTGGGACATATGTGCTTTGATACATTACACATTTTCGCTATGGGCTTTAATATTCTACTCCATTCCTGAGGGATAAAAATGTTCGAGGCTACAACAGTATATGTGAAATATACAATTATTTATTGTTTCTTACCATCTAATGTGTTTGGCATTTCTTCTTTCAGATTTACATTCCTCTTTGTGCAGGGTACAGGTCTCACCACATGTGAATGCTACTTTCAGTTATTCTATTTTCATTTCATTTTGATTTTTGTTACTGTTTTTTTCTGCCTTACAAGGACTTGAGGTGATTGATGGGTTGTAGGGCATGGGAGCTTCACGATATGTATTTTTTCTATATTTAATATATCATTGTTGTGGTTACTTTTATTGTTTGATTAACCAAAGTCATGGTACACTGTATCTATAGATTGTGATACATGGAGATGCATTTGCAAGGTTATTGTGTACCCTATTTATTGATACTTTGACGGTTCCTAATTTAGTGGTTTACACTGAAGGCGCATAGCATCAACGAAGATATGATTAAGCTTAAGATATAAGGAGAAATAATGGTTATATTGAAAGTTAAATATGCATGATTTGTTGCTTCCGTAAAGGATTTGTTTATGATAATAGATCAAATACGCTCAATGTCTTCACATTTTGTTGTATATGGATCCAGAGCCGATGACCAAGATGTCTATGTGTGTGTTACTTAAGTTTCATGCTGTGGGACAAAACTGGCAAGGTACTGTTGTATGTGATGTGTTTTTGCTAAGTCTTTATGGTTGAGAAGTCCATTGAGATATGGTGCTCATATGGAAAAAAAATTATCTGCAAAAGCTACATTTAGTTCAAATTAAGATGGGGCGTGCTACGTGTTCGCAACATAGGTCTTGTTGCAGAAAATTTCTGTAGTAAAGTTCTTGTTGCAGATTTTTTGCAACTCGTTTTGTGTTGTTGCATAATTTTTTGCAACTCAGGTTTTGTTGCAGATTTTTTTGTAGCAGGTTTTGTTGCAAAAAAATAATTCATCTTCACCTTTTTGCAACATAGCTGATGTTATGGGAGAAACTTCTGCAACATTGGTGGTGTTGCAGAAGTTGCCAAAGAAAAACATCAAGAGCCAGGCGTGTCAAATGGGCCATGTGTTGTGCGAGCGAGCGGCGAACGGAGCCACAAAATCAGCCGGTCGGGGAATTGTTTCCCATTAAGATTCAAATAAGTATGATGACTCGGAAATCTTTATACGATTTACGTGCGTTGCACGTGCACGCTTACTATGACAATAAGGTGACTGTATTTTCCCTTCTTTCGCACAGTTCTTTAAGTTCATTTCAAATCAGCTACACAACGGCATTCAATGTGAAAAAGAAGGGAAATTAATGTGTTTTCTAGGTACATATTATTTTCGTGCTTTGGCATTCCTTCTCCTTGGGCTTTAATGGGCGTCCGGGCAGTGTGCATTGAGGACAGATTTCTTTCAATTTAAGAGGCAACATGTTCCAACTTATATCATTATTATGCGCTAACGCACAGAAGTCCGCAAGAATATCAATCAGTCGTCTCACTAATCTACTGTCCATGGCGCACCCATGCAGCTGCCTTTTGTTAGCAGATTGAATTCATTCCTTAAGCACCTTAACTTTGAGATCCAACTGCAGCTATGGCGTACCCTGCTGCAAGTTTCCTGTAGAGAAGATCTTTTTTTCACCCTTTTTATTTAAGTTGTCCATATTCTTCATGACTTTAGTTTTATTTCAAAAGGAGAGAGGAAGAAAGGTTGATGATCAAGCATCCAGTGGCCAACCATACAGGACTTGGAAAGCATAATAGTAGGTGTTCGGGTGCAAGGTACAAGTAGAATTAAACAGCACTATTTTCTATTTATTTGTCTACTTGAATACAGAACACAAATATTCCCTCAATTTTAACCAGGCATGATGATTTTTGAGATGGTAGATATGTGAAAAATATATAATCTCCTTGATTTGTCCTACCAATTTTTTTATGTAACTCATCTCATAGAGACGTAATCTTCACATTGATATATGAGGTATTTCAAAAGTACAGAAGAAATACAATTCCCTCTTTGCTCTCTATTTACTTACACCAATAGAAATAGACAAGAAAAAGACCAAGACAAATCAAACATTTATTTAGACAACAGAGTCTAAGACCAAATATTTAAATGGAAGTTATGTGTGCTACTATGACATGTTTACATCAATTCTACAATTAATTCCTCTATGCAATATGATAAATATTGACCATCTTTCAGATGACTATACCAGAAAAAGTTGGAATCCAAATAGATTCTAATACTCTACTGTCATAGACGAAGCAAGACTCATCATTGAGTAATGCTTGCAATAAAATTCTTATATGCGTGTATGACAAGATAGATCATGTTTCAAATAGCTAATATAGAGAATATTGCATTCAATGTTCATGCGCGATCCCAAGAAGATTCTAACAACTCAATTGTCATAGGCGAAGCAATAGAGTAATGCTTACAACAGAAACTAAGAAAACAGAGAGATAGAATACAAAACACATTTCTAAGCATATATATATTGTCCAATAGAGTAGTTTGACAGAAATATGCCTAAAAATCAACGAGTATAACTGCATACTTCAAAGGCACATTTATATAGCTTTTCTATCACCATTTTTTTACTAGCCCTTGCAGGCACGGGTTGACGACTAGTCTAGTTAAATTACGCTCCAACTTCCTGGCCATGCCATGACCGACACTTTTGAATAGGACATCATGAACCTTAGCATCGATATTTTTACTAACCAATGATTTCAACTAGTAAACCTTCATATCATAATCTCAAAACATTATCAATGTATTATTTCAGTGATCTACATGCTAGTTTTTATTATACCACCCTTGTATGCCTATCATTTTTGGACCAAACATATAACTCCCGGAGATGCGTGCGCCCTTTCGACATGCCACCACACCCCCCCGCATGTATAGAGCCCGGTGCGACGCTCCGGTGGCATTGCTACCCCCCCGGGCCCCGTCCCCGCCTACCCCTGGAGCGGTTGCCCACGAGATCTAGCCATTTGACTTCCCATGGACGAACTTTGACCAGTGGACATCTCCACCCGGTTGTGTTAGGTCAGCCCATAGGGACACCTGCGAGCAACATCCGAACAAACCCACAGCAACATCCCCCCGTGTAGACCGACGCTGTCATTTCCCCCCTCCAGTGCCGGCGCGGCGCCGTCCGTGGGGGGGCCATACCCCGGAGACGCGTGCCGCCTCTTTAGACATGCCCCACCACCCCCCGCATGTATGAGGGCCCGGTCGATGCTCCGTGGCAATGCTACCCCGCAGGGCCCCCGTCCCGCCTAACCTGGAGCGGTTGACCACGAGATCTAGCCCTTTGACTTCCACGGACGGGCTTTGACCAGTGGACCTCTCCACCCGTGTTGTGTTAGGTCAGCCCATAGGGACACCTGGGAGCACATCATCGGGCCAAACCCACAGCTACATCCCTCCGTGTACCACCGACGCGTCCGTTCCCCCCTCCAGTCCGGCGGGGCCGTCCATGGGGGGCCACACCCCGAGACGCGGCCTCCCTTTAGACATGCACCAACACCCGCGTCGCATGTAATGAGGGCGCCTTTTTTACCTGCCTGTGACTCTTTACCCCACCATTCCCCCGTCCCTCACCTGCGTTGACCACGAGATCTAGCCCTTTGACTTCCACGACGGTTTGACCAGTGGACCTCTCCACCCGTTGTGTTAGGTCAGCCCCTAGGGAAACCTGGGAGAACATTCGGGCCAACCCACAGCAACATCCCCTGCGTTAGACCGGGCGCCGTTTCACCCCCTCAGCCGGCGGCGGCGCCGTCCGTGAGGGGGGCCACACCCGGAGACGTGTGCCCGCCTCTTCGGACATCCACCCCACCCCCCCCATGTATGAGGGCGGTGCGACGCTCCGTGGGCATTGCTACCACCAGGGCCCCCGTCCCGCCTAACCCTAGAGCGGTTGACCACGAGATCTAGCCCTTTGACTTCCATGGACGGGCTTTGACCAGTGGACCTCTCACCCGGCTGTGTTAGGTCAGCCCATAGGCACCTGGGAGCAACATCCGGTACAAACCAAACCCACATCAACATCCCCTCCGTGTAGACCCACGCGTCCGTTTCCCCATCCAGTTGCCGGCGGCGGGGCCGTCCGTGAGGGAGGCCACACCCCGGAGGCGCGTGCCGCCTCTTCACAGACATGCCACCACCCCCCCCGCATGTATGAGGGCCCGTGCGACGCTCGGTGGCTTGCTAACCCCCCAGGGCCCATCTAGCCCTTTGACTTCCCACACGGGATTTGACCAGTGGACCTCTCCACCCGGCTTGTTAGGTCAGCCCATAGGGACATCTGGGAGCAACATCCGGCCAAAACCACAGCAGCATCCCCCCTGTAGACCCGACGCGTCCGTTTCCACCCCAGGTGCCGCGGCGGCGCCGTCCGGTGAGAGAGGCCCACCCCGAGACGCGTGCCACCTTTAGACAGGCACACCACACCCCCTCCCGCAGTATGAGGGCCCGGTGCGATGCTCCAGTGGCATTGCTACCTTCCATGGCCCCCGCCCCTAACCTTGGAGCGGTTGACCACGAGTATAGCCCTTGTCTTCCCACGGACGGGCTTTGACCAGTGGACCTCTCCACCCAGTTGGTTAGGTCAGCCATAGGACCCGGGGAGCAACTCCGGCCCAAACCCACAGCAACATCCCTCGTGCAGACCCGCGCGTCCGTTTTCCCCCCACCAGGTGCCGGCGGCGGCGCCGTCCGTGGGGGGGCCACAACCCGGAGAGCGTGCCGCCCTTCAGACATGCCACCACCCCCCCCCCCCCCCCGCTGTAGAGGGCCCGGATGAC
>CM022297.1:529529743-529543350 GCA_011799875.1 Thinopyrum elongatum
GGAAAACCCTAGAAACTTCATTGAACGTCGAAAAATCAACAAAAATTAGCATGCACGTTTGGCATGGTGGTGGGAGGTTGTGCAAAAAGTTTTGGCTCGTTGGGAGGAGTTGAAAAAAAACCTCTTTCGGACTTGCCCTCCGGCAGACCCAAAAGTTCCTGGTTCTACATGGTGTACGTGATGGCATGCATGAAATAACACGAAATTTTGGCATGGTGTGTGCATGCCCACTCGAGTCCCCCACGCAAGTTTAGAACGAATTCGGACACCAAACGCAACTTGCGTCACATCCGGCAGTGTTTTAGGGTGTTTTCACCGGGAAAACCCTTGAAAATTCATCGAACGTCGAAAATCAACGAAAATTGGCATGCATGCTTGGCATGGTGGCGGGAGGGTGTGCAAAAAGTTTTGGCTCGTTTGGAGGAGTTGGAAAAAAAAACTTTTTCGGACTTGCCCTCCTACAGACCCGAACATTTCTAGTTGTACACGGTGTACGTGATGGCATCCATGAAATGACACCAAATTTTAGCATGGTGTGTGCGTGCCCACTGGAGTCCCCCATGCAAGATTAGAACGAATTCCGACACCAAACGCATGATGTGGCTGTCAACATCCCCGATGACTGCATGAAAATGACACCAAAATTAGGGCATGTGCTGACATGCCACGGGAAGTCCCCCCCCCCACGCCCAGTTAGAACGAATTCGGACCCCAAACACACGTCTGACGTTCGTCCCGGCCGGTGGTTGGAGTGTTTTAGGGTTTTTTCACCGTCGAAAACCTTTTTAGAAACTTCAGTTCGAACGGAGAAGAATCACGGAACATTGACATGACAATGTTGGATGAGTGGCCAGGGTGTGAAAATAAAAGTTTGGCTCGTTCGTAGGAGTGTGGAAACAACAAAAAAGCTCTTCGGATCTTGCCCTCCGGTGAGACCCGAAATTCAGGTCCCCCTTGTACATGGTTTGCGTGATGGATGCATGAAGAAATCATACCAAATTTTGGATCAGGGTGTCGTGCCGCCCATGGGAGCTCCCCCACAAAGATTTGAAGATTCGGACCACGAAACGCACTTTTCTCATGTCCGCAGTGTTTTATGGTTTTGTTTCACCGGGGACAGAAAACCCAGAAAATTACCCATCGAAATTCGGAAAATCACGAAAATTGGATCTGGATGCATGGGGTGGAGGTGTGCAAAAGTTTTGGCTCGTTTTGGAGGAGGTTGGAAAAAAAAAAAAAAACTCCTCATCTGGATGCTTGGCCCTCCTAGCAGACCGAACTTGTTCCTAGGATTACACGGTGTTACGTCATGGATCCATGAAAGGACACCAAATTTTAGCAGGTGTGTGCTGCCCATAGGTCACCCATGCAAGATCAGAACGAATTCGGACACCAAACGCATTTTGGTCACGGTTCGGCAGTGTTTGTAGGGGTTTTTTCACGGGAAAACACCTAAGAAAATTAGATCGACCATTCAAAACATCTCCCACAAATTGGCACTGACATGATTGGACCTTGCATGGTGGTGAGTGGGAGGTGTGTGCAAAAGTTTTGCGGTCGGTTTGGAGGAAGCTGGAAAAAAAAAGAAATAAACTATCTTTCGGATCATGCCCATCCGGGAGACGGCCGAACGTTCCTGGTGTAATGGCGTGTCAGTGATGGCATGCCCATGAAAATGACACCAAATTTTGGCATGGTTGTGTGTCATTGCCACTGGAGTCCCCCACGCCAAGATTAACACGAAATGCGAAAACGAAAACGCCATGTTTGCGTCACGTTCGCGGAGTTGTCTGGTGTTAGGGTTTTTTCACAGGGAAAACCTAGAAAATTCATCGAAGCAACATCGAAAAATTGGCGCATGCATCATTGGCTGGTGGTGGGAGGGAATGTGTGCAAAAAAAGTTTTGGCTCCTTGAAGAGTCTGAAAAAAAAAACCTCTTGTCGGACCTTGCCCTCCGGCGAAGGACCGAACGTCCCTGGTTGTACATGGGTCTTACATGGAGGCACATTGAAATAACACCAAATTTTGGCATGGTGTGTGCATGCCCACGAGACGTCCACCGCACGCAAGATTAGAACCGAATTTGGACACCAAACCGCAGCTCTGACGTCTGTCGCGCAGCCTGTTTAGGTTTTTTCACTCGTGAGAAAAACCCGTACGAAAATTCACCTCCGAACTGTGGAGCCAACTACACACCAACAATTGAGCAGCATGTTGGCATCCGGTTCGTGGGAGGTTTGGAAAAAAGTTTTGGCTCGTTTGAGGAGTTAAAAAAAACCTCTTTCGGACTTGCCCTCCGGAGCAGACCAAGAAGTTCCTGGTGGTACATGGTGTAGTGATGGGATGACATGAAAATAATACACAATTGTCTGCATGGATGTGGTGCTTACACGGGAGCCCACCGTAGGATGATCACATTGCGCACAGCGAAGCTGTTAGTTAGACACCCGAGATGTTAGGAAACGAACTCAAGCAGTTGCGTCAGTCTTCAGGAGGTGTTTTAGGTTTTTTTCACCGCGAAAAACAAACTCAGAAAATTCATTTCCGACGTCGAAAAATAACGAAAACTTGGCATGCATCTTCATGTGTCGGGGTGGGCAAATGGCTGTTTGGAGGGTGCCAAAAAAACTCTGCGTTCACTCCCGGCAGACGAACGTTCTGGTTAATGGCTGAAGTCGTGGAAAATGCATAAACTACAGCTGCCTGAGGCATGAGCCACGTTCCGCCCCCCCATGTACCGTATAGTGGCATGCTTCGACCACTGGGTCCCAATTAGCTGTTCTGCCACTAGAGTTAGACCCCCACCAGGAAGAATCCCATTCGGGGCACCAACGCATCGTGCGTCACGTCCGGCAGTGTTTTAGGGTTTTTTCACGGGAAAACCTAGAAAATTTACGGAACGTGAAATCAACGAAAATTGGAATGCATGCTTGGCATGGTGGTGGGAGGGTGTCAAAAAGTTTTGGCTCGTTGGAGGAGTTGAAAAAAAAGCCTCTTTCGGGACTTGTCCCTCCGGAGACCCGAACGTTCCGTGTTGTACATGGTGTACGATGATGGCATGCATGAAATGACACCAAATTTTGGATTATGTGCTAGCCCATGGAGTCTCCCCGCAAGATTAACGAATCGGACACGAAACGCACATTGCGTCACTCGGAAGTTGGTTTTAGGGTTTTTTCACGGGGAAAACCTAGAACAATTCACGAACGTCGAAAACGAAAATTGGCACCATGCTTGGCGGTGGTGGGAGGGTTGCAAAAGTTTGGCTCGTTTAGGAGTGTTGAAAAAAAAAAACCTCTTCGGACTTGCCCTCCGCAGACCGAACGTTCCTGGTTGTACATGGTGTACGTGATGGCGATGCATTGAAATACACCAAATTTTGGAGCATGGGTGTGTGCATGCCCACATGGAGTCCCCCACGCAAGATTAGAACGAATTCGACACGAAAACGCACTTGCGTCACGTTCCGGCAGTGTTTTTAGGGTTTTTTTCACAAGGAAAACCCTAGAAAATTTCGAACTCGAAAAATCAAGAAAATTGGATGAATGCTTGGCCATGGTGGTGGGAGGGTGTGCAAGTTTTTGGCTCGTTTGGAGGAGTTGAAAAAAAAAACTTTTCGGACTTGCCCTCCCAACCCGCAAATTTCTAGTGTACAGGTGTACGTGATGCATGCATGAAATGACACCAAATTTTGGCATGGTGTGTGCATGCCCACTGGAGTCCCGCACGCAAGTTATAAAACGAATTCGGACACGAAACGCACGTTGCGTCATGTCGGGCAGTGTTTTAGGGTTTTTTCACCAGGAAAACCCTGTAGAAATTCACGACGTCGAAAAACTCAAAAAATTGGCATCATGTTGGCCATGGTGGGGGGAGGTTGTGCAAAAAAGTTTTTGGCTCGTTTGGAGGAGTTGAAAAAAAAAAACCTCTTTCGGACTTGCCACGCCGGCAGACCGAACGTTCCTGGTTATACATGGTGTACATGATGGCCATGCATGAATAACACAAATTTTGGCATGGTGTGTGGCACTCCCACTGAGATCCCCCCCGCAAGTTTAGAACGAATTCGGACACGAAACGCACGTTGCGTCACATCCGGCAGTGTTTTAGGGTTTTTCACTGGGAAACACTAGAAAATCATCGAACGTGAAAAATCAACGGAAAATTGGCATGCATGCTTGGCACTATGGTGCGGGAGGGGTGCAAAAGTTTTGGGCTCGGTGGAGAAGTTGAAAAAAAAAGCCTCTTTCGGAATTGCCCTCCCGCGGGAGACTCGAATGATCCTGGTTGTACATGGTGTACGTGAGTGGCATGCATTGCAAATGACACCAATTTTGGCAGGTGTGCGCATGCCCACTGGAGTCACCCACGCCAAGATTAGAACGATTAACAGCGGACACGAAACGGCAGTTGCGTCACGTCCGACAGTGTTTTAGGGTTTTTTCACCGGGAAAAACCTAGAAAATTAATCGAAGGTCGAAATGGCACTGCATGCTTGGCAATGGTGGTGGGAGGTGTGCAGAAAGTTTTGGGCGTTTGGAGGAGTTGAAAAAAAACCTCTTCGGACTTGCCCTCCGGCAGCACCGAAGGTTCCCGGTTGTACATGGTGTACGTGATGGCATGGCATGACAATAAACACAAATTTTGGCATGGTGTGTGATTACCCACTGGAGTCCCCCACGCAAAGTTTAGAAAGAATTCGGACACGAAATGCACATGCGTTCACGTCCGGAAGTATTTAGGTTTTTTTCACCAGGAAAACCCTAGAAAAGTTCATCGAACCGAAAATCAACGACAAAATTGGCATATGCATGCTTGCATGGTGGTGGGAGGGTGTGCAAAAAGTTTTGGCTCGTTGGAGGAGTTGGAAAAAAAACTCTTTCGGATTGCCTCCGGCTGACCCGAACGTTCCTGGTTGTACACTGAGTGTACGTGATGAATGCATGATGAATGACACAAATTTTTTAGCATGGTTTGTGCATGCCCACTAGAGTCCCCACGCACAGGATAAAAAGAATTGGCACACCAAACGCTCGTTTGCGTCAGTCCGGCAGGTTTTTAGGGTTTTTTCACCCGAAAACACCATATCAAAATTCATCGGACGTCAAAATCATTGAAAATTGGCATGCAGCTTGCATGGTGGTGGGAGGGTGTGGAAAAAGTTTTGGGTCGGTTTGGAGGAGCTGGAAAAAAAAAAACTTTTCGGACTTGCATCGGCGAGACCCGAACAGTTCCTGGTCGTACATGGGGTACATGATGGATGCATGAAATGCACCAAATTTTGGCATGGTTCGTCGTTGCATGCCCACTGGACTCCCCACGCAAGATTAGACACGAATTCGGACACGAAACGCATTGTTGCGTCACGTTCCGGCGGGTGTTTTTAGGGTGTTTTTTCACAGGGAAAACCCTAGAAAATTCATCGAACGTCGAAAATTCACAAAATTGAGATGCATTCTTGGCATGGTGGTGGGAGGGTGTGCAAAAAGTTTTGGCTCGTTTGGAGGAGTTGCAAAAAAACCTCTTTCGGACATTGCCCGCCGGCAGACCCGAACGTTCCTGGTTATACATGTGTACATGATGGACATGCATGAAATGACACCAAATTTGGGCATGGTGTTGGTGCATGCCCACTGGAGTCCGCCAGCAAGATTAGAACGAATTCGGACACCAAACGCACGTTGCGTCACGTCCGGCAGTGTTTAGGGTTTTTTCACCGTGAAAACCCTAGAAAATTCATCGAACGGAATCCAAAAATTGGACATGCATGCTTGGCATGGTGTGGAGGGGGCAAAAGTTTTGGCTCGTTTTAGGAGTTGAAAAAAAGGCCTCTTTCGGACTTGCCCTCCGGGGAGACCCAAACGTTCCTGGTTGTACATGTGGTACGTGATGGTATGCATGAAATAATACAAATTTTGGCATGGTGGTGCACACCACTGGAGTCCCCCACACAAGATTAGAACGAATTCGGACACGAAACGCACTTGCGTCATTTCGGCAGTTGTTTTATGGTTTTTTCACCGGGAAACCCTAGAAAATTCATCGAACGTCGAAAATCAACGAAAAATTGGCATGCATGCTTGCCATGGTGGTTGGAGGGTGTGCAAAAAGTTTGGTGCTCGTTTGGAGGAGTTGGAAAAAAAAAAAAACCTCTTCGGACTTGCCCTCCGGCAGACCCGAACGTTCCTGGTTGTACATGTGTACGTGATGGCATGCATGAAATGACACCAAATTTTGGCATGGTCGTGTGCATGCCCACTGAGTCCCCCAGCAAGATTAGAACGAATTCGGACACGAAACGCTACGTTGCGTCACGTCCGGCAGTTTTAGGGTTTTTTTCACCGGGAAACCCTAGAAAATTCATCGAACATCGAAAATTGGCATGCAGCTTGGCATGGGGTGGGAGGTGGTGAAAAGTTTTGGTCATTTGAGGAGTTGGAAAAAAAAACCCTCTTTCGGACATTGCCCTCCGGCAAGACCGAACGTTCATGGTTGTACATGGGGTACGTGATGGCATGATGAAATAACACCAAATTTTGGCATGGCAATGTGTGCATGCCACTGGATCCCGCAAGCAGTATATAAACGAATTCGACACGAAACGCGTTGCGTCATGTCCGGCAGTCTTTAGGGTTTTTTCACCAGGGAAAACAACACCAGAACTTCATCGAACGTCGAAAAATCAACAAAATTAGCATGCAGTTTGTTGGCCATGGGTGGGGGAGGTTGTGCCAAAGTTTGGCTCGTTGGGAGGAGTTTGAAAAAAAAAACCTCTTTCGGACTTGCCCTCGGCAGACCCGAAACGTTCCTGTTAGTTCTACAGGTGTACATGATGGCATGCATGAAATAACACAAAATTTTGGCATGGTGTGGTGCATGCCCACTCGAGTCCCCACGCAAGTTTAGAACGAATTCGACACGAAACGCACGTTGCGTCACAGTCCGCAGTGTTTTAGGGTTTTTCAAGGGAAACCCTAGAAAATTCTCGAACGCAAAATCAACGAAATTTGCATGCATGCTTGGCAGGTGGTGGCGGGAGGGTGTGCAAAAAGTTTTGGCTCGTTTGTAGAAGTTGAAAAAAAAGCCTCTTCGGAAATTGCCCTCCGGGAGACTCGAATATCCTGGTTGTACATGGTGTACGTGATGGCATGCATGAAATGACACCAAATTTTGGCATGGTGTGTGCGATGCCCACTGGAGTCCCCCCACGCAAGATTAGAACGAGTTCGGACACGAAACGCACGTTGCGTCACGTCCGGCGTGTTTTAGGGTTTTTCACCCGGGAAAACCCTTAGAAAATTCATCGAAGGTCGTCAGAAATTGGCATGCATGCTTGGCATGGTGGTGGGAGGGTGTGCAGAAAGTTTGGCGTTTTGGAGGAGTTGAAAAAAAAAAAACTCTTTCGGATTCCCTCGGCAGACCCGAAGGTTCCTGTTGTACAGGTGTACGTGGATGGAATGCATGAAATAACAACAAATTTTGGCATGGGTGTGCAGCCCACTGGAGTCCCCCAAGCAAGATTAGAACGAAATTCGACCGAAACGCACTTTGCGTCACGTCCGGAGTAGTTTTAGGGTTTTTTTCACCAGGAAAACCCTAGAAAATCATCGAACGTCGAAAAAACAAGAAATTGGCATGCATGTTGGCATGGTGGTGGGAGGGTGCAAAAGTTTGGCTCGTTTGGAGGAGTTGGAAAAAAAAAAACTCTTTCGGACATGCCTCGGCAGAGAACCGAACGTTCCTGGTTGTACATGGTGTACGTGGATGGCATGCATGAAATAGACACCAAATTTGTAGCATGGCGTGTGCATGCCCACTGGAGTCCCCACGCAAGATATAGAACTGAATTCGGACACGAAACGCATCGTTGCGTCAGTCGGGGCAGTTGTTTTAGGTTTTTTCACCGGGAAAAACCTAGAAAATAACTTCGAAACATCACAAATTGCATGCAATGTTGGCATGGTGGTGGGAGGGTGTGCAAAAAGTTTTGGCTCAGGTGAGGAGTTGGAAAAAAAAACCTCTTTCGGACATGCCCTCCGGCAGACCGAACCGTTACTGGTTGTACAGGTGACTGATGGCATGCATGAATGAATAACACCAATTTTGGCATGGTTGTGTGCACGCCCACTGGATCCCCACACAAGATTAGAACAATTCGGACACGAAACGCACTTGCGTCATTTCGGCAGTGTTTTAGGGTTTTTTTCACGGGAAAACCCGAGAAATTCATTCGAACGTCGAAAATCAACGAAAATGGCATTGCATGCTTGCATGGTGGTGGGAGGGTGTGCAAAAGTTTTGGCTCGTTTGAGGAGTTGACAAAAAAAAACTCTTTCGGATCTGCCCTCCGGCAGACCGAACGTTCCTGGTTGTACATGGTGTACTGATGGCATGCATGAAATGACACCAAATTTGGCATGGTGTGTGCATGCCCACTGGAGTCCCCCACGCAAGATTAGAACGATTCGGACACGAAACGCACGTTGCGTCACGTCCGGCAGTGTTTTAGGGTTTTTTCACCGGGAAAACCCTAGAAAATTCATCGAATCAAAAATTGGCATGCATGTTGGCATGGTGGGGTGGGAGGGTGCAAAAAGTTTGGCTCTTGAGGAGTTGAAAAAAAAAACCTCTTTCGGACTGCCCTCCGGAGACCCGAAACGTTCCTGGTTGTACATGGTGTACGTGATGCTGCAGTGAAATAAACACAAATTTGGCATGGGTGTGTGCAGCCCACTGGAGTCCCCCGCAAGATATAGAACGAATTCGGACACGAAACGCATTTGCGTACTGTCGGGCAGTTTTAGGGTTTTTTCACCGGGAAAACCCTAAGAAAATCATTCGAACGTCGAAAATCAACGAAAATGATGCAATGCTTGGCATGGTGGTGGGGGGTGTGCAAAAAGTTTTGGCTCGGTTGGAGGAGTTGAAAAAAAAAACCTCTTTGGACTTGCCCTCGGCAGACCCGAAAGTTCCTGGTTTTACATGGTGTACGTGATGGCATGCAGAAATAACACAAATTTTGGCATGGTGTGTGCATGCCCACTGAGTCCCCCACGCAAGAGTTAGAACGAATTCGGACACGAAACGCACGTTGCGTCACTCCGGCAGTGTTTTAGGGTTTTTTTCACACGGGAAAACCCTAGAAAAATTCATCGAAATCGACATCAAAATTTGCATGCAAGCTTGGCATGGTGGTGGGGAGGGTGTGCAAAATTTTGGCTCTTTGAGGAGTTGGAAAAAAAAAACTCTTTTCGGACTGCCCCTCCGCAGACCGAACTTCCTGGTTGTACAGGTGTACGTGATGGATGCATGAAATACACCCAAATTTTGGCATGGTGTGTGCATGCCCACTGGAGTCCCGCACGCAAGTATAAACGAATTCGGACACGAACGCACGTTGCGTCATGTCGGCAGTTGTTTTAGGGTTTTTTCACCAGGAAAACCCTAGAAACTTAACTCGAACGTCGAAAAATCAACAAAAATTAGCATGCATGTTTGGCATGGTGGTGGGAGGTTGTGCAAAAAGTTTTGGCTCGTTGGAGGAGTTGAAAAAAAAAACCTCTTCGGACTTGCCCTCCGGCAGACCCGAACGTTCTGGTTCTACATGGTGTACATGATGGCATGCATATGAAATAACACGAAATTTTGCATGGTTTGGGTGATGCCCACTCGAGTCCCCCACGGCAAGTTTTAGAACGAATTCGGACAGAAACGCACGTTGCGTCACATCGGCAGTTGTTTAGGGTGTTTTCACTGGGAAAAACCATAGAAAATTCATCGAACGTCGAAAATCAACGAAAATTGGCATGCATGCTTGGGCATGGTGGCGGGAGGGTGTGCAAAAAAAAGTTTTGGCTCTTTGGAGAAGTTGAAAAAAAAAAAGCTCTTCGGAATTGCCCTCCGGGAGACGAATGATCCTGGTTGTACATGGGGTACGTGATGGCATGCATGAAATGACACCAAATTTTGGGCATGGTGTGCGATGCCCACTGGAGTCACCCACGCAAGATATAGAACGAGTTCGGAACGAAACGCACGTTGCAGTCACGTCCGACAGTGTTTTAGGGTTTTTTCACCGGGAAAAATAGAAAATTCATCGAAGTCGAAAAATTGCACCTGGCATGCTTGGCATGGTGGGGAGGGTGGCAGAAAGTGTTTGGCTCGTTTGGAGGAGTTGAAAAAAAAACCTCTTTCAGACTTGCCTCCGGCAGGACACGAAGGTTCCGGTTGTACATGTGTTACGTGATGGCATGCATGAAATAAACACGAAATTTGGCATGGTGTGTGCATTACCACTGGAGTCCCCACGCAAGTTAGAAAGAATTCGGACACGAAACGCACATTGCGTCACGTCCGGAAGTATTTAGGGTTTTTTCACCAGGAAAACCCTAGAAAAGTCATCGAACGTCGAAAATCAACGAAAATTGGCATGCATGCTTGGCATGGTGGTGGGAGGGTGTGCCAAAAAGTTTTGGCTCGTTTGGAGGAGCAGTTGAAGAAAAACCTCTTCGGGACTTGCCCTCCGGCAGACCGAACGTTCCTGGTTGTACAGGTACGTGATGGCATGCAATGAAATGACACCAAATTTTAGCATGGTTTGTGCATGCCCACACTAGAGTCCCCCAGCAAGATAAGAATGAATCGGACACCAAAACGCTAGTTGCGTTAGTCCGGCAGTGTTTTAGGGTTTTTCACACGAAAAACCCTAGAAAATTCTCGACGTCAAAAATACATTGAAAAATTGGCATGCATGATTGGCATGGTGGTGGAGGGTGTGGAAAAAGTTTTGGGTCGGTTGGAGGAGCTGAGAAAAAAAAACCTCTTTCGGACCTTGCCTCCCGCAGACCCGAAGTTCCTGGTCCTACATGGTGTACATGATGGATGCATGAAATGTCACCAAATTTGGCATGGTGTGTGCATGCCCACGGACTCCCCACGCAAGATTAGACGAATTCGGACACGAAACGCAGTTGCGTCACGGTCGGCGGTGTTTTAGGGTTTTTTCACAGGGAAAACCCTAGAAAATTCATCGAACGTCGAAAAATCAACAAAAAATGGCATGCATTCTTGGCATGGTGGTGGGAGGGTGTGGCAAAAAGTTTTGGCTCGTTTGGAAGGAGTTGCAAAAAAAAACTCTTTCGGACATGCCCTCCGGCAGAACCCGAACGTTCCTGGTTAACATGGTGTACATGATGACATGCATGAAATGACACCAAAATTTGGGCATGGTTGTGTGCATGCCACCACTGGAGTCCGCCACGCAAGATTCGATACGAATTCGGACACCAACGCACGTTGCGTCACGTCCGGCAGGTGTTTCGAGTGTTTTCATTTCCGTGAAAAACCCTAGAAAATTATATCGAACGTGGAAAATCAACGAAAATTGACATGCATGCTTGGCATGGTGGTGGGAGGGTGTGCACAAAAAGTTTTGGGGTGTTGTAGGAGCTGAAAAAAAAAGGCCTCTTTCGGACTTGCTCCGGGGAGACCAAAACGTTCCTGTTGTACATCGTGTACGGGATGGTATGATGAAATAATACCAAATTTTGGCATGGTGGTGTGCACGCCCACTGGTCGTCCCCACACAAAGATTAGAACGAATTCGGACACGAAACGCATTTGCGTCATTTCCGGCAGTGTTTATGTTTTTTTCACCGGGAAAACCCTAGAAAAATTCATTCGAACGTCGAAAAATCAACGAAAATTGGCATGCATGCTTGCCATGGTGGTTGGAGGGTGTGCAAAAAGATTTGGCCGTTTGGAGGAGTTGGAAAAAAAAAAAAAACCTCTTTGGGACTGCACCTCCGGCAGACCCGAACGTTCCTGGTGTACAGGGTGTACGGATGGATGAGAAAGACACCAATTTTGCATGGCTGTGTGCCCACTGAGTCCCCAGCAAGATTAGAACGAATTGACACAAAGCAAGGCGTCCGTGGCAGTGTTTAGGGTTTTTCACGGGAAAACCTAGAAAATTCTGAACCGAGGGCAATGCAAGATGCAGGTGGTGGATTGCAAAAGTTTGATTAAACCCTTGTTTCGTCCCTTGTATATCTTGTCCTATTTTTTTTTATTATATGTGCACCGGGGGGCGGATGTGTGTTCTCCTCTTAACTGACATGCGGAGTTATGGTTACGATGCCACTGGAGTCCCAGGCGATGGTGGATATTGTTGGGCCTGATAACGCACTGTTTTTGGTCACTCCGCAGTTTTACGCGGGTTTTTTTAGGGAACGAGAAATTTCATTTGACCGATTGGATTGAACTTGCTGGTGGTTGGAGCGGAAAACGTTTGGTATTGAGAGGAGGGGAAAACAAAACCTTTTGGACATGCCCTCCCGGCAGAGTGAACGTCCTGGTTGTACACTGGTGTACGTGATGGAATGCATGAAATAACACCCAAATTTTGGACATGTGTGTGGCATGCCCCCCATGGAGTCCCGCACAAGTCAGGTATAAAACGGAATCGGAACACGAAACGCATGTTGTGGCGTCATGTCGGCAGTTTTTTAGAGGTTTTTCAACGGGAAAGAAAAACCCTAGAAACTTTACGAAGTCGAAAAATCAACAAAAATTAAGCATGTAATGTTTGGATGGTGGGGGAGTTGTGCAAAAGTTTTGGGCTCTCGTTTGGAGGATTTTAAAAAAACACCTCTTTCGGACTGCCTCCGGCAGACCCGGAACGTTCTGGTTCTACTGGTGTACGTGATGGCATGCATGAAATAACACAAAATTTTGCATGTGGGTGTGTGCAGCCCGATCGAGTCCCCCAAGCAAGTTTAGAACGAAGTCGACACGAAACGCACAGTTCGTCACACCGTCAGTGGGCAGTGTTGTTAGGGTGTTTTTCAAAGGGAAAACCCCTAGGAAGAAAATTCTCTGTGCTCGACGTCAAAAATCAACGAAAATTGGCACGATGCATGGATGGGCGAGGTGAGGGTGTGCAAAAAGTTTTGCTCGTTTGTAGAAGTTGAAAAAAAAAAAAAGCTCTCTTTCGGAATTGCCCTCCGGGAGATCGAATGACCTGGTTGTACATGGTGATACGTGATGGCATGCATGAAATGACACAAATCTTGGGGCATGGTGTCGCCATGCCCACTGGCGTTCCCTACGCCAAGAGTTTAGAACGAGTTCGGACACGAAACGCACGTTGCGTCACGTCCGGCAGTGATTAGGGTTTTTCACCGGGGAACACCCTAGAAAATTCATTCGAAGGTCGAAATTGGCATGCATGTTGGCAGGTGGGTGGGGAGGGTGTGCAAAAGAAAGTTTTGGATTGGTTGGAGGAGTTGAAAAAAAAAAAAACCTCTTTCGGACTTCCCTCGGTATTAAGAACCCGAAGGTTACCTGGTGTGACATGGTGGTCGTGATGGCATGCATGAAAAACGAAATTTTGGGCATGGTGGTGTGCAACGCCCACTGGAGTCACCCACCCACGTTTCAAGATTAGAAGAATTCGGACACGAAACGCACTTTGCGTTCACGACGGAAGTGTTTTAGGGGTTTTTTCACCAGGAAAACCCTAGAGAAAATCATCGAACGTCGAAAATCACGAAAATTGAAGGCATGCATGCTTGGCAGGGTGTGGGGAGGGTGTGCAAAAGTTTTG
>CM022297.1:529591305-529612204 GCA_011799875.1 Thinopyrum elongatum
TGCGGACGTGACGCAATGTGCGTTTCGTGTGTCCGAACTCGTTCTAATCTTGCGTGGGGGACTCCAGTGGGCATGCACACCCATGCCAAAATTTGGTGTCATTTCATGCATGCCATCACGTACACCATGTACAACCAGGATCATTCGAGTCTCCGGAGGGCAATTCGAAAGAGGCTTTTTTTTCAACTTCTACAAACGAGCCAAAACTTTTTGCACACCCTCCCCCCACCATGCCAAGCATGCATGCCAATTTTCGTTGATTTTCGACGTTCGATGAATTTTCTAGGGTTTTCCCTTGAAAACACCCTAAAACACTGGGATGTGACGCAACGTGCGTTTCGTGTCCGAATTCGTTCTAAACTTGCGTGGGGGACTCGAGTGGGCATGCACACACCATGCCAAATTTGTGTTTATTTCATGCATGCCATCACGTACACCATGTAGAACTAGAACGTTCGGGTCTGCCGGAGGGCAAGTCCGAAAGAGGTTTTTTTTTCACTCCTCCAAACGAGCCAAAACTTTTGCACAACCTCCCACACCCATGCCAAACATGCATGCTAATTTTTGTTGATTTTTCGACGTTCATGAAGTTTCTAGGGTTTTCCGGTGAAAAAACCCTAAAGACTGCCGGACATGACGCAACTGCGTTTCGTGTCCGAATTCTTTTTACTTGCGTGCGGGACTCCAGTGGGCATGACACACCATGCCAAAATTTGGTGTTATTTCATGCATGCCATCACGTACACCATGTACAACAGGAACGTTCAGCTCTGCCGAGGGCAAGTCCGAAAGAGGTTTTTTTTTTCAACTCCTTCAATGCAGCCAAAACTTTTTGCACACCCTCCCCCACCATGCCAGCTTGCATGCCATTTTCGATGTTCGATGAATTTTCTAGGGTTTTCCGGTGAAAAAACCCTAAAACATTGCCGGAGGTGACGCAACATGCGTTTCGTTTCCGAATTCGTTCTAATCTTGCGTGGGGGACTCCAGTGGGCAGACACACACCATGCCAAAATTTGGTGTCATTTCATGCATGCCATCACTACACCATGTACAACCAGGAACGTTCGGGTCTCCCGGAGGGCAATTCCGATAGATGCTTTTTTTTCAACTTCTCCAAACGAGCCAAAACTTTTTGCACACCCTCCCACCACCATGCCAAGCATGCATGCCAATTTTCGTTGATTTTCGACGTTCGATGAATTTTCTAGGGTTTTCCCTGGTGAAAAAACACTAAAACACTGCCGAACGTGACGCAAAGGCGCGTTTCGTGTCCGAATTCGTTCTAATCTGCGGGGGGACTCAGTGGGCATGCACACACCAGCCAAAATTTGGTGTCATTTCATGATGCCATCAGTACACATGTACGACCAGGAACGTTCGGGTCTGCCGGAGGGCAAGTCCGAAAGAGGTTTTTTTTCCAGCTCCTCCAACGACCCAAAACTTTTTCACAACCCCCCACCCATGCCAAGCATGCATGCAATTTTCAATGATTTGACGTTCGATGAATTTTCTAGGGTTTTCCGGGTGAAAAAACCCTAAAACACTGCCGGACGTGACGCAAGTGGGTTTGGTGTCCGAATTCATTTTATCTTGCGTGGGGGACTCTAGTGGGCATGCACAAACCCATGCTAAAATTGGTGTCATTTCATGCATGCCATCACGTACACCGTGTACAACTAGGAACGTTCGGGTCTGCCGAGGGCAAGTCCGAAAGAGTTTTTTTTCAATCCTCCAAACGAGCCAAAACTTTTTGCACACCCTCCCCACCACCATGGCAAGCATGCATGCCAATTTTCGTTGATTTTCGACGTTCGATGAATTTTCTAGGGTTTTCCCGGTGAAAAAACCATAAAACACTGCGGACATGACAAAGTGCGTTTCATGTCCGAATTCGTTCTAATCTTGTGGGGGACTCCAGTGGGCGTGCACACACCATGCCAAAATTTGGTATTATTTCATGCATACCATCACGTACACCATGTACAACCAGGAACGTTGGGTCTCCCGGAGGCAAGTCCGAAAGAGGCTTTTTTTCAACTCCTACAAACGAGCCAAAACTTTTGCACACCTCCCAAACCATGCCAAGCATGCATGTCCATTTTCGTTGATTTCCACGTTCCATGAATTTTCTAGGGTTTTACGGTGAAAAAACTAAAACACTGCCGGACGTGACGCAACGTGCGTTGTGTCCGAATTCGTTCTATCTTGCGTGGGTTGCCCTCCGGCAGACCCGAACGTTCCTGGTTGTACACGGTGTACGTGATGGCGTGCATGAAATGACACCAAATTTTAGCATGGTTTGTGCATGCCCACTAGAGTCCCCCACGCAAGATAAGAATGAATTCGGACACCAAACGCACGTTGCGTCACGTCCGGCAGTGTTTTAGGGTTTTTTCACCCGGAAAACCCTAGAAAATTCATCGAACATAAAAAATCATTGAAAATTGGCATGCATGCTTGGCATGGTGGTGGAAGGGTGTGGAAAAAGTTTTGGGTCGGTTGGAGGAGCTAGAAAAAAAAACCTCTTTCGGGCTTGCCCTCCGGCAGACCCGAACATTCCTGGTACATGGTGTACATGATGGCATGCATGAAATGACACCAAATTTTGGCATTGCGTGTGCATGCCCACTGGAGTCCCCCACGCAAGATTAGAACGTATTCGGACATGAAACGCATGTTGCGTCACGTTCGGCGGTGTTTTAGGGTTTTTTTCACAAAGAAAACCCTAGAAAATTCATCGAACGTCGAAAATCAACAAAAATTGGCATGCATGCTTGGCATGGTGGTGGGAGGGTGTGCAAAAAGTTTTGGCTCGTTTGGAGGAGTTGCAAAAAAAACCTCTTTCGGACTTGCCCTCCGGCAGACCCGAACGTTCCTGGTTATACATGGTGTACATGATGACATGCATTAAATGACACCAAATTTAGGCATGGTGTGTGCATGCCCACTGGAGTCCCCCACGCAAGATTAGAACGAATTCGGACACCAAACGCACGTTGCGTCACGTCCGGCAGTGTTTTATGGTTTTTTCACCGTGAAAACCCTAGAAAATTCATGGAACGTGGAAAATCAACGAAAACTGACATGCATGCTTGGCATGGTTTTGGGAGGGTGTGCAAAAAGTTTTGGCTCGTTTGTAGGAGTTGAAAAAAAGGCCTCTTTCGGACTTGCCCTCCGGGAGACCCAAACGTTCCTGGTTGTACATGGTGTACGTGATGGTATGCATGAAATAATACCAAATTTTGGCATGGTGTGTGCACGCCCACTGGAGTCCCTCACACAAGATTAGAACGAATTCGGACATGAAACGCACTTTGCGTCATGTCCGGCAGTGTTTTATGGTTTTTTTCACCGGGAAAACCCTAGAAAATTCATCGAACGTCGAAAATCAACGAAAATTGGCATGCGTGCTTGCCATGGTGGTGGGAGGGTGTGCAAAAAGTTTTGGCTCGTTTGGAGGAGTTGAAAAAAAACTCTTTCGGACTTGCCCTCCGGCAGACCCGAACGTTCCTAGTTGTACACGGTGTACGTGATGGCATGCATGAAATGACACCAAATTTTAGCATGGTTTGTGCATGCCCACTAGAGTCCCCCACGCAAGATAAGAATGAATTCGGACACCAAACCCACGTTGCGTCACGTCCGGCAGTGTTTTAGGGGTTTTTCACCCGGAAAACCCTAGAAAATTCATCGAACGTCAAAAATCATTGAAAATTGGCATGCATGCTTGGCATGGTGGTGGAAGGGTGTGGAAAAAGTTTTGGGTCGGTTGGAGGAGCTGGAAAAAAAAACCTCTTTCGGACTTGCCCTCCGGCAGACCCGAACGTTCCTGGTCGTACATGGTGTACATGATGGCATGCATGAAATGACACCAAATTTTGGCATGGTGTGTGCATGCCCACTGGAGTCCCCCACGCAAGATTAGAA
Source organism: Thinopyrum elongatum (assembly GCA_011799875.1). Taxonomy (NCBI): domain Eukaryota; kingdom Viridiplantae; phylum Streptophyta; class Magnoliopsida; order Poales; family Poaceae; genus Thinopyrum; species Thinopyrum elongatum. Next base: position 529,595,236 of record CM022297.1, read on the forward strand.
CGAATTCGGACACGAAACGCCCTTTGCGTCACGTTCGGCAGTGTTTTAGTGTTTTTTCACCGGGAAAACCCTAGAAAATTCATCGAACGTCGAAAATCAACGAAAATTGGCATGCATGCTTGGCATGGTGGTGGGAGGGTGTGCAAAAAGTTTTGGCTCGTTTGGAGAAGTTGAAAAAAAAGCATCTATCGGAATTGCCCTCCGGGAGACCCGAACGTTCCTGGTTGTACATGGTGTACGTGATGGCATGCATGAAATGACACCAAATTTTGGCATGGTGTGTGCATGCCCACTGGAGTCCCCCACGCAAGATTAGAACAAATTCGGAAACGAAACGCATGTTGCGTCACCTCCGGCAATGTTTTAGGGTTTTTTTCACCGGGAAAACCCTAGAAAATTCATCGAACATCGAAAATTGGCATGCAAGCTTGGCATGGTGGTGGGAGGGTGTGCAAAAAGTTTTGGCTCATTTGAAGGAGTTGAAAAAAAAAACCTCTTTCGGACTTGCCCTCCGGCAGAGCTGAACGTTCCTGGTTGTACATGGTGTACGTAATGGCATGCATGAAATAACACCAAATTTTGGCATGGTGTGTGCATGCCCACTGGAGTCCCGCACGCAAGTACAAAATGAATTCGGACACGAAACGCATGTTGCGTCATGTCCGGCAGTCTTTTAGGGTTTTTCACCGGGAAAACCCTAGAAACTTCATGGAACGTCGAAAAATCAACAAAAATTAGCATGCATGTTTGGCATGGTGGTGGGAGGTTGTGCAAAAAGTTTTGGCTCGTTTGGAGGAGTCGAAAAAAAAACCTCTTTCGGACTTGCCCTCCGGCAGACCCGAACGTTCCTAGTTCTACATGGTGTACGTGATGGCATGCATGAAATAACACAAAATTTTGGCATGGTGTGTGCATGCCCACTCGAGTCCCCCACGCAAGTTTAGAACGAAGTCGGACACGAAACGCACGTTGCGTCACATCCGGCAGTGTTTTAGGGTGTTTTCAAAGGGAAAACACTAGAAAATTCATCGAACGTCGAAAATCAACGAAAATTGGCATGCATGCTTGGCATGGTGGCGGGAGGGTGTGCAAAAAGTTTTGGCTCGTTTGTAGAAGTTGAAAAAAAAAGCCTCTTTCGGAATTTCCCTCCGGGACACTCGAATGATCCTGGTTGTACATGGTGTACGTGATGGCATGCATGAAATGACACCAAATTTTGGCATGGTGTGTGCATGCCCACTGGAGTCCCCCACGCAAGATTAGAACGAGTTCGGACACGAAACGCACATTGCGTCACGTCCGACAGTGTTTTAGGATTTTTTCACCGGGAACACCCTAGAAAATTCATCGAAGATCGAAAATTGGCATGCATGCTTGGCATGGTGGTGGGAGGGTGTGCAAAAAGTTTTGGCTCGTTTGGAGGAGTTGGAAAAAAACTCTTTCGGACTTGCCCTCCGGCAGACCCGAACGTCCCTAAACGTCCTGGTTGTACAACGTTACGTTGATGGCATGAATGAATGACACCAATTTTAGCTGGTTTGTGCAGCCCACTAGAGTCCCCCACGCAGATAAGAATGAATTCGGACACCAAACGCACGTTGCGTCACGTCCGGCAGTGTTTTAGGGTTTTTTCACCCGGAAAACCCTAGAAAATTTCACGAACATAAAAATCATGAAAATTGGCATGCATGCTTGGCATGGTGGTGGGAGGGTGTGGAAAAGTTTTGGGTCGGTTGGAGGACTAGAAAAAAAACCTCTTTCGATGCCTCCCTCCGGCAACCCGAACGTATCCTTCTTACATGGTGTACATGATGGCATGCATGAAATGACACCAAAATTTTGGCATTGCGTGCTGCCACTGACCGCCCCCACGCAATTAGAACTTTCACACGAACCCATGTTCCACGTTTCCGTGTTTTGGGTTTTTTTTTTCACAGGGAAAACCCTAGAAAATTCATCGAACGTCGAAAATCAACGAAATTGGCATGCATGCTGCTGGTGTGGCGTGGTGGGGGGTGTGCAAAAGTTTTGGCTCGTTTGGAGGAGTTGCAAAAAAAACCTCTTTCGGACTTGCCCTCCGGCAGACCCGAACGTTCCTGGTTATACATGGTGTACTGATGACATGCATTAAATGACACAAATTTAGGCATGGTGTGTGCATGCCCACTGGAGTCCCCCACGCAAGATTAGAACGAATTCGGACACCAAACGCAGTTGCGTCACTCCGGCAGTGTTTTATAGGTTTTTTCACCGTGAAAACCCTAGAAAATTCATCGAACGTGGAAAATCAACGAAATTGACATGCATGCTTGGCATGGTTTGGGGAGGGTGTGCAAAAAGTTTTGGCTCGTTTGTAGGAGTTGAAAAAAAGGCCTCTTTCGGACTTGCCCTCCGGAGACCCAAACGTTCCTGGTTGTACATGGTGTACGTGATGGTATGCATGAAATAATACCAATTTTGCATGGTGGTGCACGCCCACTGGAGTCCCCCCACACAAGATTAGAACGAATTCGGACATGAAACGCACTTTGCGTCATGTCCGGCAGTGTTTTATGGTTTTTTTCAACCGGGAAAACCCTGGAAAATTCATCGAACGTCGAAAATCAACGAAAATTGGCATGCAGCTTGCCTGGTGGTGGGAGGGTGTGCAAAAAGTTTTGGCTCGTTTGGAGGATTGGAAAAAAACTCTTTCGGACTTGCCCTCCGGCAGACCCGAACGTCCTGGTTGTACCGGTGTACGTGATGGCATGCATGAAATGACACCAATTTTAGCATGGTTTGTGCATGCCCACTAAGTCCCCCACGCAAGTAGGATAATTCGGACACGAAACGCACTTGCTCACGTTCGGCATGTTTTAGGTTTTTCACGCGGAAAACCCTAGAAAATTCATCGAACGTCAAAATCAACGAAAATGGCATGCATGCTTGGCATGGTGGTGGGAGGGTGTGCAAAGTTTTGGCTCGTTTGAGAGAGTTGAAAAAAAAGCATCTATCGGAATTGCCCTCCGGGAGACCGAACGTTCCTGGTTGTACATGGTGTACGTGATGGCATGCATGAAATGACACCAATTTTGGCATGGTGTGTGCATGCCCACTGAGTCCCCCACGCAAGATTAGAACGAATTCGGACACGAAACGCACTTGCGTCACGTCGCAGTGTTTAGGTTTTTCACCGGGAAAACCCTAGAAAATTCATCGAACAATCGAAAATTGGCATGCAGCTTGGCATGGTGGTGGGAGGGTGTGCAAAAAGTTTTGGCTCTTTAAGGAGAGTTGGAAAAAAAAACCTCTTTCGGACTTGCCCTCCGCAGAGCCGAACGTTCCTGGTTGTACATGGTGTACGTGATGGCATGCATGAAATAACACCAAATTTTGGCATGGTGGTGCATGCCCACTGGAGTCCCCGCACGCAAGTATAAACGAATTCGGACACGAAACGCACGTTGCGTCATGCCGCAGTGTTTTAGGGTTTTTTACACCGGGAACCCTAAGAAACTTCATCGAACGTCGAAAAATCAACAAAAATTGCATGCATGTTTGGATGGTGGTGGGAGGTTGTGCAAAAAGTTTTGGCTCGTTTGGAGGACTTGAAAAAAAAACCTCTTTCGGACTTGCCCTCCGGCAGACCCAAACGTTCCTGGTTTACATGGTGTACGTGATGGCATGCATGAAATAACACGAAATTTTGGCATGGTGTGTGCATGCCCACTGAGTCCCCCACGCAAGTTAGAACGAATTCGGACACGAAACGCACTTTGCGTCACTTCCGCAGTGTTTTAGGTGTTTTTCAACCGGGAAAACCCTAGAAATTCATCGAACGTCGAAAAATCAACGAAAATTGGCATGCATGCTTGGCATGGTGGGGAGGTTGTGCAAAAAGTTTTGGCTCGTTGGGAAGTTGAAAAAAAACCTCTTTCGGACTTGCCCCGGGAGACCGAATGTCCTGGTTTACATGGTGTACGTGATGGATGCATGAAATACACCAAATTTTGGCATGGTGTGGCATGCCCACTGGAGTCCCCCACGCAGATTAGAACGAGTTCGGACACCGAAACGCACGTTGGCTCACGTCCGGCAGTGTTTTAGGTTTTTATCCCGGGAAACACTAGAAAATTCATCGAAGGTCGAAAATATGGCATGCATGCTTGGCATGGTGGTGGGAGGTGTGCAAAGTTTTGGCTCGTTTGGAGGAGTTGAAAAAAAAACCTCTTTCGGCATGCTCCCGGAGACCCGAAGTTCCTCTGGTTGTACATGGTGTACGTGATGGCATGCATGAAATAACACAATTTGGCATGTGTGTGCATCCCACTGGAGTCCCCCACGCAAGTTTAGAAAAATTCGACACGAAAGCACATTGCGTCACGTCCGGCAGTGTTTTAGGTTTTTTTCACCGGAAACCCTAGAAAATTCATCGAACGTCGAAAATCAACTAAAATGGCTTGCATGCTTGGCATGGTGGGTGGGATGTGCAAAAGTTTTGGCTCTTTGGAGGAGTTGGAAAAAAACTCTTTCGGACTTGCCCTCCGGCAGACCCGAACGTTCCTGGTTGTACAGTGTACGTGATGGCATGCATGAAATGACACCAAATTTTAGCATGGTTTGTGCATGCCCACTAGAGTCCCCCACGCAAGATGAATGAATTCGTACACACAAACCCATGTTGCGTCACGTCCGGCATGTGTTTTAGGGGTTTTCACCCGGAAAACCCTAGAAAATTCATCGAACGTCAAAAATCATTGAAATTGGCATGCATGCTTGGCATGGTGGTGGAGGGTGTGGAAAAAGTTTTGGGTCGGTTGGAGGAGCTGGAAAAAAAACCTCTTTCGGACTTGCCCTCCGGCAGACCCGAACGTTCCTGGTCGTACATGGTGTACATGATGGCATGCATGAAATGACACCAAATTTTGGCATGGTGTGTGCATGCCCACTGGAGTCCCCCACGCAATGTAGAACGAATTCGACACGAAACGCCCTTTGCGTCACTTCGGCAGTGTTTTGTTTTTTCACCGGGAAAACCCTAGAAAATTCATCGAACGTCGAAAATCAACGAAAATTGGCATGCATGCTTGGCATGGTGGTGGGAGGGTGTGCAAAAAGTTTTGGCTCGTTTGGAGAAGTTCAAAAAGCATCTATCGGAATTGCCCTCCGGGAGACCCGAACTTCCTGTTGTCCATGGTGTACGTGATGGCATGCATGAAATGACACCAAATTTGGCATGGTGTGCTTGCCCACTGGAGTCCCCCACGCAAGATTAGAACGAATTCGGAAACGAAACGCATGTTGCGTCACCTCCGCAATGTTTTAGGTTTTTTTCACACGGGAAAAACCCTAGAAAATTCATCGAACATCGAAAATTGGCATGCAAGCTTGGCATGGTGGTGGGAGGGTGTGCAAAAAGTTTTGGCTCTTTGAAGGAGTTGAAAAAAAAAACCCTTTCGGACTTGCCCTCGGCAGAGCTGACGTTCCTGGTTGTACATGGTGTACGTGATGGCATGCAAGAAATAACACCAAATTTTGGCATGGTGTGTGCATGCCCAATGGAGTCCCGCATGCAAGTATAAAACGAATTCGGACACGAAACGCACGTTGCGTCATGTCCGGCAGTCTTTTAGGGTTTTTTCACCGGGAAAACCCTAGAAACTTCATCGAACGTCGAAAAATCAACAAAAATTAGCATGCATGTTTGGCATGGTGGTGGGAGGTTGTGCAAAAAGTTTTGGCTCGTTTGGAGGAGTTGAAAAAAAAACATCTTTCGGACTTGCCCTCTGGCAGACCCGAACGTTCCTAGTTCTACATGGTGTACGTGATGGCATGCATGAAATAACACAAAATTTTGGCATGGTGTGTGCATGCCCACTCGAGTCCCCCACGCAAGTTTAGAACGAATTCGGACATGAAACGCACGTTGCGTCACATCCGGCAGTGTTTTAGGGTGTTTTCAAAGGGAAACCCTAGAAAATTCATCGAACGTCGAAAATCAACGAAAATTGGCATGCATGCTTGGCATGGTGGCGGGAGGGTGTGCAAAAAGTTTTGGCTCTTGTAGAAGTTGAAAAAAAAGCTCTTTCGGAATTGCCCTCCGGAGACTCGAATGATCCTGGTTGTACAAGGTGTACGTGATGGCATGCATGAAATGACACCAAATTTTGGCATGGTGTGTGCATGCCCACTGAGTCCCCCACGCAAGATTAGAACGAGTTCGGACACGAAACGCCATGGCGTCACGTCCGGCAGTGTTTTAGGATTTTTTCACCGGGAACACCCTAGAAAATTCATCGAAGGTCGAAATTGGCATGCATGCTTGGCATGGTGGTGGGAGGGTGTGCAGAAGTTTTGGCTCGTTTGGAGGAGTTGAAAAAAAAACCTCTTTCGGACTGCCCTCCGAACCCGAAGGTTCCTGGTTGTACATGTTGTACGTGATGGCATGCATGAAATAAAATGAAATTTTGCATGGTGTGTGCATACCCACTGAAGTCCCCCACGCAAGTTTAGAAAGAATTCGGACACGAAATGCACATTGCGTCACGTCCGGAAGTGTTTTAGGGTTTTTTCACCAAGAAAACCCTAGAAAATTCATCGAACGTCGAAAATCAAAGAAATTGGCATGCATGCTTGGCATGGTGTGGGAGGGTGTGCAAAAAGTTTTGGCTCGTTTGGACGAGTTGGAAAAAAACTCTTTCGGACTTGCCCTCCGGCAGACCCGAAGTTCCTGGTTGTACCGGTGTACTGATGGCGTGCATGAAATGACACCAAATTTTAGCATGGTTTGTGCATGCCCACTAGAGTCCCCACGCAAGATAAGAATGAATTCGGACACCAAACGCACGTTGCGTCACGTCCGGCAGTTGTTTTAGGGTTTTTTCACCCGGAAAACCCTAGAAAATTCATCGAACATAAAAAACATTGAAAATTGGCATGCATGCTTGCATGGTGGTGGAGGGTGTGGAAAAAGTTTTGTCGGTTGGAGGAGCTAGAAAAAAAAACCTCTTTCGGGCTTGCCCTCCGGCAGACCCGAACATTCCTGGTACATGGTGTACATGATGGCATGCATGAAATGACACCAAATTTTGGCATTGCGTGTGCATGCCCACTGGAGTCCCCCACGCAGATTAGAACGTATTCGGACACGAAACGCATGTTGCGTCACGTTCGGCGGTTTGTTTTAGGGTTTTTTTCACAAGAAAACCCTAGAAAATTCATCGAACGTCGAAAATCAACAAAAATTGGCATGCATGCTTGGCATGGTGGTGGGAGGGTGTGCAAAAAGTTTTGGCTCGTTTGGAGGAGTTGCAAAAAAAACCTCTTTCGGACTTGCCCTCCGGCAGACCCGAACGTTCCTGGTATACATGGTGTACATGATGACATGCATTAAATGACACCAAATTTAGGCATGGTGTGTGCATGCCCACTGGAGTCCCCCACGCAAGATTAGAACGAATTCGGACACCAAACGCACGTTGCGTCACGTCCGGCAGTGTTTTATGGTTTTTTCATGGAAAACCTAAAAATTCATGGAACGTGGAAAATCAACGAAAATGACATGCATGCTTGGCATGGTTTGGGGAGGGTGTGCAAAAAGTTTTGGCTCGTTTGTAGGAGTTGAAAAAAAGGCCTCTTTCGGACTGCCCTCCGGAGACCCAAACGTTCCTGGTTGTACATGGTGTACGTGATGGTATGCATAATAATACCAATTTTGGCATGGTGTGTGCACGCCCACTGGAGTCCCCCAACACGATTAGAACGAATTCGGACATGAAACGCACTTTGCGTCATGTCCGGCAGTGTTTTATGGTTTTTTTCACCGGGAAAACCCTAGAAAATTCATCGAACGTCGAAACAACGAAAATTGGCATGCGTGCTTGCCATGGTGGTGGGAGGGTGTGCAAAAGTTTTGGCTCGTTTGGAGGAGTTGAAAAAAAACTCTTTCGGACTTGCCCTCCGGCAGACCCGAACGTTCCTAGTTGTACACGTGTACGTGATGGCATGCATGAAATGACACCAAATTTTAGCATGGTTTGTGCATGCCCACTAGAGTCCCCCACGCAAGATAAGAATGAATTCGGACACCAAACCCCGTTGCGTCACGTCCGGCAGTGTTTTTAGGGGTTTTCACACCGGAAAACCCTAGAAAATTCATCGAACTCAAAAATCATTGAAAATTGGCATGCATGCTTGGCATGGTGGTGGAGGGTGTGGAAAAAGTTTTGGGTCGTTGGAGAGCTGAAAAAAAACCTCTTTCGGACTTGCCCTCCGGCAGACCCGAACGTTCCTGGTCGTACATGGTGTACATGATGGCATGCATGAAATGACACCAAATTTTGGCATGGTGTGTGCATGCCCACTGGAGTCCCCACGCAAGATTAGAACGAATTCGGACACAACGCCCTTTGCGTCACGTTCGGCAGTGTTTTAGTGTTTTATCACCGGGAAAACCCTAGAAAATTCATCGAACGTCGAAAATCAACGAAAATTGGCTGCATGCTTGGCATGGTGGTGGGAGGGTGTGCAAAAAGTTTTGGCTCGTTTGGAAAGTTGAAAAAAAAGCATCTATCGGAATTGCCCTCCGGGAGACCCGACGTTCCTGGTTGTACATGGTGTACGTGATGGCATGCATGATGACACCAAATTTTGGCATGGTGTGTGCATGCCCACTGGAGTCCCCCACGCAAGATTAGAACAAATTCGGAAACGAAACGCATGTTGCGTCACCTCCGGCAATGTTAGGGTTTTTTTCACCGGGAAAACCCTAGAAAATTCATCGAACATCGAAAATTGGCATGCAACTTGGCATGGTGGTGAGGGTGTGCAAAAAGTTTTGGCTCATTTGAAGGAGTTGAAAAAAAAAACCTCTTTCGGACTTGCCCTCCGCAAGCTGAACGTTCCTGGTTGTACATGTGTACGTTGGCATGCATGATAAAAACCAAATTTTGGCATGGTGTGTCATGCCCACTGGAGTCCCGCACGCAAGTAAAAGAATTCGGACACAAACGCATGTTCGTCATGTCCGGCAGTCTTTAGGGTTTTTTCACCGGGAAAACCCTAGAAACTTCATGGAACGTCGAAAATCAACAAAAATTAGCATGCATGTTTGGCATGGTGGTGGGAGGTTGTGCAAAAAGTTTTGGCTCGTTTGGGAGAGTCGAAAAAAACCTCTTTCGGACTTGCCCTCCGGCAGACCCGAACGTTCCTATTTCTACATGGTGTACGTGATGGCTGCATGATAACACAAAATTTTGGCATGGTGTGTGCATGCCCACTCGAGTCCCCCACGCAAGTTTAGAACGAGTCGGACACGAAACGCACGTTGCGTCACTCCGGCAGTGTTTTAGGGTGTTTTTCAAAGGGAAAACCCTAGAAAATTCATCGACGTCGAAAATCAACGAAAATTGGCATGCATGCTTGGCATGGTGGCGGGAGGGTGTGCAAAAAGTTTTGGCTCGTTTGTAGGAGTTGAAAAAAAGCCTCTTTCGGAATTTCCCTCCGGGCACTCGAATGATCCTGGTTGTACATGGTGTACGTGATGGCATGCATGAAATGACACCAAATTTTGGCATGGTGTGTGTGCATGCCCACTGGAGTCCCCCACGCAAGATTAGAACGAGTTCGGACACGAAACGCACATTGCGTCACGTCCGACAGTGTTTTAGGATTTTTTCACCGGGAACACCCTAGAAAATTCATCGAAGATCGAAAATTGGCATGCATGCTTGGCATGGTGGTGGGAGGGTGTGCAAAAAGTTTTGGCTCGTTTGGAGGAGTTGGAAAAAAACTCTTTCGGACTTGCCCTCCGGCAGACCCGAACGTTCCTGGTTGTACACGGTGTACGTGATGGCATGCATGAAATGACACCAAATTTTAGCATGGTTTGTGCATGCCCACTAGAGTCCCCCACGCAAGATAAGAATGAATTCGGACACCAAACGCACGTTGCGTCACGTCCGGCAGTGTTTTAGGGTTTTTTCACCCGGAAAACCCTAGAAAATTCATCGAACATAAAAAATCATTGAAAATTGGCATGCATGCTTGGCAGGTGGTGGGAGGGTGTGGAAAAGTTTTGGGTCGGTGGAGAGCTAGAAAAAAAACCTCTTTCGGACTTGCCCTCCAGAGACACACGTTCCTGGTGTACATGGTGACATGATGGCATGCATGAATGACACCAAATTTTGCATTGTCTGTGCATGCCACTGGAGTCCCCCACGCAGATTAGAACGTATTCGGACACGAAACGCATGTTGCGTCACGTCGCGGCTGTGTTTTAGGGTTTTTTTCACAGGAAAACCAGAAAATCATCTCGAACGTCGAAAATCAACGAAAATTGGCATGCATGCTTGGCATGTGGTGGAGGGTGTGCAAAAAGTTTTGGCTCGTTTGGAGGAGTTGCAAAAAAACCTCTTTCGGACTTGCCCTCCGGCAGACCCGAACGTTCCTGGTTATACATGGTGTACATGATGCATGCATTAAATGACACACAAATTTGGCATGTGTGTGCATGCCCACTGGAGTCCCCCACGCAAGATTAGAACGAATTCGGACCAAACGCACGTTGCGTCACGTCCGGCAGTGTTTTATGTTTTTCACCGGAAAACCCTAGAAATATCATCGAACGTGGAAATCAACGAAAATTGACATGCATGCTTGGCATGGTTTGGGGGGTGTGCAAAAAGTTTTGGCTCGTTTGAGGAGTTGAAAAAAAGGCCTCTTTCGGACTTGCCCTCCGGGACCCAAACGTTCCTTGTGTAACATGTGTACGTGATGGATGCATGAATATAACCAAATTTGGCATGGTGCGTGCACGCCACTGGAGTCCCCCACACAAGATTAGAACGAATTCGGACATGAAACGCCACTTTGCGTCATGTCCGGCAGTGTTTTATGTTTTTTCACCGGGAAAACCCTGAAAATTCATCGAACGTCGAAAATCAACGAAAATTGGCATGCATGCTTGCCATGGTGGTGGGAGGGTGTGCAAAAGTTTTGGCTCGTTTGGAGGAGTTGAAAAAAAACTCTCTTCGGATTGCCCTCCGGGAGACCCAACGTTCCTGTTGTACAGTGTACGTGATGGCAGCATGAAATGACACCAAATTTAGCATGGTTTGTGCATGCCCACTAGGTCCCCACCAAGATAAGGATGAATTCGGACACGAAACAGCACTTTGCGTCAGTTTCGGCAGTGTTTTTAGGGTTTTTCCGGGTGATTCTCGACGTCGAAAATCAACGAATTGGCATGCATGCTTGGCATGGTGGTGGGAGGGTGTGCAAAAAGTTTTGGCTCGTTTGGAGAAGTTGAAAAAAAGCATCTATCGGAATTGCCCTCCGGGGACCGAACGTTCCTGGTTGTACACTGGTGTACGTGATGGCATGCATGAAATGACACCAAATTTTGGCATGGTGTGTGGCATGCCCACATGGAGTCCCCCACGCAAGATTAGAACGAATTCGGACACGAACGCACGTTCGTCACGTCCGGCAGTGTTTTAGGGTTTTTTCACACCGGAAACCCTAGAAAATTCATCGAACATCGAAAATTGGCATGCAGCTTGGCATGGTGGTGGGAGGTGTGCAAAAAGTTTTGGCTCATTGAAGGATTGGAAAAAAAAAACCTCTTTCGGACTTGCCCTCCGGCAGAGCGAACGTTCCTGGTTGTACATGGTGTACGTGATGGCATGCATGAAATAACACCAAATTTTGGCATGGTGTGTGCATGCCCACTGAGTCCCGCAGCACGCAGTTAAAAACGAATTCGGACACGAAACGCACGTTGCGTCATGTCCGGCAGTGTTTTAGGGTTTTTTCACCGGTAAACCCTAGAAAATTCATCGAACGTCGAAAATCAACAAAATTGCATGCATGTTTGGATGGTGGTGGGAGGTTGTGCAAAAAGTTTTGGCTCGTTTGGAGGACTTGAAAAAAAACCTCTTCGGACTTGCCCTCCGGCAGACCCAAACGTTCCTGTTCTACATGGTGTACTATCATGCATGAATAACACAAATTTTGGCATGGTGTGGCATGCCCACTGCGAGTCCCCCACGCAAGTTTAGAACGAATTGGGCACGAAACGCACGTTGCGTCACTCCGCAGTGTTTTAGGGTGTTTTCACCGGGAAAACCCTAGAAAATTCATCGAACGTCAAAAATCAACGAAAATTGGCATGCATGCTTGCATGGTGGCGGGAGTGTGCAAAAAGTTTTGGCTCGTTTGGAGAATTTGAAAAAAAAGCCTCTTTCGGAATTGCCCTCCGGGAGACTCGAATGATACTGGTTGTACATGGTGTACGTGATGGCATGCATGAATTACAACACAAATTTTGGCATGGTGTGCGCATGCCCACTGGAGTCCCCCACGCAAGATTAGAACGAGTTCGGACACGAAACGCACGTTGCCGTCACGTCCGGCAGTGTTTTAGGCTTTTTTCACCGGGAAAACCCTAGAAAATTCATCGAAGGTCGAAAATTGGCATGCATGCTTGGCATGGTGGTGGAGGGTGTGCAGAAAGTTTTGGCTCGTTTGGAGGAGTTAAAAAAAACCTCTTTCGGACATGCATCCGGCAGACCCGAAGGTTCCTGGTTGTCATGGTGTACGTGATGGCATGCATGAAATAACACGAAATTTTGGCATGGTGTGTGCATACCCACTGGAGTCCCCCACGCAAGTTTAGAAAGAATTCGGACACGAATGCACATTGCGTCACGTCCGGAAGTGTTTTAGGGTTTTTTCACCAAAAAACCCTAGAAAATTCATCGAACGTCGAAAATAACTAAATTGGCTTGCATGCTTGGCATGGTGGTGGAGGTTGTGCAAAATTTTGGCTCTTTGGAGGAGTTGGAAAAAAACTCTTTCGGACTTGCCCTCCGGCAGACCCGAACGTTCCTGGTTGTACACGGTGTACGTGATGGCATGCATGAAATGACACCAAATTTAGCATGGTTTGTGCATGCCCACTAGAGTCCCCCCGACAAGATAAGAATGAATTCGGACACCAAACGCACGTTCGTCACGTCCGGCAGTGTTTTAGGTTTTTTCACCCGGAAAACCCTAGAAAATTCATCGAACGTCGAAATCAATGAAAATTGCGCATGCATGCTCGTCGATGGTGGGAGGGTGGCAAAAGTTTTGCTCGTTGGAGGAGTGAAAAAAAACTCTTTCGGACTTGCCCTCCGGCAGACCCGAACGTTCCTGGTTGTACATGGTGTACGTTATGGCATGCATGAAATGACACCAAATTTTGGCATGGTGTGTCCATGCCCACTGGAGTCCCCCACGCAAGATTAGAACGAATTCGGACACGAAATACACGTTGCGTCACGTCCGGCTGTGTTTTAGGGTTTTTTTCACCGGGAAAACCCTAGAAAATTCATCGAACGTCAAAAATCAACGGAAATTGGCATGCATGCTTGGCCTGGTGGTGGTAGGGTGTGCAAAAAGTTTTGGCTCGTTTGGAGGATTTGGAAAAAAAAACCTCTTTCGGACTTGCCATCCGGCAGACCCGAACGTTCCTGGTTGTACATGGTGTACATGATGGCATGCATGAAATGACACCAAATTTTGGCATGGTGTGTGCATGCCCACTGGAGTACTGGGTGACTGTGTGGCCATGACAACTTGACAAGTGACATCGTTCAAAGACCATTGACGAATCAATAAATCAATTGAAGGACAAAGGAGGAAAACACGTGGGCAACATCGCTGATGATGCGATATGCAAATCATATATTTGTAAAAAAAGAAATAAAAAAGGGAGTGTACCTAGCTCTCTAGGGACATGGAGTATTTGAGCTCGGGCTCAAATGAGCCCGCATAAACAGTAAAATCGGAAAAAAATGAAAACAAATTAAAAAAATTCTGAATTCTTTCTGTGATAAATTTTGACAAATTTTCTAAGTGCTTGCAAATTTTCATCACGAGATCACATTCGAGGAAGGCGTGACGAAAAAAACAAAAACGATGTTCTGAAAATGCTACTTTCAAAAGCATTTTGAAACACTGATTTTATTTTTTATTTTGCTACGCCTTCCATGAATATGATCTCAATCTGAAAATTTACAAACACTTAGAACATTTGCCAAATTATACCACAAAAAAATTTCAGATTTTTTTGAACTGTTTTGAATTTTTTACAAATGTACTGTTCATCCAGGCTCAAATGAGCTCGAGCTCAAAAGGATACTTTTGGCGCCGTAGCCTCTACATCGACTCATGCACACCACCGTTTTACTAAATAAAGAGCAAAACTAGTTATAATGGTTAACGGTATCAACTAAACGAAGAACCGTGCTTCGGTACACCGCCTAGAAAAGTTTAGAGATTTCCGTGTTCTGCAACTAGCATTCACGTCCAGATCTACCGGGAGGGCCATGGAATAATGGAATGCTTCGGACCGGACCAAACCTTGCGTCAAAGTCAGGCGGAAATTCGCGTCGGTACGCACCTGCTTACCCCTGCCCGGCCACCCGATTGCCTCGTGATCTGTAAAGTAGTTGGATCCCGTACGAGAGCAAAGTAAGTTTTAAGTTTTAATCTTTGAAAGTTACAATTTTGCATATGAAACTTACGATTTTCTCGGTTGATCGTATCAAGTCTTAGAGCTGAAACTTTAAGCGATTTTTCTGTCAGTCATAGGTATTAAAGTTGTGTTTTTGTGGGTCGCTCATACTATGGTACAAAAGTTGAAACTTCATAATTTTCCCAAACTCATCAAAACATGTTCAAAATGAATATTAATTGAAAACCCTCGTCACGAGTATCAGATTGTTGATGGCCCGCAAAAAGAAAAAGGGTCTCGATAACTGCCGCACGTCAGGAGGGTGATCCCTTCGCCCGAACGCTTCGTTCGGGCCAGGAGGGGGTAGCGCCCGAACGTAATCGTTCGGTACGAACTGCCCCACGCCCGAACGTGCTTCTGATCGCTCCTGCGGTTTTTTTTTTTTGAGAAACCTCTCCTACGGGCTGTTCTCCAGTAGAATGAAAAAGAAAAAAACAGCCCGTTAACAAAACAAATGCCATATTAAAAACCAGTTTTCACTATGATACGAAAAAATAACCCAAAATAAATAGCAACAACTATAAAAAGCAGAAAAATGAAAAAATGGGTGAATTTTTTTTATTTTATGACCCAAAATAAACAAGACATGGCAATTTCCATACAAAAACAAAAAGATTAGATTGCCATGGCAAATTCATAAGTTAAATTTGCCATGATTTGAAAACTAAATTTGCCATGATTTGTAAATTAAATTGGCCATGAACCAATAAAGTAAATTTGCCATGATCAGTGAACTAAATTTGTATCAAAACTTGGCATGGCAGATTCATATCAAGAATTGCCATGCTTTGTATGTTGAATTTGCCGTGTCTGAAAAACAAAAAAAGTTGAAAATAAAAAAATGTACAAGAAATTGCCATGGCAGAATCGTATCAAGAATTGCCGTGTTTTGTGTGATGAATTTGCCATGTGTGAAAAGAACAAAAAAAGTTGAAATTCAAGTATGAACAAGAAAATTGCCATGGCAGATTCGTATCGAAACTTGCCACGGCGAAAGTCATGTAAACTAAATAAGCGATGATTTGAAAACAAAAATTGCCATGACCAATAAACTAAATTTACCATGTTTTGTAAACTAAATTTGCCATGAACCAATAAACTAAATTTGCCACCATCAATAAATTCAGTTTGCCATGATCAATAACCTAATTTGCCATGGTCAATAAACTAAATTTTCCATTATCGACAAACTAAATTTGCCATGGTTAAGTAAGGGAAACAAACATAAAGATTGTCGTGGGAGTGTTGAAAAAAAGAACTAAATTTAACATGTTTAGAGTTCAAAAAATGTTGAACATCTCACATTGCCATGGCAAGTTTGCCATGTTTTTTGAACATCTTAATTAAAGAAGTTTGCCATGTTTGCCTTTTTGAACAACTTAATTAAAGAAGCTTGCCATGTTTGCCTTTTTGAACAACTTAATTAAAGAAGTTTGGCGTGTTTTTGAACATCTTAAGTTTGCCATGGCAAGGCAATAGAAGTGAGAAATTTGCCATGTCGATATTGGTATATTTACCATGTGAATAAAGGTAAATTTGCCATGGCAAAATAAAAACTCGATTTTGCCATGCCAATAAAGTTTAAAAATGACATGCTAGGAAGTAAAAATAGCCATGTTACATGAACTAGATTTGGCATGGCCAATTACTAAATTTGCCCTGGTAAAATACAAAAATTCCATGAACAATTTTGCCTTAGGCGAATTGGTTGTATGATACCATATGAATTGGAGACATGCTAATTGCCATGGCAAAAAGATGGTTGTATGGTGCTAAAATTGCCATGGAGATTTGCCAAGGTAGTATGGTACTAAAACTTGCCATGTCAAAAAGTGCTTGCGGAGATTTGCCATGGATGTATTATTAAATGTACCATGGTCCGTAAAAACAAATTTGCCATGGTGACTTACTTAAGTAGTAAAGTCGATTTTGCATGGTAAAAAATTGCCATGGCCAGTACTATACACATGGCAATTAAAAAAAAGTACAATTTGCTATCTGACCATCTATTGATTTGCCATGATCAATCCGAAAATAAAAATTTGCCATGGTCAGTACAATATATCTGCCATGGTAAATTCAATTAATTTGCCATGTGATATTTTATGAATTTGCCTTGGTCAAAACAGAACAAATTCGCCATGGTCAATATGACAAAAATGCCATGTAAATAGTTTGTTGAGCACATATGGCGCAATGTTTAGAGACAAAAAAATGATCTATGAGTCATGGTATGTTACATTCGACATGGCAAATGTTTAGGGAAAAATGGTCAATGAGTCATGCCAAAAATGCCATCTAGCCGTAGTATGATTTCCCTAGAAGCATGCTTATAAAAAATATGCATGTTCAGTGGTCCATGTCAAAATACATCTTAAAGTTGCATAAAAATGGCAGAAAAACTAGACATCTTAAAGTTTGCCATGACAA
>CM022297.1:529622168-529640411 GCA_011799875.1 Thinopyrum elongatum
GTTGCGTCACGTTCGGCGGTGTTTTAGGGTTTTTTTCACAAAGAAAACCCTAGAAAATTCATCGAACGTCGAAAATCAACAAAAATTGGCATGCATGCTTGGCATGGTGGTGGGAGGGTGTGCAAAAAGTTTTGGCTCGTTTGGAGGAGTTGCAAAAAAAACCTCTTTCGGACTTGCCCTCCGGCAGACCCGAACGTTCCTGGTTATACATGGTGTACATGATGACATGCATTAAATGACACCAAATTTAGGCATGGTGTGTGCATGCCCACTGGAGTCCCCCACGCAAGATTAGAACGAATTCGGACACCAAACGCACGTTGCGTCACGTCCGGCAGTGTTTTATGGTTTTTTCACCGTGAAAACCCTAGAAAATTCATCGAACGTGGAAAATCAACGAAAATTGACATGCATGCTTGGCATGGTTTTGGGAGGGTGTGCAAAAAGTTTTGGCTCGTTTGTAGGAGTTGAAAAAAAGGCCTCTTTCGGACTTGCCCTCCGGGAGACCCAAACGTTCCTGGTTGTACATGGTGTACGTGATGGTATGCATGAAATAATACCAAATTTGGCATGGTGCGTGCACGCCCACTGGAGTCCCCCACACAAGATTAGAACGAATTCGGACATGAAACGCACTTTGCGTCATGTCCGGCAGTGTTTTATGGTTTTTTTCACCGGGAAAACCCTGGAAAATTCATCGAACGTCGAAAATCAACGAAAATTGGCATGCATGCTTGCCATGGTGGTGGGAGGGTGTGCAAAAAGTTTTGGCTCGTTTGGAGGAGTTGGAAAAAAACTCTTTCGGGCTTGCCCTCCGGCAGACCCGAACGTTCCTGGTTGTACACGGTGTACGTGATGGCATGCATGAAATGACACCAAATTTTAGCATGGTTTGTGCATGCCCACTAGAGTCCCCCACGCAAGATAAGGATGAATTCGGACACGAAACGCACTTTGCGTCACGTTCGGCAGTGTTTTAGGGTTTTTTCACCGGGAAAACCCTAGAAAATTCATCGAACGTCGAAAATCAACGAAAATTGGCATGCATGCTTGGCATGGTGGTGGGAGGGTGTGCAAAAAGTTTTGGCTCGTTTGGAGAAGTTGAAAAAAAAGCATCTATCGGAATTGCCCTCCGGGAGACACGAACGTTCCTGGTTGTACATGGTGTACGTGATGGCATGCATGAAATGACACCAAATTTTGGCATGGTGTGTGCATGCCCACTGGAGTCCCCCACGCAAGATTAGAACGAATTCGGACACGAAACGCACGTTGCGTCACGTCCGGCAGTGTTTTAGGGTTGTTTTCACCGGGAAAACCCTAGAAAATTCATCGAACATCGAAAATTGGCATGCAAGCTTGGCATGGTGGTGGGAGGGTGTGCAAAAAGTTTTGGCTCATTTGAAGGAGTTGGAAAAAAAAACCTCTTTCGGACTTGCCCTCCGGCAGAGCCGAACGTTCCTGGTTGTACATGGTGTACGTGATGGCATGCATGAAATAACACCAAATTTTGGCATGGTGTGTGCATGCCCACTGGAGTCCCGCACGCAAGTATAAAACGAATTCGGACACGAAACGCACGTTGCGTCATGTCCGGCAGTGTTTTAGGGTTTTTTCACCGGGTAAACCCTAGAAACTTCATCGAACGTCGAAAAATCAACAAAAATTAGCATGCATGTTTGGTATGGTGGTGGGAGGTTGTGCAAAAAGTTTTGGCTCGTTTGGAGGACTTGAAAAAAAAACCTCTTTCGGACTTGCCCTCCGGCAGACCCAAACGTTCCTGGTTCTACATGGTGTACGTGATGGCATGCATGAAATAACACGAAATTTTGGCATGGTGTGTGCATGCCCACTCGAGTCCCCCACGCAAGTTTAGAACGAATTGGGACACGAAACGCACGTTGCGTCACATCCGGCAGTGTTTTAGGGTGTTTTCACCGGGAAAACCCTAGAAAATTCATCGAACGTCAAAAATCAACGAAAATTGGCATGCATGCTTGGCATGGTGGCGGGAGGTTGTGCAAAAAGTTTTGGCTCGTTTGGAGAAGTTGAAAAAAAAGCCTCTTTCGGAATTGCCCTCCGGGAGACTCGAATGATACTGGTTGTACATGGTGTACGTGATGGCATGCATGAAATTACACCAAATTTTGGCATGGTGTGCGCATGCCCACTGGAGTCCCCCACGCAAGATTAGAACGAGTTCGGACACGAAACGCACGTTGCGTCACGTCCGGCAGTGTTTTAGGCTTTTTTCACCGGGAAAACCCTAGAAAATTCATCGAAGGTCGAAAATTGGCATGCATGCTTGGCATGGTGGTGGGAGGGTGTGCAGAAAGTTTTGGCTCGTTTGGAGGAGTTAAAAAAAACCTCTTTCGGACATGCAATCCGGCAGACCCGAAGGTTCCTGGTTGTACATGGTGTACGTGATGGCATGCATGAAATAACACGAAATTTTGGCATGGTGTGTGCATACCCACTGGAGTCCCCCACGCAAGTTTAGAAAGAATTCGGACACGAAATGCACATTGCGTCACGTCCGGAAGTGTTTTAGGGTTTTTTCACCAGGAAAACCCTAGAAAATTCATCGAACGTCGAAAATCAACTAAAATTGGCTTGCATGCTTGGCATGGTGGTGGGAGGTTGTGCAAAAAGTTTTGGCTCCTTTGGAGGAGTTGGAAAAAAACTCTTTCGGACTTGCCCTCCGGCAGACCCGAACGTTCCTGGTTGTACACGGTGTACGTGATGGCATGCATGAAATGACACCAAATTTTAGCATGGTTTGTGCATGCCCACTAGAGTCCCCCACGCAAGATAAGAATGAATTCGTACACCAAACCCATGTTGCGTCACGTCCGGCAGTGTTTTAGGGGTTTTTCACCCGGAAAACCCTAGAAAATTCATCGAACGTCAAAAATCATTGAAAATTGGCATGCATGCTTGGCATGGTGGTGGGAGGGTGTGGAAAAAGTTTTGGGTCGGTTGGAGGAGCTGGAAAAAAAAACCTCTTTCGGACTTGCCCTCCGGCAGACCCGAACGTTCCTGGTCGTACATGGTGTACATGCATGATGGCATGCATGAAATGACACCAAATTTTGGCATGGTGTGTGCATGCCCACTGGAGTCCCCCACGCAAGATTAGAACGAATTCGGACACGAAACGCCCTTTGCGTCACGTTCGGCAGTGTTTTAGTGTTTTTTCACCGGGAAAACCCTAGAAAATTCATCGAACGTCGAAAATCAACGAAAATTGGCATGCATGCTTGGCATGGTGGTGGGAGGGTGTGCAAAAAGTTTTGGCTCGTTTGGAGAAGTTCAAAAAAAAGCATCTATCGGAATTGCCCTCCGGGAGACCCGAACGTTCCTGGTTGTACATGGTGTACGTGGTGGCATGCATGAAATGACACCAAATTTTGGCATGGTGTGTGCTTGCCCACTGGAGTCCCCCACGCAAGATTAGAACGAATTCGGAAACGAAACGCATGTTGCGTCACCTCCGGCAATGTTTTAGGGTTTTTTTCACCGGGAAAACCCTAGAAAATTCATCGAACATCGAAAATTGGCATGCAAGCTTGGCATGGTGGTGGGAGGGTGTGCAAAAAGTTTTGGCTCATTTGAAGGAGTTGAAAAAAAAAACCTCTTTCGGACTTGCCCTCCGGCAGAGCTGAACGTTCCTGGTTGTACATGGTGTACGTGATGGCATGCAAGAAATAACACCAAATTTTGGCATGGTGTGTGCATGCCCACTGGAGTCCCGCATGCAAGTATAAAACGAATTCGGACACGAAACGCACGTTGCGTCATGTCCGGCAGTCTTTTAGGGTTTTTTCACCGGGAAAACCCTAGAAACTTCATCGAACGTCGAAAAATCAACAAAAATTAGCATGCATGTTTGGCATGGTGGTGGGAGGTTGTGCAAAAAGTTTTGGCTCGTTTGGAGGAGTTGAAAAAAAAACATCTTTCGGACTTGCCCTCTGGCAGACCCGAACGTTCCTAGTTCTACATGGTGTACGTGATGGAGCCAAAACTTTTTCCACACCCTTCCACCACCGGCCTGGCCCAGCCTGGCATCGCCAATTTCTCAATGATCTTTTTTTGTGACTGTTCGTTCATTTCTCTTGATTTTTTTATCTAGGGTTACTTCCCCCGGGGAAAAACCCCTAAACACTGCCGGATCGTGACGCCAACGTGGGTTTGGTTGGTCCGAAATTATCATCTTATCTTTGCTGATGGGGATCTAGCTGGTGCGATGCACCAACCATGCTAAATTTTGGTGTCATTTTCATGGCTTATCCTCATCACGTACAAGAACCGTGTACAACTATGACGCTCGTGCTGTCTAGCCGAGGGCAAGTCCGAAAAGTTTTTTTTCAACTACCTGAACTCAAACGTAGCCAAACTTTGCACCCTCTCCCACCACCATGTCAAGCACGACCCCAAGCCAGATTTTTGTCGTTGATTTTTCGACGTCTTCGGTATGAATTTTCTCAGGGTTTTCCTCGTGAAAAACATAAAACAAAACCTGCCGGACATGACGCAAATGTGCTTCATGTCTCGAATGTCTCGTCTAACTTTGTGATGGGGACTTCCAGTGTGGCGTGCCACACCGCGTACACGATTCAGCCACCCATAACAATTTGGTATTATTTCATGCATACCATCACGTACACCAATGGTTACCACCATGACGACGTTTGGGTCTCTCTCACGTAGGGCACGTTCCTAGAGAGGGCCCTTTATTTGCAACTGCTAACAACGAGCCAAAAAACTTTTTTTTGGGTCCAACACTCCTCCCTCCATACACCATGCAAGCATCCATGTCAGTTTTCGGTTGATTTTCCCCACTTCCAAGTTCCATGAATTTCTCTAGGGTTTTTCACGGTGAACCACAACCTAAACCAACATCTGTCCTCGGACGTGGACGCAACGTGCGTTGGTGTCCGCATCTTCGTTTCTTAAATCTCTGCGGGGGGGGACTAGTGGGGCTGCAGCACACCATGCCTACAAGTTTGTTGTCATTTAATCATTGTTCATCATGTCACACCATGTATAGACCAGACCGTTCGGGTCTTGGCCGGAGGGCAAGTCCGAAGAGGTTTTTTTTGCAACATCTCTCTCTAAACGACCAAAACTTTTTGCACCACACTTCTTCCTCCCCACATCCAGCAATGCATTCTGCCATTTTTTGTTGATTTTTCGACTGTCGATTTGAAGTTTTCTAGGGGCTTTTCGTTTTTGTGAAAAAAACCCTAAAACAAAACATAACACCGAACCTGAACGTGACGCACACATGCGTTTCGGTGTCCGAATACTTTTTCTAACATCTTGCGTGTGGCTGACTCCAGTGGGCATCTCATCCACGTCAATGCCAATCCCTTTGGTGTCATCAGTCATGCATGCCATCATGTCATATGCACATTCCATTCAGTTACAGCATCCTCTGTTTACTCCATGAATGTTGTCTTGTCTCCTTGACGGTGCACCCCTCACTGAGGTTTTTTTTTTTCTCTATGCATCCTCCTAAACCGGACCCAAACCTTTTTTCCACACCCTTTCACACCACCTACCGACCAGGGCAAGCTATGCAGATTGCCACTTTTCATGACTCTTTCTTTTATGTTCGATTTGGTTGAATTTTCTAGGGTTTTCCGGTGAGAAAACCCTAAAACCACTGCCGGACGTGACGCAACGGCGTTTGGTGTCCGAATTCATTCTTATCTTGCTATCTTGCGTGGGGACTCTTAGTGGGCATGCACAAACCCATGTCTAAAATTGTGGTGTCTTTCATGCACTCCATCCTACGACTACACCGTGTACAACCAGGACACTTTCGGTCTGCCGGAGGGCAAGTCCGAAAGAGTTTTTTTCCAACTCGTCCAAACGAGCCAAAACTTTTTGCACACCCTCCCACCACCATGCCAAGCATGCATGCCAATTTTCGTTGATTTTCGACGTTGCTATGAATTTTCTAGGGTTTTCCTTGGTGAAAAACCCTAAACACTTCCGGACGTGACGCAATGTGCATTCGTGTCCGAATTCTTTCTAAACTTGCGTGGGGAACTTCAGTGGGTTGCCACACCCATGCCAAAATTTCATTTATTATTCATCAGCCATCCACTGTACAACATGTCCACCGGAACTTCGGTCTGCCGGAGGGCAAGTCCGAAAGAGGTTTTTTTTTTCAACTCCTCCAAACGAGCCAAACTGTCTGCACACCCTCCACACCACCATGCCAAGCATGCATGCCATTTTTCGACGCTCGATAATTTTCTAGGGTGTTCCGGTGAAAACTCCTAAACACAACAATGCCGGACGTGACGCCCATGTGCGTGTCGTGTCCGAACTCGTTCTAATCTTGCGTGGGGGACTCCGTGGGCATGCAACACCCCATGCCAAATTTGGTGTCATTTCATGCATGCCATCGCTACACCTTGTACAAACCAGATCATTCGGTCTCCCGGAGGGCAATTCCGAAAGAGTTTTTTTTTCACCCTACCAAACGAGCCAAACTTTTTGCACACTCCTCCCTCCCCCCGCCACCAGTCCAAGCTGCATGTCTCAATTTCGTTGATTTGTTCTTACGTTCATGAATTTTCTATTTTTTTCCCTTGAAAACCCTAAAAACACTGCCGGATGTGACGCAACGTGCGTTTCATGTCCGAATTCGTTCTAATACTTGCGTGGGGGACTCGAGTGGGCATGCACCACCATGCCAAAATTTATTTGTGTTATTTTCATGCATGCCATCACGTTAACACCATGTAGAACTAGGACGTTCGGGTCTGCCAGAGGCAAGTCCGAAAGATGTTTTTTTTTTCAACTCCTCCAACGAGACCAAAACTTTTGCACAACCTCCCACCACCATGCCCAAACATGCATCTAATTTTTGTTGATTTTTCGACTTTCGATGAGTTTCTAGGGTTTCTCCGGTGAAAAAAACCCTAAAAAGACTGCCGACGTGACGCAACGTGCGTTTCGTGTCCGAATTCTTCGTTCTTATATTGCATGCGGGACTCCAGTGGGCATGCACACACCATGCCAAATTTGGTGTTATTTCTTGCATGCCATCACGTACACCATGTACACACCAGGAACATTCAGCTCTGCCGGAGGCAAGTCCGAAAGAGGTTTTTTTTTTTCTTCAACTCCTTCAAATGAGCCAAAACTTTTTGCACACCCTCCCACCACCATCCAAGCTTGCATGCCAATTTTTCGATGTTCGATGAATTTTCTAGGGTTTCCCTTCTGTGAAAAAAACTCCAAAACCATTGCCGGAGGTGACGCACATGCGTTTCGTTTCCGAATTCGTTCTAAATCTTGCGTGGGGGACTCCAGTGGGCAGCACACACCATCAAAATTTGTGTCATTTCATGCATGCCATCACGTACAACCATGGACAACCAGGAAGTTCGGTCTCCCGAGGGCAATTCCGATAGAGTGCTTTTTTTTTGAACTCTCCAAACGAGCCAAAACTTTTGCACACCCTCCCCCACCACCATGCCAAGCATGCATGCCAATTTTCGTGATTTCGACGTTCGATGAATTTTCTAGGGTTTTCCCGGTGAAAAAACACTAAAACACTGCCGAACGTGACGCAAAGGGCGTTTCGTGTCCGAATTCGTTCTAATCTTGCGTGGGGGACTCCAGTGGGCTAGCCACACACCATGCCAAAATTTGGTGTCATTTCATGCATGCCATCATGCATAGCACCATGTACCCCAGGAACGTTCGGTGCTGCCGGAGGGCACAGTCCGAAAGAGTTTTTTTTTTTCCATCTTCCTCCAACGCCCAAAACTTTTTCCACACCCTCCCCCACCATGCCAAGCATGCTGCCATTTTCAATTATTTTGACGTTCGATAAATTTTCTAGGTTTTCGTTCTTCCTTCCGGGTGAAAAAACCCCTAAAACACATGCCGGAGTGACCACATGGGTTTGGTGTACGATTCATTCTTATCTTGCTGGGGGACTCTAGTGGGCATGCACACACCATGCTAAATTTGGTGTCATTATTTCATGCATCCATCACGTACACCGTGTACACCAGGAACGTTCGGGTCTGCCGGAGGGCAAGTCCGAAAGAGTTTTTTTTCCACCTCCTCCAAAGAGGCCAAAACTTTTTGCAACACCTCCATCTCCACCACCATGCCAAGCATGCGCCAATTTAGTTGATTTTCGACGTTCGAGGAATTTCTCTAGGGTTTTCCTGGTGAAAAAACCCAAACACTTCCGACGTGACGCAATGTCATTTCGTGTCCGAATTTCTTTCTAAACTTGGCTGGGGGACTCCAGTGGGTAGCACACACCATGCCAAAATTTCGGTTATTTCTTATGCATGCCATCACGTACACCAGTACAACCAGGAACGCTTCGGGTCTGCCGGATTGCATGTCCGAAAGAGGTTTTTTTTTACTCCTCCAAACGAGCCAAACTTTCGCACACCCTCCCACCACCATGCCAAGCATGCATGCCAATTTTCGACTCGATGAATTTTCTAGGGTTTTCCCGTGAAAAACCTAAACACTGCCGGACGTGACGCAAACGTGCGTTTCGTGTCCGAACTTCGTTCTAATCTTGCGTGGGGGACTCCGTGGGCATGCCACACCATGCCAAAATTTGGTGTAATTTCATGCATGCCATCACGTACACCATGTCAATACAAACCGTACATTCGGTCTCCCGAGGGCAATTCCGAAAGAGCTTTTTTTGCAACTCTACAAACGAGCCAAACTTTTTGCACACCTCACCTCCCCCACCCAATGCAAGCATGCTGCCATTTCGTTGATTTTACGTTCGAATGAATTTTCTAGGGTTTTTCCCGGTGAAAAAACACACCAAAACACACTGCCGGATGTGACGCAACGTGCGTTTTCGTGTCCAATTCGCTTCTAAACTTGCGTGGGGGACTCGAGTGGGCATCACACACCATGCCAAAATTTCGTGTTATTTTCATGCATGCCATCACGTACACCATGTAGAACCAGGAACGTTGGGTCTGCCGAGGGCAAGTCCGAAAGAGGTTTTTTTTTTTTCAAGTCTCCAAACGAGCCAAACTTTTTGCACAACCTCCCACCACCATACCAAGCATGCATGCCAATTTTGTTGATTTTTCGCCGTTCGATGAAGTTTCTAGGGTTTTACCCGGTGAAAAAACCCTAAACACTGCCGACATGACGCAACGGCGTTTCGTGTCCGAATTCGTTTAACTGCGTGCGGACTCCAGTGGGCATGCACACCCCATGCCAAATTTGGTGTTATTTCATGCATGCCATCACGTACACCATGTAACAACCAGGAACGTTCGGCTCTGCCGGAGGGCAAGTCCGAAAGAGGTTTTTTTTTCCAACTCCTTCAAATGAGCCAAAACTTTTTGGCACACCCTCCCACCACCATGCCAAGCTTGCATGCCCAATTTTCGATATGTCGATGAATTTTCTAGGGTTTTCCGGTGAAAACAACCCTAAACACTGCCGGACGTGACGCAACGTGCGTTTCGTGTCCGATATTCGTTCATAATCTTGCGTGGGGGACTCCATGGGCATCACACACACACATTCAGAAATTTGGTGTCATTTCATGCATGCCATCACTTACACACATGTACAACCAGGAACGTTCGTGTCTCCTCGGAGGGCAATCCTCAGATGCTTTTTTTTCAACTCTCCAAACGAGCCAAAACTTTTGCACCCTCCCACCCCATGCCACAGGCATGCCAATTTCGTTGATTTTCGGACGTTCGAGATGAATTTTCTAGTTTCCGGGTTTCCCGGTGAAAAACCCTAAAACACACTGCCGAACGTGACGCAAGTGCGTTTCGTGTCCGAATTCATCCTTATCTTGCGTGGGGGGACTCTAGTGGGCATGCACAAACCATGCTAAATTGGTGTCATTTCATGCATGCCATCACGTACACCGTGTACAACCGAGATACTTCGGAGTCTGCCCGGAGGGCAAGCCCGAAAAGAGTTTTTTTCCACTCCTCCAAAAGCCAAAACTTTTTGCACACACCTCCCACCACCATGCCAGCATGCATGCCAATTTTCGTTGATTTTTCGACGTTCGATGAATTTTCCAGGGTTTTCCCGGTGAAAAAACCATAAAACACTGCCGGACATGACGCAAAGTGCGTTTCATGTCGAATTCGTTTCAATCTTGTGTGGGGACTCCAGTGGGCGTGCACGCACCATTCCAAATTTGGTATTATTTCATGCATACCATCACGTACACCATGTACAAACCAGGAACGTTTGGGTCTCCCGAGGGCAAGTCCGAAAGAGGGCCTTTTTTTTCAACTCCTCAAACGAGCCAAAACTTTTTGCACACCCTCCCAAACATGCCAAGCATGCATGTCAATTTTTCGTTGATTTTTCCACGTTCGGATGAATTTTTCTAGGGTTTCACGGTGAAAAAAACCATAAACACTGCCGGACGTGACGCAACTTGCGTTTTGGTGTCCGAATTCGTTCTAATCTTGCGTGGGGGACTCCAGTGGGCATGCACACACCATGCCTAATTTGGGTGTCATTTATGCATGTCCATCATGTACACCATGTATCAACCAGAACGTTCGGGTCTGCCGGAGGGCAAGTCCAAAGAGGTTTTTTTTTTGCAACTCCTCCTAAACGAGCCAAACTTTTTGCACACCCTCCCACCACCATGCCAAGCATGCATCAATTTTCGTGTTTTCGACGTCGATGAATTTTCCTAGGGTTTTCCCTTTGTGAAAAAAACCCTAAACACACGCGAACTGCGCAGAGCGGTGATAGCAATCATGCTTTCGTGTCCGAATCGTTCTAATCTTTTGCGGGGACTCATGGCCATCACGCACCATGCCAAATTTGGTGTCATTTCATGCATGCCATCATGTACACCATGTAACGACCAGGAACGTTCGGGTCTCGCCGGAGGGCAAGTCGAAAGAGGTTTTTTTTTTCTAGCTCTCCAACGACCCAAAACTTTTCCACACCTCCCACCACCATGCCAAGCATGCATGCCAATTTCAATGATTTTTTATGTTCGATGATTTTTCTAGGGTTTTCCCGGTGAAAAAAACCTAAAACACTGCCGACGTACGTGACGCAACGTGGCGTTTGGTGTCCGAATTCATTCTTATCTTGCGTGGGGGACTCTAGTGGGCATGCACACCATGCTAAATTTGGTGTCATTTCATGCATGCCATCACTACACCGTGTACAACCAGGAACGTTCGGGTCTGCCGGAGGGCAAGTCCGAAAGAGTTTTTTTTCCAACTCCTCCAAACGAGCCAAACTTTTTGCACACCCTCCCACCACCATGCCAAGCATGCATGCCAATTTTCGATCTTCGCGATGAATTTTCTAGGGTTTCCCGGTGAAAAAATCCTAAAACAACACTGTCGGAACGTGACGCAATTGCGTTTCTGTCCGAACTCGTTCTAATCTTGCGTGGGGGACTCCAGTGGGCATGCACACACCATGCCAAATTTGTTGTCATTTCATGCATGCCATCACGTACACCAGTACAACCAGATCATTCGAGTGTCCCGGAGGGAAATCCGAAAGGCTTTTTTTTTCACTTCCTACAAACGAGCCAAAACTTTTTGCACACCCTCCCCACCCCATGCCAAGCATGCATGCCAATTTTCGTTGATTTTCGCGTTCGATGAATTTTCTAGTTTTCCCTTGAAAACACCCTAAAAAACACTGCCGGATTGACGCACACGTCTTTTTCGTGTCCCGACTTCGTTCTAAACTTGCTGGGGGACTCCGAGTGGGCATGCACACACACCATGCCAAAATTTTGTGTTATTTCATTGCATGCACATACTACACATGTAGAACTGGAACGTTCGGGTCTGCCGGAGGGCAGTCCGAAAGAGGTTTTTTTTTTCACTCCTCCAACGAGCCAAAACTTTTGCACAACCTCCACCAACACATGCCAAACATGCATGCAATTTTTGTTGATTTTCGACGTCCATGATGTTTCTAGGGTTTTCCCGGTGAAAACCCCTAAAAGACTGCCGTGATACGCAACTGCGTTTCGTGTCCGAATTCATTTTGTACTTCTTTCCGTGCGACTCCAGTGGGCATGCAACACCATGCCAAAATTTGGTGTTATTTTCATGCATGCCATTCGTCACACATGTACAACCAGGAACGTTCAGCGCTGCGGAGGGCAAGTCCGAAGAGGTTTTTTTTCTCAACTCCTTCAAATGAGCCAAAACTTTTTGCACACCTCCCCACCACCATGCCAAGCTTGCATGCCAATTTTCTGTTCGATGAATTTTCTAGGTTTTCTTCCCGGTGAAAAAAACCTAAAACACTGCCGAGGTGACGCAACATGCGTTTCGTTTCCGAATTTGTTCTAATCTTGCGTGGGGGGCCCGTGGCATGCACACCCCATGCCAAAATTTGGTGTCATTTCATGCATGCCATCACGTACACCATGTACAACCAGGAACGTTGGGTCTCCCGGAGGGCAATTCCGAATAGATGCTTTTTTTTTTCAACTTCTCAAACGAGCCAAAACTTTTTGCACACCCTCCCACCACCATGCCAAGCATGCATGCCAATTTTCGTTATTTTCGCGTTCGAGATGAATTTTTCAGTGGTTTTTCCGGTGAAAAACACTAAAACAAACACTGCCGACTTGACCAAAGGGCGTTTTCGTGTCCGATTCTTCTAATATCTTGCGTGGGACTCCGTGGGCATGCACACACCATGCCAAAATTTGGTGTCATTTCATGCATGCCATCATGCACAACCTGTACGACCAGGAACGTTCGGGTCTGCCGGAGGGCAAGTCCGAAAGAGGTTTTTTTTTCCACTCCTCCAACCGCCCAAAACTTTTTGCCACACCCCCCCACCACCGCCAAGCATGCATGCCAATTTTCATGATTTTTGACGTTCGATGAATTTTCTCAGGGTTTTCCGGGTGAAACCCCTAACACTGCCGGACGTCGAACGTGGGTTGGTGTCCGAATTCATTCTATCTTGCGTGGGGGACTCTGTGGGCATGCACAACCATGCTAAATTTGGTGTCCATTTCATGCATGCCATCAACGTACACCAGTGTACACCAGGAACGTTCGGTCTGCCGAGGCAAGTCCGAAAGAGTTTTTTTTCAACTCCTCCAAACGAGCCAAAACTTTTTGCACACCTCCCACCACCATGCAAGCACTGCATGCCAATTTTTCGTTGATTTTTCGACGTTCGATGAATTTTCAGGTTTTCCCGGTGAAAAAAACATAAAACCTGCCGGACTGACGCAAAGTGCGTTTCGTGTCCGAATTTTCTTTCTAATCTGTGTGAGGGACTCCAGTGGCGTGCACACACCATGCCAAAATTTGGTATTATTTCATGCATACCATCACGTACACCATGTACAACCAGGAACGTTTGGGTCTCCCGAAGGGCAAGTCCGAAAGAGGCCTTTTTTCAACCTCCTACAAACGAGCCAAAACTTTTGTCACCCCCTCCCAAACCATGCCAACATGCATGTCAAGTTTTCGTTGATTTCCACGTTCCATGAATTTTCTACTAGGGTTTTCACGGTGAAAACACCATAAAACACTGCCGGACGTGACGCAACGTCGTTGTTGGTGTCCGATTCGTTCTAATCTTGCGTGGGGGGTCCAGTGGGCATGCACAACCACCAAATTTGGGTGTCATTTATATGCATGTCACATGTACACCATGTATAACACCAGGAACGTTCGGGTCTGCCGAGAGGGCAAGTCCGAAAGAGGTTTTTTTTTGCAACTCCCAAACGAGCCAAAACTTTTGGCACACCCTCCCCACCACCATGCCAAGCATGCATGCCAATTTTTGTTGATTTTTTCGACGTTCGATGAATTTTCTAGGGTTTTCTTGTGAAAAAACCCTAAAACAAACCGCCGAACTGGACGAACATGCGTTTTCGTGTCCGAATACGTTCTCTCTTGCGTGGGGACTCCAGTGGGCATGCACACGCAATGCCAACAATTTGGTGTCATTTCATGCATGCCATCATGTACACCATGTACCAGGAATGTTCGGGTCTGCCGGAGGGCAAGCCCGAAAGAGTTTTTTTTTTCTAGCTCCTCCAACCGACCCAAACTTTTTCCACACCACTATCCACCACCATGCCAAGCATGCATGCCAATTTTCAATGATTTTTTTAGTTCGATGAATTTTCTAGGGTTTTCCGGGTGAAAAAACCCTAAAACACTGCCGGACTGACGCAACGTGCGTTTGGTGTCCGAATTCATTCTTATCTTGCGTGGGGGACTCTGTGGGCATGCACAAACCATGCTAAAATTTGGTGTCATTTCATGCACGCCATCACGTACACCGTGTACAACCAGGAACGTTCGGGTCTGCGGAGGGCGATCCGAAGAGTTTTTTCCAACTCGTCCAAACGAGCCCAACTTTTTGCCACCCCCCCACCACCATGCCAAGCATGCATGCCAATTTTCGTTGATTTTCGACGTTCATGAATTTTCTAGGGTTTTCTTGGTGAAAAAACCCTAAAACACTTCGGACGTGACGCAATGTGCATTTCGTGTCCGAATTCTTTCTAAACTTGCGGGGGGACTTCAGTGGGTATGCACAACCATGCCAAAATTTCATTTTATTTCATGCATGCCATCACGTACAACAGTACAACCAGGAACCTTCGGGTCTGCCGAGGGCAAGTCCGAAAGAGGTTTTTTTTTTCAACTCCTCCAAACGAGCCAAAACTGTCTGCACACCCTCCCCACCACCTGCCAAGCATGCATGCCAATTTTCGACCTTCGATGATTTCTAGGGTGTTCCCGTTGAAAAAATCCTAAAACACTGCCGGACGTGACGCCATGTGCGTTTCGTGTCCGAACCTCGTTCTAATCTTGCGTGGGGGCCTCCAGTGGGCATGCCACCCCATGCCAAATTTGGTGTCATTTCATGCATGCCATCACGTACCTTTTACAACCACCAGGATCATTCGAGTCTCCCGGAGGGCAATTCCGAAAGAGGCTTTTTTTCAACTCCTACAAACGAGCCAAAACTTTTTGCACACCCTCCCCCACCCATGCAAGCATGCATGCCAATTTTCGTTGATTTTCGACGTTCGAATGAATTTTCTAGGATTTTCCCTTGTGAAAACACCCTAAAACACTCGCCGGATGTGAGCACGTCTTTCATGTCCGATTTCGTTCTAAAACTTGCCGTGGGGGACCGAGTGGGCATGCACACCACCATGCCAAAATTTTGTGTTATTTCAATTCATGCCCTCACGTACACCATGTCGAACTAGAACGTTCGGCGTCTGCCAGAGGGCAAGTCGAAGATTTTTTTTTTTTCACTCCTGTCTCAACGAGCCAAAACTTTTGCACAACCTTCCCACCACCATGCCAAACATGCATGCTCTTTTTTTGTTGATTTTTCGACGTTCGATGAGTTTCTAGGGTTTTCCCGGTGAAAAACCCTAAAAAGACTGCCGGACTGACTCAACGTGCGTTTAGTGTCCCGATTCGTTTTATACTTGGCTGCGGGCACTCCAGTGGGCATGCACAACACCATGCCCAAAATTTGGTGTTTTTCTTGCATGCCATCACGTACCATGGACAACCATGAACGTTCAGCTCCACATGCCGGAGGGCACGTCCGAAAGAAGGTTTTTTTTTTCAACTCCTATCAAATGAGCCAAAACTTTTTTGCACACCCTCCCACCACCATGCCAAGCTGCATGCCATTTTCGATGTTCGATGAATTTTCTAGGGTTTTCCCGGTGAAAAAAACCTAAACTTGCCCGGAGTGACGCAAACATGCGTTTCTTGCCGAATTCGTTCTAATCTTGCGTGGGGGTTGGACTCAGTGGGCAAGCACACAACCAGGCCAAAATTTGGTGTCATTTCATGGCATGCCATCAACGTACACCATGACAACCAGACGTTTCGTGTCTCCCGGAGGTCAATTCCCGAAGATGCTTTTTTTTTGAATTCTTCTCTCCAACGAGCCAAAACTTTTTTGCACACCCCCCCACCACCATGTGCCAAGCATGCATGCCAATTTTTTCGTTGATTTTTCCGACGTCGAAATGATTTTCTAGGGTTTTCCGTGGAAAAAACACTAAAAAACACTGCCGAACGTGGACGCATAGAAGGGCGTTTTCGTGTCCGAATTCGTTTCTAATCTGGCTGGGGGACTCCAGTGGGCAGCACACACCATTCCAAAATTTGGTGTCATTTCATGCATGCCATCATGCATGTCCACCATGTACGACCAGGACCGTTCGTGTTCTTCTGCCGGAGGCAAGTCCGAAGAGGTTTTTTTTTTTTTTTTTTTTTTCCAGCTCCTCCTCGCAACCGACCCAAACCTTTTTTTCCACACCCTCCCACCACCGATGCCAACATGCATGCCAATTTTCATGATTTTTTGACGTTCGATGATTTTCTAGGGTTTTCCGGTGAAAAACCCCTAAAACACAGCCGGACGTGACGCAACAATGGGTTTGGTGTACGAATTATTCATTCTTATCTTGCGTGGTGGACTCCTGTGGGCATGCGCAACCATGCTAAAATTGGTGTCATTTCCAGCAGCCATCACGTACACCGTGACACCGAACGTTCGGGTCTGCTGCCGGAGGGCAAGTCCGAAAGAGTTTTTTTTCAACTCCTCCAAAGGAGCCAAACTTTTTGGCACAATCTCCCACCACATGCCAAGCATGCAAGCCCATTTTTTTAGTTGATTTTCGACGTTCATGAATTTTCTAGGTTTTCCTGGTGAAAACCTAAAAACAGCTTCCGGAACGTGACGCATGGTGCATTTCGTGTCCGAATTCTTTCTTAAACTTGCGTGGGGGACTCGTGGGTATGCCCCAGCACCAATGCCAAAATTCGTTATTTCATGCATGCCATCACGTCACCATGTAACAACCATGAACCTTCGGGGGTCTGCCGGATTGCATGTCCGAAAGAGGTTTTTTTTTAACTCCTCCAAACGATCCAAAACTTTCTGCACCCACCCTCCCATCCCCATGCAGCATGCATGCCATTTTTCGACCTTCGATGTAATTTTTCTATCTAGGGTTTTCCCGGTGAAACAGCCTAAAACACTGCCGGCTTGACGCAAAACGTGCGTTTCCGGTCCGAACTCGTCTATCTTGAAGCGTGGGGGACTCCCTTGGGCATGCCGCACAACCATGCCACAATTTTGTGTAATTCATGGCATGGCCATCACGACACCGGTACAAAACCCGTACATTCGAGTCTCCCGGGAGGGTCAATTCCTAAAGAGGCTTTTTTTTTCACTTCTCCAAACGAGGCCAAAACTTTTTGCACAACCTCCCACCCCACCTCACTCCCCCCTCCCTCCACCATCGCCAAGCATGCATCCAATTTTCGTTGATTTTTGACGTTCGATGATTTTTTCTAGGGTTTTCCCCGGTGAAAACAACCCTAAAAAACACAACACTGCCAGGATGTGACGCACGTGCGGTTCGTGTCCCAATTCGTTTCTAAACTTGCGTGGGGACTCGAGTGGCATGCACACCCATGCCAAAATTTCGTGTTTATTTCAATGCATGCCATCACGACACCATGTAGAAACCAGGAACGTTTGGGTCTGCCGGAGGGCAAGTTCCGAAGAGGTTTTTTTTCAGTCGCTCCAAACGAGCCAAACTTTTTGCACACCTCCACCACCAAATCCCACATGCATGCCTAATTTTTTGTTGATTTTTTCCACGACGTTCGAATGAATTTCTAGGGTTTACCTACCCGGGAAAAAAAAAACCCTAAAACACTGCCGGCATGACGCAACGTGCGTATTCGTGTCCGAATTCGTTTTATACTTGCGTGCGGGACCCAGTGGGCATGCACACCCATGCAAAAGTTGGTGTTATTTCATGCCATGCCATCAAACGTACCCATTACAACCAGGAACGTCGGCTCTCCTTCTGCCGAGGGCAAGTCCGAAGAGGTTTTTTTTTCCAACTCTTCAAATGAGCAAAACTTTTTTGCAGACACCCTCCCACACCATCCAAGATTGCATCCAATTTTCGATGTTCGAATGAATTTTCTAGGGTTTTCCCCCAGTGACAACAACCCTAAAACACTGCCGGACGTGACGCAACGTGCTTTCGTGTCCGACTTCGTTTCTAAATCTTTGCGTGGGGGGCTCCAGTGGGCATGCACAGACCATTCCAAAATTTGGTGTCATTTCACATGCATGCCATCACGTACAACCATGTACAACTCAGGAACGTTGGGTGTCTCCCGAGGGCACTTCGATGATGCTTTTTTTCACCTTCTG
>CM022297.1:529640511-529666571 GCA_011799875.1 Thinopyrum elongatum
GTTCCTCCGAAGGCTGTCCAAGTGACGGTCCAGTCTATTGAGTCCTCCCGAAGGGCTGTCCGAGTGACCGTTCGAGTTTCGAAGGTCCTCCCGAAGGGCTGTCCGCGACACCGTCCAGGGGACTGTTCGACCGCCTCCCGGAGGGCTGTCCGAAGGGAAGACAAGGGTATACATCCTCGCGGTTGGGAGGTTGTATATCCTAGCTGCGGGGATCTGCACCGCCGACCGTCATCGACTCAACTTCCGCTGCGCTACGAGTCGGTAACGAAAATGATCAAACCTTGTATGCAGTCTCCTTAGTGGTCCTGGGCTGGTGCGTAGGTCGGAAATTTTTTGTTTTCTGCTGCGTTACCCTACACTTTGATCAACGAGCTAGTCTAGTAGAGGCTCACTAGGGACACGGTATTTATTTATGTATTCACACATGTATTTAAGTTTCCGGTCAATACAATTCTAGCATGAATAATAAACCTTTATCATGAACAAGGAAATAAAAAAGATTTATTATTGCCTCTAGGGCATATTTCCATCATTCCCAAGACTACAGCAAGCTCTACTTCATCAAGTTCAACTACAACTCCAAGGATTCCCATCAAGTTGATGTGGATCCCAAAGAAGAACAACTAGAGTGTTCTTGAGGGTGACTCCGCCAACGTACTTCACTCATATACATATTAGCAAGGACTTGTGCAATTAACTTTCATATCTTGCACTAGTTCATGGAGTCACAAACCCTCTTGTTGGTAAGACAAGGGACAAGGTAACCTAATGCTTTCATGGACATCATCACTTGTGTAATTCACTCTATGTCCATGGATATTCTTTTAGGTTCCTTGTGTGGAACTAACCCATGTAGGTATTGAAAGTGCAACATTCCAATGGATTGCTCCAAATGATCTACATCAACATCGAGCATCCACATCTTCACTATCTATATGAAGTCATCATCGACAAAACCCAAGGTTAGTTCATCCCTCTTTGGGGGGATATCACATCTAGGGGGAGCTTTACTATAAGAATTGAGCTAAAGCAACTCTAATTGTGTGAACATATTAATGCTTTATGTAAAAGTGGCAACCCCACTTGTGCTTAAACGATGAGTATGACCTATGATCAAATGTTCTCATTTGACTCCTAAGTCAATATACTCATATATAGATGACCTAGTCATCGCAATTGTTTGATAGATGCTAGAATTGTTTGTGCATGCTTTGACACATGTTTCATTTGCTATCTAATTGTGTGAGCATGTTGGTTTGCATGTTTTCTCCATTTGAGGACATCCATTTGTTGTTTTGATTGTTTGGTTTTTTTTGGCCAAATGGATGGACAAGAATGCCTAAGAACCTTCTCTAGCTATCTATGCTTTTCTTGTCTCAAACTCTATTCATGCTATATCACAAAAATTTGAACAAGTCTCTTTCAAACCATCCGGGTGAGGAGCACTCAGAGCCACCGATCCGTCAAGGGCTGCATTCCAAAACCTTCTATTGCATTTCGGCCTAACCAACTCACTCACACTCGGTCACACCGAAAGCACTAGACTGATCTAAGTTTTTCATCTCGGTGCTACCGATTAGAATGACTCGGTCTCACCGAGTTGCAATGGCTATACGCAGTTTTGCATCTCAGGGCCACCGAAACATTCCATTCGGTGCCACCGACAGCACATGGGTATATATACTCAGCGGATCCGTTCGATTGAAAATTCCTTCAAACCCTTCACGCCCGCGCCCCATTGCTGCCGCTCCCTTGGTCTCCTGATCGTCGCTGTCTTCGCCTGTGCATCTCTGCCGCAGGTCTCCGTCGCCGTCAACGGGAGTCAACACTGCCGTTGCCGCCGTAGAGGATCGTCACCATGTTATTGTACGATTCGATCTCCTCGTGCTATCCCCTTCCGATTCAATGCACAAGGATAAATGCACATTGCGTCACGTCCGGAAGTGTTTTTGGGTTTTTTCACCAGGAAAACCCTAGAAAATTCATCGAACGTCGAAAATCAACGAAAATTGGCATGCATGCTTGGCATGGTGGTGGGAGGGTGTGCAAAAAGTTTTGGCTCGTTTGGACGAGTTGGAAAAAAACTCTTTCGGACTTGCCCTCCGGCAGACCCGAACGTTCCTGGTTGTACACGGTGTACGTGATGGCATGCATGAAATGACACCAAATTTTAGCATGGTTTGTGCATGCCCACTAGAGTCCCCCACGTAAGATAAGAATGAATTCGGACACCAAACGCACGTTGCGTCACGTCCGGCAGTGTTTTAGGGTTTTTTTCACCCGGGGGGGGGGGGGGGGGGGGGGCCACACACATCACCACGACAATTGCTTAGCCGTGTGCGGCGCACCTCCACAGTTCCATCCATCGGTCATATTCTCGCAATGCTTAGGTGAAGCCCTGCGGAGATAGCATCACCATCACCGTCACCACGCCGTCGTGCTGCTGGAACTCATCCACTTCCTCGCCATCTTGCTGGATCAAGAAGTCGAGGACGTCACCGAGCTGAACGTGTGCTGAACGCGGAGGTACCGTACGTTCGGTGCTCGGTCGGTTGTATCATGAAGCTGTTCGACTACTTCAACCGCGTTGTTCTAACGCTTCCGCTTACGGTCTACGAGGGTACGTAGACACCACTCCCCCCTCTCGTAGCTATGTATCTCCATGGATAGATCTTGGTGTGCGTAGAATTTTTTTTGTTTTCCATGCAACGTTCCCCAACAGGAAACCACTTGACCATGGCCTTAGGAGCTTCTTCAAATGAATCAATCTCTTCTTGAAGCTTGTCCCTGCCCTTAGCTTGTGGTCTTTTGGTGGAAGACATCTTTAGCTTGTGTTCCCTCAAAAGAAGTGGGGTCATACTTCTCTTGTTGAGGAAACAACTTCGTCTTGGGTATGATCTTCTTCCCATTCAACTCCATTGGCATTGAACTTTCGTTCAAGACCCACACCTTGTTCTTCGGGTGCCTTCCTTGCTGCGAACAATCCTCAAATTGTTTACTTCCGGCAAGGCTCTTATAAACACCTTTCTCTAGAATTCCCTTCAATAAGCTATTTTCTTGCCTAAGTGTAACTTGCCGAAGAGAATCATTAGTGGAATCAAGAGAACTACTGGAAGCAACAACATTGGATTTAGCATGATTATTGTTACACTAGAAGAAGAATCTTTTGCTCTTATTGCTAGATTTTACTTGAGGCTTATAAGTAGACAAGAAACGTTTGGCAAGATATGAAGAACTCTTCTTTCGAAGATCATCATTGATGCTTTAAGAAAACTCATGCTCTTGCTCTAAATTTAGCTTCTCGAAGCGTAGCTTCTCATGAGTTCTTAGAAGTTCTCTATGATTCTTGAGTTGTTTCATGAGCTAACTAGAGCATTTAGTTCTTTAGTCAAGCGCTCAACTCTCTATAGCACTGTCATTCATTTCCTCTTGATTATTATGATTACAGCATTTTCATTATAGCTCAAATTACTAGCATAACAACAAGTAGATCATCATCACCAAGCAAATCATCCTCATCACTATTCAAGTCAAAGTATTCGGGATGTGATACCTTAGGACCTATTGCCATGAAGCATCTTCCAATTCCTTCATTTGGTGATTCAAATATGTCATAGGAGTTGGATGACACTAGTGCAAGTCCGGCAACACCTTCATCTTAAGTATCTTCGGAGTCGGAGTGATAGCTTCTCTCGGAGTAGTTGTCGGAGTCGGAGCCGAAAACCCATTCACCAACATGAGCTTGATATCTTCTTCTTGTATAGCTCTTGGATGACTTGTCCTTCCGTTTTGAATCTTTGCTTCTTCGAGAGGACCTTCGTTCATAACGATCTTCTCTACTCCTTCTCTCCTTATGAGGTGATTCATCTCTTCGATATCTTCCTCTTGGTGATTCTTCTCTTTTCTTATGAGGTGACGTACACTCATTGGAATAGTGTCCAGGTCTTCCACAATTATAGCAATTTCGATCTCGACTTGATGATCTCTTCTCATAGTGTCTTGAGCTAGAGCTTCTTTATTTTCCTTTGCTCTTGTAAAACTTGTTGAATATTTTCACCATTAGACTTATCTCCTCATTTGAGACTAGCTTGTCACTTGAACTTGTGGGAGCATGGTTGAGGTTTGTAAGCACCGCTTGATTTGTTGTGTAGTCCTCTTTATCTGAGAACATTTCATGAGCGAAAATTCTTCAATAACTTCTGTGGGCTTGATATCTTGCAATTTGGCATCATTTGGATTAATGTGCAACGGTATCCTATTTTCCATCCAAAGCTCTAAGGATCTTCTTGATGATGAACTTGTCGGTCATCTCTCACTTCCTAAGCCGGCAATCTCATTTGTGATGAGAGCTAGCCAGAGTACAATTCGGCGACTCCTTCACCATCCTTCATCTTGAACTTGTCAAGTTGACTTTGAAGCACATCCAACTTAGATTCCTTGACGGACTCGGTACCCTCATGCATATCAACCAAAGTATCCCAAATTTCCGTTGCATTATCGAGGCGGCTAATTTTGTTGAACTCCTCGAGACACAAACTGTTGAAGAGAATGTCACAAGCTTGAGCATTGTATTGCAGCATCTTCAATTCTTCCGCGGTTGCTTCACGATCCAGTTCTTTGCCATCCTCAAAGAATTCACCTTGCAAGCCAACACGAACAACAGCCCAAACGGCGGAGTTATGACCAAGAATATGCATTTTCATCTTATGTTTCCAACTTGCAAAGTTTGTACCATCAAAATATGGACCTCTACGGTGATAATTACCCTCACTAGACGCCATACTCTCCTAGGTTGCAAAACCAAGGCTATGATCACCAAAGCAATGGAAATCAAGGCTACGGAGACCAAAGCTCTGATACCACTTGTAGGATCGAAAGTATGTCTAGAGGGGGGGTGATTAGACTACTTGACAAAATAAAAATCTTTCCTTTTCCCAATTTTTAGTTGTAGGCAGATTTTAGCAATTAGCACAAGTCAAGCAATCAACCTACACATGCAATAAGAGTGTAGAAGCGGAAAGTAAAACATTGCACATGAAGGTAAAGGGAAGGGTTTGGAGAAGGCAAACGCAATGGAGACACGAAGATTTTTGGCGTGGTTCCGATAGGTGGTTCTATCATGCGTCCACGTTGATGGAGACTTCAACCCACGAAGGGTAACGGCTGCGCGAGTCCACGGAGGGCTCCACCCACGAAGGGTCCACGAAGAAGCAACCTTGTCTATCCCACCATGGCCATCGCCACGAAGGACTTGCCTACTTGGGTAGATCTTCACGAAGTAGGCAATCTCCTTGCCTTACAAACTTCTTGGTTAACTCCACATCATGTCGGAGTCTCCCAAGCGACACCTAACCAATCCAGGAGACACACATCTCCAAAAGGTAATAAACGGTGTGTTGATGACGAACTCCTTGCTCTGTGCTTCAAATGATAGTCTCCCCAACACTCAAACAGTTCCTCACAGATTTGGCTATGGTGGAAGAAGGATTTGAGTGGAAAGCAACTGGGAAAGGCTAGAGACAATATTTATGTGGTAGGAATGGAATATTTGATCTCAACACTGAGTAGGTGGTTCTCCTCTCAGATTTTGGATGATATGAGTGTAGGCACGATCTGATGGCTTCTCTCTTTGTGAAAGAGGGGGTGGAGCACTAGTAGAAAACAGGGCTTTGGTCCAGGCAGGGCCAGCTCATTAATCCGGTTCACTCACGAACCGGGACCAAAGGGGGCATCGGTCGGTTGTGAGGCAGGGGGCGGCCCGGCCTCTTGGGGCATGTGTCCCGGTTCGTCTGGCCCCTTTGGTTCCGGTTCCAGCCACGAACGGGACCAATGGGCCTCGTCTGGCCACAATATTGGTCCCGGTTCGTGGCTGGAACCGGGAACAAAGGGGGACTTTAGTCCGGTTCAGCCACGAACGGGACCAATGAGATGCCTATATATATACCTCGCCCGCGAGCAGAGCAGTGGAGTGCTCGTTTTTTGGGTCGGCCGTGGGAGAGCTTGTGGTGTCTTATCACCTCGTATGCACATGAGGTGTTTGATGAAATGACGAGCCACACTAAGTTTTCTCTCTC
Source organism: Thinopyrum elongatum (assembly GCA_011799875.1). Classification (NCBI taxonomy): domain Eukaryota; kingdom Viridiplantae; phylum Streptophyta; class Magnoliopsida; order Poales; family Poaceae; genus Thinopyrum; species Thinopyrum elongatum. The sequence goes on from CM022297.1 coordinate 529,646,586, forward strand.
GAAGCTTGTCCAAGCTCCATTTTCCTCGAGATTGTCTAGGTTTGGCGGTCCGTCATCCCGTCCCCGTCCTCATCGCCGTCGATCGCCCGCGCCGATGTCGTCGCCGGCACACAGTGGTGAGCCTCTTGGTCTTATCTCCTTAATTTCTTTGGTAAAGAAAAAGTTCTTACTTGTATGATTAAGATAGATACTTGTGTAATTTTCTACTTTATTATTGTTTGTTATTATATATATTTGAGAGAGGAAGAATGCCGACTATTGTCGTGGGGGTCGCTTCTCCTTCTTCTCTTTGTGTGCTAGACCTTTGTTACGCACTAGGGAAGAAGGAGTAGCGACCATCATCGACGGTCGAAACGGTGAGGGAGTGTCCCCCATATATGAGAGAAGAAAATGCCGACTGTTGTCGTGGGGGTCGCTTCTCCTTCTTTTCCTTGTGCTAGATATTTGTAATGCACTAGGGAAAGGAGGAGTAGCGACCATCACTGACGGTCGAAATATCAGAGAGGGGTGCCCACCATATACATGAGATGAGAGTTCAGGAAGGAAGACTCGACAGACCTAAAGTCACCCGTTGCATATTGAGTTAGTGATCTGTTTGTGAGTTTCCTGGTAGTTGCCTTCAATCAATTTTTGATCAACTATGAACATAAGAAATGTCTGACGACGAAATGATTTCGGTATGTGCGAATACTGCGAAGACGAGCACGGCCTGTGCGACAGAAATTTCTTATTTGGTGTAGGCGCTTCAGCATCAGTGGATGAGACCTTCGAAGTGGATATAGTAAGTCACAACGACAATTCTTTTTTCGTAATTAAGCATGACTTCTGCTTCTTTTGCTTCAACTTATAATTTTAATTTTTTACTATTCTACTAGCGTATCCCTGCCATGCAAGAATTTATGTCTTGGATAAGATTGGTTTCAGTCTATTATGGAAACTATGAGGTAAAGATAGTTCACTTGAGGACCGAGCATGGTTACACTTTTGCCGCAAAATTATACAATGCAGACACCTACACCTATTTTGAATGCAAAAATTGGAGATCACTATGCAAGGCTTATGCATTTGAGCCTGATATGCTTTTCACAGTTGATATTCGTCCGGAAGATGATATTGAAGGTAATATCGACATCTGGGTCGATGTGCAGACGCCTCCAGTTCTAACATTATTGTGAGTTTCTCAACCATATTTATGTCTTGGATATTGTTTATTCAAATAGTTGACAACTAATTTCTATTGACAGCTTATTTCCATTCAAGCAAACATGTCCAGCGCTTGGTAGCCTGACCTACTACTGTCCCGGGCTGAACTAACTGCGAGGAGATAAGTCATTATGTTTCATGGCTTGAGGATCTTGATACTGTCAAGACAAATTATTTTCCTGGACTTGAAAATCTTAGTACTCAAAACGTGCAACAACTAGCGTGCGTATTGAACTACGGTCATATCTATTTAGGAAAGATGGTAAGATTTTTACTATTTGTCCTTCGTGCACAGGAAGGGAGAAATGGAGGAATGGAAAAGGAAGAGAGAGGAGGGTGGGAAGAGGAAAAAAAAAAGGAAAAAATAAGGGGGGAGATGAAAGGGAGGGGGAGAGAGAGGGGGGGGGGGGGGGTGAGAGAGATAGGAAGAAGGAGGGGGAGAGTGGGAGAGAGTAGATTGGGAGATAAGAGAGGGGGGGGGGGTGAAAAGGGGGGGGGGTGGGGGGGAGGGGTAAAATGGGAGGTTAGGTGGGAGGTGAGGAAGAGGAGGAATGGGGTGGGGAGAGGGGGGGGGTGGGGGGGGGAGGGGAGATGGGGGGTGGGGTGGGGAGAGGAAGTGGGGGGGGGGGAGGGGGAGGTGTGGGATGGAGGGGGAGGGGGGGGGGGAGGGGGGGGGGGAGGGGTAAGGGGAGGGGGGGGGGAAGGGGGGTTGGGGGGGGGGGAAAGGGAAGGTGATGGGTAAGGTGGATAGAGGAAAGGGGAGGGGGGGTTTGGGGGGGGGTGGGAGGGGGGACAGTGTGGGGGGGGGGGAGGGGAGAAAGGGGAAAGGAGGGGAAGATTAGAAGGAGGAGAGAGGGGGGGAGGGGTGGGCGGAGGGAAGGTGGGGGGGTGGGTAGGGAGGAGGGGGGGGAGGGGGGGGGGGGGGTAAGTGGGGGGGGAAGGAAGGGTGAAGGGGGGGGTGAAGAATGGTGAGAGTTGGGGGGGGGGGTGGGGGAGGGGGAAGTCTTTTGCATACATTATTTTTAAGCTAAACTCATTGCTAAGTTATGTTACTACGATGTTTACAACAGGGACTCCAATGAAAGTTGTGCCTCATTGCATCGAGCCTAAAGGTCGCATGGCAATGGTTAGCTTACGGCCAAGACATCCTACATTGCACATGAGTGCATTCAGGATTTCTAAAAGCGAGCAAGTCTATAGTCAAAGACTGGAGCAAAATGTGAAGTATCGCAGAGAAGTACTAGGGGGCAGCAATCAGAAGCGCAGCCAGCAATTAGGAGACAGGTTCATCTGCATGCTCCAATATGAGAAGCAGGAGTGCTACACATGTTCTATGCTATTTACCTGAGAGAGAGCAGCAGGAGTGATTAGCTAGCTAGAATGAGTTGAAGATGATGATGTGCTACACTATGACTATGATGATTAAATAGCTAGTGTTGGTGGTAATGACTATGATTATATTATTAGCTAGTGTTGGTGGTGATTAGATAGCTACACTATGACTATGATGATTATGGCTTGAATGGTGCATTTTGAACACACAAAAAGTCTGGAGTTCAAATAAGTTCAAAAAAAATGAAATCCCTTTGTACAAGACAGTTTCCGTATGAAACCTTGATACTTCGAAAGAGATTGCCCGTTTTGTACACGAAGTGCATCCAGTTTTTGCTGTAACCCTCTCAACTTTTAGCACAAAACTATTGTGGGTGAAATGATGATACCATGCCAACTTTCAACCTTTTCAGAGTTCATTTGAAGTGCTTTTCAATTTCAGGGTCATAACTAAAAAAATGTAAATGCATGAAAATAACAAATAAGTCAGAAAGGGTTGAAATTGATGTGGCTTTGAATGGTGCATTTGAACACATAAAAGTTTGGAGTTCAAATAAGTTCAAAAAATGAAATCCCTTTGTACAGACGAGGTTCCGTATGAAACCCTGATACTTCGAAAGAGATGCCTGTTTGTACACAAAGTGCATCCAGTTTTTGCCGTAACCCTCTCAACTTTTTAGCACATGCTATGTGGGTGAAATGATGATACCATGCCAACTTTCAACCTTTTCAGAGTTCATTGTAGTGCTTTTCAATTTCAGGGTCATTTAGCGCAAAAAGAATGAACTAATAGCAAAAAGTAATGAACTTAAATAATCAATTAAAATATTCTGTTACGATCAACTAAAACAAAACTATAATATTCTTCAATAGCAAAAAGAATCAACTAAAAAGCTTTTATAAACCTAATAGAAAAAGGAATAACTAAAAAGCTTTTATAAACCTCTAGTATTTTTGAAACTAAAATCTATAAAATTTATGCAACTAAAAAATTATCAAAGTATTTCTGTCAAACATTAATGGCAAAATGAATTTCATAAAGAATTTTTTTTTAGAAACTTTAATAGCAAAAGAATTATCATAAAGAATTTTTGTTAGAAACTAAAATAACAAAATCGTTTTGAATATAATGTTAAAACACAGTAATATTAAATAGCAGGAAAAAGAATCACTCAAAAATCTATTTTATAGTAAAGTATTCATAAACTAGTGATCACACAAATTTCAAAGAATTCAAATTTAAACTATTCAATTTCAAAAACTAATGGCACTAACAGAAAGTTATAATTTTTGTGACTAACAGCAAAAAGAATTAAACAAAAACTGTGGTCAAAACTATTGTCAAATCTGGTCAAACTGTGGTCAAACTATGGTCAAATCTGGTCAAATTGTGGTCAAAACTATGGCAAACTACTTATTCAAGAAATATTAGTGTAATAAATAATTATTGTTTTTTAGAATAATAATTTCAAACTCAAACGGTGCTTAATGCTCAAGTTCAACTACTAAGGGTTAATAGGATTGACAGCTTAGTATTGTTAGGAAAACAACAAGTGCAGACTTGGAAACTAGGGGGGAAGTTAGACGATTTGGAATGAGTGGTTCATAATTGAGCAGTGATGAGGGGTGATTAGAGTGGGTGATTAGAGATTGAATTGTCAAATAATTCAGAAATTTGAAAATAAGAAAATATTTTAAAAAAATTTAAAATTTTATTTTTTGAAAAAATTCAGAAAAACAAAATTTCAAAAAAATTCCTTTAGTCCCGGTTGGTTTTACCAACCGGGACTAAAGGTGGAGCTCCAGAGAGCGGCCACGTGGAGGGCCTTTAATCCCGGTTCGTAACACAACCGGGACTAAAGGGGGGGGCCTTTAGTCCCGGTTTGGGAACCAGGACAAATGGGCCTTATGAACCGGGACAAATAGGCCTTTTTCTACTAGTGGAGGGGTATATATAGCCTCCACACAAAAATCCAACCGTTACAACCATTTGACCCAACTCGGTGAGACAAATAGATAAACTGGTCTGACCGATATTTCAAATGTGAACTTAGGATCTCGGTGGGACCGACTGGAAACTCGGTGGGACAATGTGCAAGGGCTAGGGAAAACCTCATCTCGTGGTGCCGATTGGTTCAACTCGGTGAGACCGAAGTGAAACAACAGAGAACAGAGAGTTGGTCAGGCAAACTGGTGGGACCGATTGCCATCTCGGTGAGACCAAAATGATTGCAACGCAAAGAGAGTTTGCAAGGCCATCTCGTGAGACGAGATCCGTATCGGTGAGACCGAATTGCTAGGGTTTCTGGCTGTGGCTATGCATATGAACCGGTGGCTCCGATAGAAAGATGGTGGCGCCGAGTTGGAGTTTAGGGTTTTGAAAATTTGGTGAGAAAGTGGTTGAGGGTTTGGAGCAATATCACTAAGCATTTTGAGCAAGTAGACACGTTAAGAAACACCTCATCCCCTTTTAATAGTATTGGCTTTCCTATGGACTCAATGATTTGGATCACTAAAATAAAGATAGGTCTTGACTTTTGCCAATTTTGTCCTTCATTTGCTCTAATCAATCCATGCCATGCCATTCATTGAACTTCCTGAAATATTTATCTTGAATGGATGTTAGTTCAATGACTATATGTTGTGTATGAATTACAAAACCCCCGGGGATTAGTTGCACTTTCAAAAGCTCCTTTAGAGCTCATTTCTCCTTTGATTTTTGGGTGCTGCTACCCTAATAAATACTGTGAAAGCTTTATTGATGGTTTTAGTAAGTTACATGGATATATATGCTCAAAAATAAAATCTGATAAAAAAATCTATTCATGATTTTCATTATCTTGTAGAACGTCTATTTGATACAAAAAACCTTGCTATTCAAACTGACTAGGGAGGTGAATACCGCATGTTAGATATTATTTTTATCCAATTGGTATTTTCCATCATGTATCATGTCCCCATGCTCATCAGCGGAATGGTTCAACTGAACGCAAACATCGCTATATAGTTGAAGTAGGTCTATCACTACTCGCTCATGCATCATGCCACTTAAATTCTACGGACAGCCTTTCTTACTGCAGTCTGTCTTATTAATAGACCTCCTAGAAAGGTCATTAATATGGAAACTCCCATTGAAGCGTCTTCTACATACTAAACCAGACTACTCCTTTTACGTATTTTTTATTGTGCGATCTGGCCTAATCTACGTCCGACAACCAACATAAGGTCCTATTTCGTTAAAAAACGTGTGTTTTTCTAGGCTATAGTAGCCTTCACAAGGGATATAATGTCTCGATGGCGCCACCCGTCGAGTTTGTGTATCTCGGGATGTGGTTTTTGATGAGTCAAATTGTCATGAAATTTTTAGTCTTAATGCTTCAATTCTATAGAAGGATTTTCCATAGGAACATATAGCATCAATCAGAATCAGCTGCTAATAGCTAAAACTAGATAATACTTTTAGGACCTTTTTGATCCATGCCATGGAACACATATGAACAAATTTGGCACCAAAACACTTGGCTGCACTAGATTTTTACTGACATATCTCTACAATATTGTCATCTGCAGATTATTACAATATTTAAAAAATATGCAATAGATGAATTTGATTTTTTAAGCATTTTTAAATCTCCGGTGTTGTGCAGACGCACGTGTTAAGTACCGAAGAAAAATGAAAAGATGAGCAGAGCTGCTATGATTCCCTCCTGCAACCAGACGGTAGCTACCGCGCGTTGCTACCTGTGGTGATGCGTACCATCAGGTAGAAAGAACATAAAAGAAAGAGAATTCATATCGGATCAAGAGAGAACAATATACAGAGTTTCCATAATCTAGCTGCGCCGCTTATAGATTTTCTTGCCGAAACATGTGTGAACGGCATGATGTATCTATCAATGTTTTCTGCTATAATTTCAATTATGTGATTATGGTGTTTGGTTCCAACCTTATAGGACCATGCCCACTGCATGTTCGGCCAGCTTGCATAGCCATATGTCTGTGCACGTGGTCGCATCACTGGACTTTAACCATATGTATCAGATCACTTGGATGAACAGACATGCAAGAGGTATATTCCAATATGCAGCATGTATAGAAGAAACAAGAACTATATATGTAATGGTATATAGATACTAAAATAAGTTATAAGAGAAATATAATTTTAAACACTTTAAAAAATATTCATTAGGTATTCGTAAAATATGGCATTATATGAATATTTAGGGAATCATATGGGTACAAGATATTAGTGAAAGTTTTAGGTAGTTTTGTAGTGACTCATAGAAATTTACAGTTATTGAAGATAATTTGTGAAATTCCAAAATAAAAATTATAATACAACGTGTAGGCTTAGATATAATTTAATTTCTTAATGCATAGCTTAAGATTAGGTGGTGTTGTAAACAACACCTGACATTACTTGCAAGTTACTCTCCAAATGCCATGATATTAGTGTTAGCACAAAGGTTATCGTATCTCCATCTTGATTGTGCACGTGCAGAAAAAAATGAACAATGAATCTATGAGGATCATGACACAAAGATACATTCTAGAATAGTCGATAATACACAAAATTTTCCACACGGAATATGTCGATATACTACAATCCTAAGTATACAGAGCAATTAAAAATAAACAAATCCTTAAAGAATCGGATAACATTCAATAAGTTATTTCGTGAAATATGACACTATATACATGACATATTTAGATAGCAATTGGTAATAGAAGATTATGAATGAAACTGCCAATTTAATATAAAATGAACACTAATTGAATATATTTTGAATTTCATAAATCAAATCAATATCCGTTACTAAAAAACTTAAATATAAGTGGAATTCTTACTTGCATGCTTAAGATTAGGTGGGTGTGATAGAACAACATCCAATATTAAGTGCAAGTTAGTCTCAAATGTCATGATATTGGTGATGCACAAATTTAGTTGCATCCCATTGTCGATTATGCAGGTGATCAAATGCAATGGAAGCATGAGATTATGAGATGTTGACAGCAGACCATATATTTGTTGCTCAACTGCAAAACGATCAAAAAATTGTATGTGCTAGTATAATTAGGGTTAAAAGTGTTTAATATAAAATAGAGGTCTGCGGTCCAGGCGTGGGTCGCTCGTCGCGGGGGCTAGGAGCGCGCGCGGTGCGGGGGGACGTGGCTTGCCCCTCCGGGTGAGTGGCGGCGGGCTGGCCAGATCCGGAGTGGTGCTGCTGGTGGTTGCCTCGATTCGGCGCGGACTGGCGGCGGCGCCCCGGGTGTGGCGGCGGATCTGGACGAACCTGGCCAGATCCGTGGTGTGGTTGGACGCGCGCCGGCCCTGCGCGTTGGTCCTGTATGCTGGAGCAGGCGGCTCCGGCGTGATAGATGCGGGATGCAGGGAATGATCGGTCACTGTAGGCTCGCCGTGGGGCGGGGTGGACCACGACTCCATGGCTTTCTACACCTAGGTTCTGCGGCGGTGGCGGATGCGAGACTGGCATGGACGGGCTTCTGTGGCACGAGCGAAGGTGTGCGGCGATAACGGACAAAGTCCTGCACGACCAGAGGCGGTGGCGATGGTGCCTGTGGGTGGTACATTTCCTCCTTGGAGGCGTCACCTGAGGTGTGTCACCTGAGACGAAGCTCTTCTTGGGGATCGACACAAGTCCCGCCATGTACCCACTGCTTCCAGGGTGGATGGTGCGTTGGCGAAAGGGAAATTTTTTAATTGGAGCGGCGCTGTCTTCGGAGGTGTGGTGTTGTCGAAGACGCGGTGGTGATGCTTAGCTTAGGACAGGTTTGCTTCGGTTGTGTAGTCGTGTTTGTTTTGTGTTGGGTGTAGCTCTCTGCTGCTATAGGGCCGAGTTTTTCCTTCTCTTTTGAATTCGGATCTTCACCATGTTGTTTCTTCCGCTGCTTTCTGCTAAATCTGAATCAAGCCAGCCATTTTGCTGGATCTTTACAAAAAAAAAACATACAAGTTTTAATAATAATGTATCTAAGCCCGACATGCTAAATAACATGTTTAAATTCCGAGATTTTCTATCGTGTGGTTGAGTTATTATGGATGTTAGTAATAGTGTATTACTAATGTTATAGTTGTACTTTTAATAAAGATCATAGATATTAGGATGGCCCAGGACGCATGTGTGCGGGGCTGCCGTGACATAGTTATTGAAAAGTTGCATATACAACCCAAAAGTGTGCTGAGTGCTGACACATATCTGCACGAAATTTAAAGAAAATGAGCAAAGTCATAATGGATTATGATGCTGACACCACACCCTTCGGCGCCCAACAACGAAATCAATCCATCTGCACTGGAATAGTATACCCTATCATGCATCTTGTGCGGCTTAAGGCCGTGACACGAATGATAAAACATGGAACTAGAAAATGGAGGAAGGAAACCTAATCCGGCCTACTGCCTCCATTATGACAACAGTGGCACATGGCCGCTTTCAAGAATCCTGATGTTATCACCCACCTTGGATATGGTTTCAGTACTCGTAAGACCCGTCCAAGATACGTCATCTTCCGTACTCCACTCGATCGGCCCATGGCATGTAGCGGGCGTTGCCTATATCGTGGAAAGCTGAGATGGTGATTCTGTCGCAAAGAAGAAAGCAGGCTGTGACGGTGGCTGAAGCTCATGTTGTCCCTTGTTAACATGAAAATGACGGTTGTATTTGGGCCTGTCGTCATGGGGTCCCGGTGACGCACAGCAGCCCGATGTGGATGCGCCGTAGGCGCTTGGCTTCGCGGGTACCATTTGGTGGTTCCTCCATCATTTGTGATATCGTTCTTTTTGTCCGTAATCCCCACCCTGGTAGATGGTTAACATGGATGATGCATTTAAATACGGATATATAAATGTAACTGTGTTCAATAAAGCACTAAGAACTGATGAAAATAAAGTACATCCAGCACTTACATCACTAATGAGGTTCCCGTGTCCCTATCTGTAACTGCAGTTCCTTCTCCTGGTTATAATTTCAAGGACTATACCAAAACTGAAAATATCAAACTTGGGGTGACACCTGTCCGTGTATTGCATACTCTGGCGCCATATAACCGGCTTGCAGAGGATGAGCAATTAGGCTTGGAAACGCCCTCACTAAGTGAAATAGTTCCTAATTAAAGTATACTATCTTCTTTTTCTGTTTTTGCAAACTTAATTTATAGGCATTTGACTTACAGTGTTCCGGCAGCTCTAGTGTTTTGAGTATTTTGTCGACCTTCTTGTCGTCAGCTTGCCAATCCACATTCTGCGATTTTAGGATCATCTCGTCGTTGAGAAGTATATTATTAGCTTTAAGGTCCCTGTGGATTATCCTTGGGCTCGAGTCCTGGTGAAGATACAGTATTCCCTTGGCAATTCCAAGAATGATGTTGTATTGTTGCTCCCAGTTTAGAGTATTTTCCGCACCAGTATCTGTTGCCGAAAAGAATGATATTCAACTTACATTAGATGATGCCGAAAGATAAATAAGGAACAATCATAATACTCAGTTGCCTGAAGAGGTTTGGAAGAAAAAACCAGTGTATCAATCTTGTTTGTGTAATTTTTTGCTGGAAATACTACAGTACTGATTTTTTTTCACAATAAAAGACATTTTCATTCTTGATAAAATCGCACTGAGCGAATGCCCAGCCACTGCATAGCACGATGCAGAGTAGTGAATGGAGAGGAAAATAAGTACCGAAAAGAAAGTTGTCGAGGCTCCCATTCTTGATATATTCGTAAACAAGCAACGTATCGTCCCAATGCGAGCAAAACCCCTGTAATCTGACAAGATTCTTGTGCTGAAGCTCTGCCAATAGCAGCACCTCATTGCGCAACTGATGCAAGCCATGCTGAGTTGCTCCCAAAAGCTTCTTCACTGCTATTTCTTGCCCATCCGGCAGTATTCCCTGAAATAAATTGTTTTTCAGACAAGGCCTGAATGTGCAATACATCGACTCCTTTTTCACTCACTTTCTTGCTTGTTTTCATACCTTGTGTACAATTCCATAACCACCTTCTCCAAGCTTATTCGCTTCTGAAAAGTTTTCGGTTGCCTCTTGCAGTGCTGGCAAATCGAAGATCAAGGCTCTCGCCATTTTCTTGAATGTTGGTGCCATGTGAAAAGCAAGAATGTTGTCAGCAAAAAGGAAGTGCAGCCCTCAACGGACGACTTTGCTAGATGCGAGATTCTCCTCACGATTTTCATCCTTGGCGGTCTTGATCTTTCTCTTGAAGCGGACGAAACCGAAACTGATAGAATCAATAACAAGGCAACAGAACACGCAATGCCTGCATAGATTGCTGTTGTACTCCTTGTGTTTCCTGAATGGTGATAAAAGTAGAAGATAAAAGTGTTTTAAATAGCGGGCTATGACAAAGAGCGGCGGTCCTCCAAATCAGCTATTTAGCGGCACCCTGCTTAAAAAACTATAGCGAGGCTATCGCCGGCTATTTAAAACTACGAGATAAATGCCTTGTTCAGATAAGAAGGGGACTGAAAGTGTGCTAGCTAGCTTCTACCTGCTCCATGATCGGGAGTGACAGAAGGAGATGGCGGTGGCGGCGCCGGAAGCTGAAGCATTGCCTGGCCGTCGTAGATCGGTCTCACGCTGTACCTCAGGATGCACCACGCTGAACCAACCTCGATCCATCTGGGGTTAGTGCCGCCATCCAAGTAGGGCGTTGCCTCATCTTGGAGTCTCCGGAGGTCAGCCGTCGCACTGCAGCCTGGCGCCAGGGTGGGCACCTGCCTGCGCGCGGCCGTCAATCCTGGGTGAAGGCTCCTCGCCCGTTCGAGTACTTGCTTCTGATACTAAGTAGAAATTGCTGCTGCTCGCCGCTCTGGCGCCTCGGGACGACAACCGTGCGTGGTTGGACACGGCGGTGAGGATTGCTCTGACGGCGGCGCCGAACCAGGCGGCCGAAACCGTGACGCTGCCCGGAGCCGCGGCGACGGCTAAAGTGATCTCACGGACCTGCCACTGGTCCACGCCGAGGAAGTCGAGGAAGCGCTGGATCGAGAAGCGCAGGACGCAGCCGTCCTCGTACATGCCGGCGCCCGTGTCGCCGGGGCAGCTCGCCTGCGCGTTGCGGAACGCCTTGGCCATGCACGCGCGGCAGGACGAGGCGTTCGTGCCGGCCCGGCAGAGGGCCATGCCGTAGACCAGGCCGGGCGCCGTGCCCTGCCGACGGCGGCGGTGGCGAAGCCGTTTGGGGAGGTGGAGGCGTTGCCGGGGAGTCCCGCGGCGAGCAGCTTCAGGTTCGAGGGGAAGGTGCTGTTGGATGTTTGGGGGTTGCCGCCGCACTCCTTTGTGGCCGACTCAGCCGGCGGCAGCACCTGGAGAGCGATGATCATGGCGACGACGCCGTAGCCGGCGAGCATCGCTGTGCTGTGCAAGCGCGGGGGGAGACTGGTGGACTGGCTCGTTTTTCTTCGGCACGACGAAACAGCGGCAACGGCGACAGCGACGCATCATTTGTCAAAAAAAAATCCACGAGTGGGTGCTCAAGTGGCAATCCAAATTCCAAAGGAGTCAAAGTTGATCGGCCGCCCGCGCAGCCGCAATTTTGGCTGTGTGGTATCATGACTTGCAAAGTTGCAAGTGGAGGAGTCATCAGCCCTATCCATCAGGGCATCAGGAGTGCGCACAAGATTGGGACCCGCATGACCGCTCTCGTCTCTCCTCATCAACCCGAGAGAGAGAAAGCCATGACCTGTCAAGATCTGCCCCTCCAAACCTGACGATTCGGAACCAATCTGAATGTTTTTTTCTTCCTTAATGATAACGCCCGAACGGACGGGCTGTCCCGCTTCGCCCGAACGCCCTTATCACCGTCAATCACGATGCACATTTTTTAAGCAGAGACAGGAGGCCACGTCGGCAGAGCAGGTCGTTCGGGCGAAAGTGTGGTTGGGCCGGACGACCAGCGCACCTTATCCTCTCGCCTCACTCTTTCTCCCACACCTCTCCAGTCTCCACTCGCAAGTGCAGCTGCGCGACGCGGAGCTCTGCTGCTCCCACGAAAGCCTCGCATGGAGGAGTGCGGCCACGCGCCAAGGAGCTCCCCTCCCCGCCCCCCCTCTCCCGCGCATCGACGGCGGCCCCGCTTCGGCGTCGCATGGAGGAGTGCGCCCACGCGACGAGGGAGCTCCGCTGCTCCCGCGATGGACTCGCATCGAGGAGTGCGCCCACCCGACGAGGAGCTCTGCCGCTCCCGCGACGGCCTCGCATGGAGGAGTGCGGCAGGTTCCGCGACATGCGCTCTAGTCCGCCTGAGGTCCACCGTGTTGGTGGTTGCCGCGCGGTGAGGAGCCCCGCAGGTCCCGCGGCGGCCGCGCTAGTCCGTCGTCGGAAGGGCCCGGTCTGCTTCCGCCGCCGCCGCGGCCCTTCTCGACGGAACTGGGCGGCAGGGCGAGGAAGGGGGACGCGTCGCTTCTGCACTCGAAGCAGCCGTGGCCCTTAGAGTCGGCGGCCACCGTCAACGAGTCGCTCCGCTGCCTTCACCGACCCACGCCCGCACCCCCAATCTTCCCGTTGTTTCCACTGAGTTCGTCTCTGAATCCCTGTGGTTTTTTACTGAATCAGTTCAGTGGTTAATTCCAGCAGTGTTCCTGATGGATCCCCTAGTTGTGTTGATGATTCATGCATAGAATGAACAGTTTGTATATGTGGTTGGAAACGTAGGGAAGATTCTGCCATGTGTTGATTGATTATACATGGCAGTTTTGCCAGGTTTTTTAGGAGTCCAACAAATTGTTAGTATTGTTGATTTTGCCACGTTTCAACATTTTGCCATGTCCCAACTTTTTGCCATGGCAAAATTGCCGTGATTTTCTAAGGAGAAATCATGTTGTCATAGGTTCTATGTCCTCTTAGGATAGGAATCATGGCAACTCTTTTTTAAGATGTCTTTGCTATTGGTAACTCAAGATCGAGTTTGTCATGGCAAACTTTAAGATGTCTAGTTTTTCTGCCATTTTTATGCAACTTTAAGATGTATTTTGACATGGACCACTGAACATGCATATTTTTTATAAGCATGCTTCTAGGGAAATCATACTACGGCTAGATGGCATTTTTGGCATGACTCATTGACCATTTTTCCCTAAACATTTGCCATGTCGAATGTAACATACACCATGACTCTAATCATTTTTTGTCTCTAAACATGCGCCATGTGCTCAACAAACTATTTTTACATGGCATTTGTCATATTGACCATGGTGGCTAATTTGTTCTGTTTTGGACCAAGGCACATTCATAAAATATCACAAGGCAAATTACTTGATTTACCATGGCAGATATATTGTACGACCATGGCAACTTTTTTATTTTCGGATTGATCATGGCATCAATAGATGGCAGTAGCAAATTGTTACTTTTATTTTTTTAATTTCCATGGTATAGTACTGGCCATGGCAATTTTTTACCATGCAAAATCGAACTTTACTACTTAAGTCAGTCACCATGGCAAATTTGTTTTTACGGACCATGGTACATTTAATAATACCTCCCTGGCAAATCTCGCAAAGCACTTTTTTGACATGGCAAGTTTTAGTACCATACTACCATTGGCAATCTCCATGGCAAATTTTAGCACCATACAACCATCTTTTTGCCATGGCAATTAGGCATGTCATCCAATTCATATGGTATCAACAACCAATTTCGCCTAGGCAAAATTGTTCATAGGAGCTTTTTTGTATTTTACCAGGGCAAATTTAGTAATTGCCTGCCATCTAGTTCATGTCAACATGGCTATTTTTACTTCCTAGCATGTCATTTTTAAACTTTATTTGGCTGGCAAATCGAGTTTATTATTTTGCCATGGCAAATTTACCTTATTCACATGGTAAATATACCAATATCCGACATGGCCAAATTTTCTCACTTCTATGCCTGCCATGGGCAAACTTAAGATAGTTCAAAACACGCCAAACTCTTCTTTAATTAAGTTGTTCAAAAAGGCAAACATGGCAAGCTTCTTTAATTAAGTTTGTTCAAAAAGGCAACATGGCAAACTCCTTCTTTAATTAAGATGTTCAAAAAACATGGCAAACTTGCTCCATGGCACATGTGAGATGGTTCAAATTTTTTGAACTCTAAACATGTTAAATTTGTTCTTTTTTCAACCCTCCCCGACAAACTTTTAATGTTGTTTCCCTTACTGTAACCATGGTGCCAACTTTAAAGTTTTGTCGATAATGGAAAATTTAGTGTTATTGCCCCGGCAAATTAGGTTTATCATGGCAAACGAATTTAAATTGATGGTGGCAATTAGTTTTTGTTCATGGCAATTTAGTTTACAAACATGTAAATTTTAGGTTATTCTTGGTCATGGCAATTTTTTGTTTTCCAAATCATCGCTTATTTGTTTACATGAACTTTTCGCCGTGGCAAGTTTCGATACGAATCTGCCATGGCAATTTTCTTGTTCATACTTGAAATTCAACTTTTTTGTTCTTTCAAACACATGCAATTCATCACACAAAACCCGGCATTCCTTGATACGATCTGCCATGCAATTTCTTGTACATTTTTTTATTTTCACCTTTTTTATTGTTCCTTTCAGCACGGCAAATTCAACATACAAAGCATGGCAATCCTTGATTGAATCTGCCATGCCAAGTTTTGATACAAATTTAGTTTCAGCTGATCATGGCAAATTTACTTTATTGTTTCATGGCCAATTTAATTTTACAATCATGGCAAATTTAGTTTTCAAATCAGGAAATTTACTTATGAATTTGCCATGCAATCTATCTTTTTGTTTTTGTATGGAAATTGCCATGTCTATGTTTATTTTGGTCATCAAAATACAAAAAATTCACCCTTTTTTTGTCCATTTTTCTGCTTTTTTATAGTTGGTTGCTATTTATTTTGGGTTCTTTTTTCGTATCATAGTGAAAACTGGTTTTTCATCTGGCATTGTTTTGTAACGGGCTGTTTTTTTCTTTTTCATTCTACTGGAGAACAGCCCGTAGGAGAGGTTTCTCAAAACAAAAAAAAACCCAGGAGCGATCAGAAGCAACTTCGGGCGTGGGGCATGTTCGTACCGAACGTTACGTTCGGCGGCGGCTACCCCTCCTGGCCCGAACGAAGCGTTCGGGCGAAGGGAATCACCCTCCTGCCGTGCGGCAGTTATCGATATCCCTTTTTCTTTTTGCGGGCCCATCACTCTGAGACTCGTGACGAGGGTTTTCAATTAATATTCATTTTGAACCTGGTTTTGATGGTTTGTAAAATTATGAAGTTCAACTTTGTACCATAGTAAGAGCGCCCACAAAACCAACCACTTAATACCTATGACTGACAGAAAAATCGCATAAAAGTTTCAGCTCTAAGACTTGATACGATGCACCCGAGAAAAGTAAGTTTCATATGCAAAATTGTAACTTTTCAAAAGATTAAAACTTAAAACTTAACTTTGGCTCTCTTCCGGATCAACTACTTTACACATTCACGAGGCAATTCGGGTGGCCGGGCGGGTGGCCGGGCAAGGGTAAGCAGTGCGTACCGACGCGAATTTCCGCCTGACTTGACGCACGGGTTTTGGTCCGGTCCGAAGCATTCCATTAATTCTGGCCCTCCCGGTAGATCGGACGTGAATGCTAGTTGCAGACACGGAAATCTTAACTTTTCTAGGCGTGTACCGAAGCACGACGCCCGGTTTCTTCTCGTTTAGTTGATACGTTTCAACCATTATAACTATTTTGGCTCTTTATTTCGTAAAACGGTGGTGTGCCTAGTCCGTGTAGATGCTACGGCGCCAAAAGTATCCTTATTGAGCTCGAGCTCATTTGAGCCTGGATGAAACTACATTTGTAAAAATTCAAACAGTTCAAAAAAATCTTAAATTTTTTTGTGGTATAATTTGTCAAATGTTCTAAGTGTTTGTAAATTTTCAGATTGAGATCATATTCATGGAAGCGTAGAAAATACAAAAATAAAATCAGTGTTTCAAAATGTTTTGACAGTAGCATTTTCACGACACCTCTTTTTTGTTTTTTTTCGTCACGCCTTCTCGAAGTGATCTCGGAGGACAATTTGCAAGCCCTTATAAATTTGTCAAAATTTATCCAGAAAGAATTCAGAATTTTTTTAATTGTTTTCATTTTTTTTTTTCCCCTGATTTTACTGTTCATGAGCTGGGCTCATTTGAGTCCCGAGCCCAAATAGCTCCACTTCCCTAGAGAGCTAGTACACTCCCTTTGTCTTCTTTTTTTTACAAATACTTGATGTTGCATATCGCATCATCCGCGATGTTCCCACATCGTTTTTCCTCCTTTGTCCTTCAATGCTTATTGATTTCGTCAATGGTCTTTGAACGATGCGACTTGGTCAAGTTTGTCCAATGGCCACACAGTTCAACCCAGTAATTCCGTGGGCATGCACACACCATGCAAAATTTGGTGTCATTTCATGCATGCCTCATGTACACCATGTACAACAGGACGTTCGGGTCTGCCGGAGCAAGTCCGAAAGAGGTTTTTTTTTCAAATCCTCCAAACGAGCCAAACTTTTTGCACACCCCTCCACCACATGCCACATGCATGCCAATTTCGTTGATTTTTGACGTTCGATGAATTTTCTAGGGTTTTCCCGGTGAAAAAACCCTAAAAACACAGCCGGACGTGACGCAACGTGTCTTTGTGTCCGATTCTTCTATCTTGCTGGGGGACTCTGTGGGCATGCACACCATGCCAAATTTGGTGTCATTTCATGCATCCATCGTACACCTGTACAACCAGGAACGTTCGGGTCTGCCGGAGGGCAGTCCGAAAGAGTTTTTTTTTCACATCCTCCAAACGAGCAAACTTTTTGCACACCCTCCCCAACCATGCCAGCATGCATGCCATTTTCAGTTGATTTTCGACGTTCGATGAATTTTCTAGGGTTTTCCGGGTGAAAAAAACCTAAAACACTGCCGGACGTGACGCAACGTGCGTTTGGTGTCCGAATTCTTTCTATCTTGCGTGGGGGACTCAGTGGGCATGCACAAACCATGCAAAATTTGGTGTCATTTCATGCATGCCATCACGTACACCATGTACACCCAGGAACGTTCGGGTCTGCCGGAGGCAAGTCCGAAAGAGGTTTTTTTCCAACTCCTCCAAACGAGCCAAAACTTTTTGCACACCTCCCACCACCATGCCAAGCATGCATGCCAATTTTTTGATTTTCGACGTTCGATGAATTTTCTAGGTTTTCCGGTGAAAAAACCCTAAAACACTTCCGGACGTGACGCAGTGCTTTCGTGTCCGAATTCTTTCTAACTTGCGTGGGGGACTCCAGTGGGTTGCACACACCATGCCAAAATTTGGTGTATTTCATGCATGCCATCACGTCACCATGTACAACCAGGAACCTTCGGTCTGCCGAGCATGTCCGAAAGAGGTTTTTTTTAACTCTCCAAACGAGCCAAAACTTTTGCACACCCTCCCCCACCATGCCAAGCATGCATGCCAATTTTCGTATACCTTCGATGAATTTTCTAGGGTTTTCCCGTGTGAAAAAACCTAACAACTGCCGACGTGACGCAACGTGCGTTTCGTGTCCGAATCGTTCTAATCTTGCGTGGGGGACTCCAGTGGGCATGCGCACACATGCCAAATTTGGTGTCATTTCATGCATGCCATCACGTACACCATGTACAACCAACATTCGGTCTCCCGGAGGGCAATTCCGAAAGAGGTTTTTTTTTCAACTTCTTCCAAACGAGCCAAACTTTTTGCACAACCTCCCCCACCATGCCAAGCATGCATGCCATTTTTCGTTGATTTTGACTTTCGATAATTTCTAGGTTTTTCCCGTGGAAAAACCCTAAACACTGCCGGATGTGACGCAACGTGCGTTTCGTGTCCAATTCGTTCTAAACTTGCGTGGGGGACTCGAGTGGGCATGCACACACCATGCCAAAATTTGTGTTATTTCATGCATGCCATCACGTACACCATGTAACCAGGAACGTTGGGGTCTGCCGGAGGGCAAGTCCGAAAGAGGTTTTTTTTTCAATCCTCCAAACGAGCCAAAACTTTTTCACAACCCTCCCACCACCATCCAACATGCATGCAATTTTGTTGATTTTCGACTTCGATGAATTTTCTAGGGTTTCCCCGGTGAAAAAACCCTAAAACACTGCCGGACGATGACGCAACGTGCGTTTCGTGTCCGAATTCGTTTTATACTTGCGTGGGACTCCAGTGGGCATGCACACACCCATGCACAAATTGGTGTTTATTTCATGCATGCCATCACGTACACCATGTACAACCAGGAACGTTCGGCTCTGCCGGAGGGCAAGTCCGAAAGAGGTTTTTTTTCCAACTCCTTCAAAGAGCCAAACTTTTTGCACACCCTCCCACCACCATGCCAAGCTTGCATGCCAATTTTCGATGTTCGACGATGAATTTTCTAGGGTTTTCCCGTGAAAACCCCTAAAACACTGCCGGACGTGACGCAACGTGCGTTTCGTGTCCGAATTCGTTCTAATCTTGCGTGGGGGACTCCAGTGGGCATGCACCACCATGCCAAATTTGTGTGTCATTTCATGCATGCCATCATCGTACACCATGTCACCAGGAACGTTCGGTCTCCCGGAGGGCAATTCCGAAGAGTTTTTTTTTCCAACTCTCCAACGACCCAAAACTTTTTGCACACCCTCCCACCACCATGCCAAGCATGCTGCCAATTTTCGTTGATTTTCGACGTTCGATGATTTTCTAGGGTTTTCCCGTGGAAAAAACCCTAAAACACTGCCGACGTGACGCACAGTGGTTTCGTGTCCGAATTCATCTTATCTTGCTGGGGGACTCTAGTGGGCATGCCACAACCATGCTAAAATTTGGTGTCATTTCATGCATGCCATCACGTACACCGTGTACAACCAGGAACGTTCGGGTCTGCCGAGGGCAAGCCCGAAAGAGGTTTTTTTCCACTCCTCCAAACGAGCCAAACTTTTGCACACCCTCCCACCACCATGCAAGCATGCATGCCAATTTTTCGTTGATTTCGACGTTCGATGAATTTTCTAGGGTTTTCCCGGTGAAAAAACCCTAAACACTGCCGGACGTGACGCAAGTGCGTTTCTGTCCGAATTCGTTCTAATCTTGTGTGGGGACTCCAGTGGGCTGCACCACCTGCAAAATTTGGTGTATTTCATGCATCCATCACGTACACATGTACAACCAGGAACGTTGGGTCTCCCGGAGGGCAAGTCCGAAAGAGTTTTTTTCAACTCCTCAAACGAGCCAAACTTTTTTGCACACCCTCCCACACCATGCCAAGCATGCATTCCAATTTTCGTTGATTTTCCGACGTTCGATGATTTTCTAGGGTTTTCCGGTGAAAAAACCATAAAACACTGCCGGACGTGACGCAACGTGCGTTTTGTGTCCGAATTCGTTCTAATCTTGCGTGGGGACTCCAGTGGCATGCACACATCCACAC